>JAJIBD010030555.1:0-335000 GCA_021461705.1 Cryptotis parvus
AGTCTGGCTGCCATCAGGTGGCTGTTTGTGATACAGCAGCTGAAATGATTTCAGATGCTTGGCCTATCTGCCCTGCCAGGTGTTTCAGGTGTGGCTAAAGGTGCCCGGCTGCTTCAGCAGGTGGCAGACAGGAGACAGACTTGTCTACACCCAGGACTCTGACCCATGGGCCCTATATGATTGATGGTCTGACATAGAAAAAAAGACTGGGCCTCTGTCATAAACCCAGAGCCACGGCAGAACCTGGCAAGCTACCTGTGGTGTATTTGATATGCCAGAAGCAGTATCAATAATGAACCTCATTCCCAAGAATAGAGACCTTACTGGCACCCACTAGAGCAAATCAGTGAACAATGGGAAGACAAATGACAAGACAAGTGACATTTGATTTTTTATGATTCTATCATAGTATGGCATCAGTCTTGAAACAGATTGTCTAATGCACATCACAGGACAATGTGTCAGAACAACATCAAAAACTGAAACTTCTATTAATAAAATGTTTAACCAATTTGAAAGGAAACCACTAACAGGGGCCCAGGAGTTCAGGAGAGATGTGTGTCACCAGAGCTAAGCTCTAATGTCTTTCATCCTCTCATGCCGTGGGTGTAATTTCAGAATCATCCAGACTGTTCTGAGAACCACAGTGACTGCACAATTGAGGAGGTGTTGGGGCCGTCAGTCTATGGACAGCACCGATGAGGCTGCCCTCAGCTGCTTGAGAGACCAAGTGTGACATTTCAACCATTAGTACCCACAGCATGCTAACTTGTGGGTTTCAGGAATAAACCCAGAGGCTCAGATATGACAAACATGTGCTCCAGTTCATCTGCATTCCTGCTCTCTGCTGAATCAGAACTCAGAGTCTGGAAGAGTAAGAACCATTGTCCATGGTGCAACAAGTACATGGCCAACATGCCTTCTGCCAGGGCAAGGACCGCTTAGCTAAGGCTGGGTGGGGAGGCCTGGGGTGAGCGGGGCATGGAAACAAAGCCTGAAATGTAGATGTGGACTCTTCATGTCCTTAGCAAGGACTTTGCTTAGATAATATGTTTCTGCCATTTGTATCAACGGCGAATTTTCAGAGCCTGAGCAGGCAGGGAAGCCCAGTGACTGTGATCTTGGGGATTTACCCATAAGGCCAAGAAAGCAGGACTTCAACCTTAGGACACAATGTCAGTTTCCTATTTTATGTGATCTCTCACTTTGGCAGTATTTCCTCCCCACCTTCTTTTATGTAATGGGGTCTAAACTACACTCAACGGTATCGAGCACAAAATGCCTGAAACTGAAATTGGCTTGTTTTCAATGGAAGTTTAGCCTCAAATCCCTAGTCATGGGAGCACATCTCTGCCCCAAGCTCCAGCTCTGCTGGTCCCTGCCCTGCAAGATAAAGTCTCTCCCTCTGTCACATCAGGAGGCTCCTTGGCCATGCGAGGATGCTCTGTGGGAGGATATAACAGTCACCCGTGCCCTCATACTTTCAGGTGAGAAAGCTTCATTATGACTTTAAAATATCTACTAAGCAATGGGTTCTTGGCTATCTAAAGTGAATGTGCCTGCATGAACTCTGTATACACTGTCACCAATTTTCTTGAGGGAAAATAGTTTCTTTTTATTTATTCATTTTTTGGTTCTTTTGATCACAGCAGTGACACCCGGGGGTTACTCTGAACTCAGAACTTACTCTTGGCTGTCCTGGAGTATCCATATGGTATGATGATGATATAATCCAGGTTGGCGCATGCAAGACAAAGACCCTATCCCCTGTGCTATTGCTCAGTTCCTATGGAAAACAATTTCACATAAAAAATGTAAGCAGATCTATTGTCATTCCATAGCTGCTGGAATGAGAGAGAATACTGGAGACAGAACTGTCCCTTCTACTTGTACCAGAACCAACCATCACACACAGCCTGGCTGCATCTGACACTCTAAGCAGGAGAGGCCCCAGGAAGAGCAGCTGGGACAGCCCAGACTCACACAGCTGATCTCTGGGGTTTCTGTCCTGGCATCAATAACTGTGGGAGGGAGATAACTATACTGTTGACGGTGGTTAGTGGCAGCATCTTCAGACTCTAGGCTACTGATGGTGAGGGTGAAATCTGTCCCAGACCCACTGCTGCAGAACCCTGGGGGGTCACCTGTTTGTAAACTGGTTGCCCCCATATATGAGGAGTCTGGGAGCTTTCCCTGGCTTCTGCTGATACCAGGATTACCAAGTGCTAATGTCCTGACTGGCCTTTCAGGAGATGGTGACTTTCTCTCCCAGAGATGCAGACACAAACAGAGACTGGGTCATCAGGATGTCACACCTGAGACCTGAGATAGAAATGTAAGTGCACATTATCATTTTAATCAGAAGACAGATACAATTCCATGAAAAGCCAGGAGGAGAAAAGTGTGTAAACCTGTGTTTCCTCCTTACTTGGGAGCCAGAGTAGCAGGAAGCTGAGGAGCTACAAAGGTATCCTCATGTCCACTTTGTTTCTGACCGTAATGTCACACAGTCAGACAGTGTGGGTCACATAGTCTATTATTGAGTGTCCAGGCACTGAGCTTTGAGTATATGTGAAAGGGAGAGGCTGCGAAGACAGAGGGGAGGGTCTGTGTGGGTCCAACCCAGCTGCAGGGAAGTCAGGGGTGTGGGTCCCTCTGGGCAAGCAGAACTTTGCCCACGGGAACATGCTCCTCCCAGGAGGACCTCTATGTATGTCAGAAGGGCAGTGTCCTTCTCCTTAGAGTCAGGACTCGGTTTCTTGTTCTCTCTGCCCTGCGGACAGTCTCTGTCTGAGAACACCTCATGGCACACCAAGGTGTTGTACATACTCTTTGATTTCACATGAGTATTTTATTAAGGCAAATATTGTTTCGTTTGTCTGGTATCCAGATTTTTATTTTCTACTATGTTACTATTAAAATTTTAATTAGGGGACCAGATTGATAGTACAGAGGCAGTGGTCTTGCTTTTTGTATGGCCAACCCTAGTTTGATCCCTGATGGTCCAATGGTCAGTCCCCAAAGCCTTGCCAGATTTTCCATTGAAGGCAAAACCAGAGTAAGCTCTGAGAACTTTGAAACAAAAAAATTCATTTAAAACATCTATGTGGAGGCCCATCATGTGTCTGTTCACAGGGTCATTGTGAACAGTATCAGCGTGTGCCTGAGCAGTTCAGCTCTAGGGCCCAAGGATGCCTGCATTACAGGCAGCCAGCAGGCCTATACTCATGGTGTCTGAGGCCATGTACTGCCGGACTCTAGCTTGGAGTGACAATGAACACTGTCACTGACATTCTTTTTTTTTATTTTTTGAGTCACACCCAGTGAAGCCAAGGGGTTACTCCTATTAGAAAAAACTCAGTGCGTAGGGAGTTTGCATTCCACACGACCAACCTGGGTTCGATCCCGGCATCCCATATGGTCCCCGAGCACTGCCAGGAGCAATTCCTGAATTCAGATTCAGGAGTAACTCCACAGCATTGCAGGGTGTGACTCAAAACACAAAGAGAGAGAGAGAGAGAGAGAGGAAACTATTGTCTTAATAGATATTTTAAAGTCACAATGAAGCTTTCTCACCTGAAAGCGTGAGGGCACACACACACTATTACAGCTGCACACAGAGCATCCTCGCATGGCTAAGGAGCCTCCTGATCTGACCAAAGAGAAACTGCATCTTGCTATGAGCTGGTACCTGCAGAGCTGGAGGTTGGGGCAGAGATGTGCTCCTATGACTGGGGATTTGAGGCTAAACTCCTGCTCTCAGGAATTAATACTGGTGGTGCTGGGGTAAAACATATGAGATGTGGGGATGTAAAAGAGTTGGCCTCGTGCAAGGCAAGCGCCCTACCTCCTGTACGATTGCTCTGGTCTTCAGGAAAAACAATTTCAATTTAAAAAATCAGCAGAGGAGGGAATTTTAGTGCTGAGAGAGTAGTAAGTGGCAGCATCTTCAGGCTCCAGGCTGCTGATGGTGTGAGTGAAATCTGTCCCAAGCCCAGTGCCGCTGAACCACGGAGGGACATCAGTGTCTAAATTGGTTGCCTCATAGATGAGGAGTCTGGGAGCTTTCCCTGGCTTCTGCTGATACCAGGCTAACTTTGTGATAATGAACCCACTGGCCTTGCAGGTGATGGTGACTTTCTCTCCCAGAGATGCAGAAACAGACGGAGACTGGGTCATCAGGATATCACACCTGGCACTTGAGATAAAAATATAAGTGCTCACTGTCTCTCACTATCTTCCCGTTCATCATCGATTTGCTCGAGCGGGCCCCAGTAACATCTCCATATGTCCTGTCTCATGCTAGCAGAGCCCAAGGCATCTGCTTGCTCCAGGAACATAAAGAGCCTCAATCCATTCTGGAATGAGGTCTATAATTGTTACTGGTATTTGGCATATATATCAAATACAACACGGGCAGCTTGCCAGGCTCTGCCGTGCAGGTAGCATACTCTTGTAGGCATCTCTAAGTCCAGCATTTATTGATGAACCGCGTGGCCGCAAGCGCCAGCCGGGCGCTGATAGGCTGGTCTGCTGGGTGGAGGTCTGACGAGAGAGAAGTCGGATGTGGAAAATGGAGGCCCTCATGGAGTGGGGGTCGTCTGGCTTGTTGCGAGGCTCTGCTGGGATGGTGGGCCAGGGCTAGAACCCACCATCCCCTCCCGGGCGCCTCGTGAGCGGCTGGTCACAGGGAGAGCCAGTAGCAGCTCTGCCCCCATGTCTGCAAGTCTCTGGACCGGCATACCTGAGCCGGATTTAAGAAAGACTGCTGCAGGGTGGAACTTCGATGAGCCGGGCCCTGATAGGCTGGTCTGCTGGGTGGAGGTCTGATGAGAGAGAAGTCCGGATGTGGAAAATGGAGGCCCTCATGGAGTGGGGGTCGTCTGGCTTGTTGCGAGGCTCTGCTGGGATGGTGGGCCAGGGCTAGAACCCACCATCCCTCCCGGGCGCCTCGTGAGCGGCTGGTCACAGGGAGAGCCAGTAGCAGCTCTGCCCCATGTCTGCAAGTCTCTGGACCGGCATACCTGAGCCGGATTTAAGAAAGACTGCTGCAGGGGTGGAACTCGATGAGCCGAGCGCTGATAGGCTGGTCTGCTGGGTGGAGGTCTGATGAGAGAGAATTCTGGATGTGGAAAATAGAGGCCCTCATGGAGTGGGGGTCGTCTGGCTTGTTGCGAGGCTCTGCTGGGATGGTGGGCCAGGGCTAGAACCCACCATCCCTCCCGGGCGCCTCGTGAGCGGCTGGTCACAGGGAGAGCCAGTAGCAGCTCTGCCCCATGTCTGCAAGTCCAATATAAGTGCACATCATTATTTTTTTATCTAAGTCAGAGTTTAGATAAAGTTCCCTGAAGAGCCAAGCAGAGCAAAGTAAGTAAATTCATGTTTCCTCCTTACCCAGGAGCAAGAGCAGCAGGAAGCTGAGGAGCTGCACTGGGAACCTCATGTCCACTCTGTGTCTGACCGTGACTGATCCTACCGGGTAACACACACTATTATTGAGTGTCCAGGTCCTGAGCTCTAAAGACGTGCAAATGGGAGGGACTGGACAGCTCAGCTTCAGGGAAGCTGGTTCAGTTCCTTCTGGGGAAGCAGATCTTTGCCCATAGAGAACATTCTCCTCCCGGGGCCCCAGGAGAGCCCAGTGCAAGTCCATAAGAGCAGTGACCTCTGGTCTCCTGAGAGTCAGGACATGACCTCTTGCTCTCTCTGCAGCAGGGACAGGCTCTGCAGACCACACCTTCACAAAACACTAAAAATCTGCAGAGATCTTGATTTTACATTTGTGCATTTCATTTTATTCTTTTTATTTTTTTAAATTTATTTTTCTTTATTTAAACACTGTAATTTACAAAGATTTTCACAATATAGTTGTTAGAAACCTTCATTGTTCAACACCAATCCCACCACCTGTGTGCTCCTCCCACCACCAAAGACCCTCATTTCCCACCTCCCCCATCCCCAGGTCTGCTCCTCTAGCCGTCACTGATTACATTGACCATTACAGTCTGTAGGTCCAGAGACTCTCACACATGGGACAGAGCTGTTCCTTGCTCTCCCTGTGCACAGCCTTTCATGAGGCAGTCAGGAGGCATGGCGGGTTCTAGCCCTGGCCCACCACCTCGGCAGAGCCTCTCAACAAGCCACACCACCCCTCCTCACTCCACGGGCGCCGCCATTTTCCACTTTTGGACTTCCCTCTCGTCAGAACTCCACCCAGCGGACCAGCCCATCACAGCCCTGCTCGCACGGCCGCAAGCGGCTGCGCGGTTCATCAATAAATGCTTTATTTGGAGGTGTTTAAAAGAGTGCCTCCCGCTCGGCAAGCCTGGCAAGCTTCTCTATTGTATATGATATGCCAAATTCCAGTAACAATTATATTAGGTCATTCCCATGACCTAATATAATGGTTTGAGGCTCTTTATGTTCCTGTAGCAAGCCGATGCCCCTGGCTCTACTGGCATGAGACAGGACATATGGAGATATTACTGGTGCCCGCTCTAGCAAATAGATGATCAACAGGAAGATCGTGATCATGATCGTGATTACAGTCTGTAATGGGGAATTGTATTGGTTAAGTCATGGCATTTTTCTGGGTTGTTATGTGTCATTATGGCCTTTTGTGTCCTTGCAGTCACTGTCTGAATTTAGTGGGATTCTACTAGTCAACCCCCCCCACCACTGCACCTATAGACAAATCTGTGTATTTTATCAAGTCACTGTTGATTTCCACTTGATCTGATAGTTTAATATCTTATTTTTCTACATTTTCCTTTTAAATTTTATATCTGAAAGTATTATTTATTTGGACACACCTCATTGGATCTGGTGTTTACTCGGAAAAATTTTTCAGCCATCGCAGTTGAACAATTCAGTGCTATGTCCTGAAGATGCAGAACTAACATGGTCGATGGTGCTGGCACCAGGAGGTTCGCACGTGGAAATTTTCTAGCTCCACTAGGTGCCTAGTCTATTACTTGGGTCCTAGTTCATGCTTTGCTGAGGTATTCCCTCAGCCAACCCATGATTTTCTTGGAATGAGAAACTGGCATCAAACCAGACAGACTTACACTGAGTGGAAAGTGTTGTGGAAAGTTTGGAATTTAAATAATGATTTATGCCAATGCAGTGAACATCTGGCAATCAGTGCTGTCTCCTGCTAGGCCATACATCCTCAGTCACTTCTGAGATTCCACACCACTTCTTCCGCCATGCCTTTAGGGTCAGGTTCCCTCTATCTATTAAGAGTCTTGTTGCCTTTTAGTCTGTGCCATTATAGACCTAGGACTTCTTTGAACTTGACCTTTCCTCATTTCTTTTCTTCCTCTTCTCCTGAGCTCACCAGATGAAAATGTGTCTAGATTGGATAGATGCTGTGTGGGACTGATGAAGGGAAAAAAGTACCTGCCCTCTGAGGTGAAATATTGCCCTTGACTGTGCAGTGGCGAGTGAGGAAGGCAGCACCCAGGTTTATAGGTGTCGGCTTGATCACTTGATCACTTGAATCCCATTATTCATCGATTTGCTCGAGCGGGCGCCAGTAACATTTCCATTGGACCCTATCACGTGCCAATGTAGCCCAATGGCATCTGGTTGATTCAGGAATATGAAGAGCCTCAAACCGTTCCTTCAGGGTCTTTACAAGGAAGTCTGACCATCTTGTAGGTGGGCGGCCACGTGATCTTTTGACGTCCCTTGGGATCCAGTCGTTAATGGCTCTAGTCCAGCGGTTGTCTCCAAATCGCATTACATGTCCAGCCCATCTGATTTTGGATGCCTTGGCAAACGAGACAGCATCCCTGACTCTGGAATAGCGATGGAGGTCAGAACTCCGGATTCCTTCTCTGACTTGAGTGAGGCGTGATATTCCAAGCATAGCTCTTTCGATTCCTCTCTGAGAGACCCGAATAGCATTCTCATCCTGCTTTCGTAGGGCCCAGGTCTCTGAAGCATATGTAAATGCAGTGAGAACGGTGGAGTCAAAAAAGATGTGCCTGGAGCCGGAGTTTCTTCGTCCTTTTAGCTATTTCTTCCATGCCTTTGAAGGCATTCCATGTCGCTCTCTTCCTCCTGCGCAGCTCAGGTTTTTAGGTCGTTCATCATGTTGACTTCTCGACCTAGGTACACATAACTGCTGCATTCAGAGATGTTTGTTCCATTGAGAGTGAATGGGGCCTCAGGAACTAGTTCATTTTTCATGAACATAGTTTCCTTCAGATTCAGCTGTAGACCTATCTTTCCATATTCTCGGTCAAAGTCAGCCAGCATTTGTGCTGCTTGGCTAATGTTTGGTGTTATTAGAACGATGTCATCAGCGAAGCGGAGGTGGTGTAGTTGCCGACCATCTATCTTCCCTCCCATTCCTTCCCATTCTAATCGTCGCATGATGTTCTCAGGGTGGCACTTAAGAGTTTTGGTGAAACGGTATCACCCTGTCAAACCCCTCTTTTGACATCAATGATCACTTCTTTGTAGAATGGTGAGATCCTGGTGGTGAATCTGTAATACAGCTCACGAAGGATCTTGATGTATTGGGTTTGAACACCCTGTTTGGCTAGGGCTTCGATGACTGCTTCAGTCTCCTCAGAACCAAAGGCTTTCTTTAAATCAATGAGCGTGAGACAGAGCAGCATCTTGTATTCCTTACAAACCTCAATGAGCTTGGTTACTGTGTGGATATGGTCGATTGTGCTGAATTCAACTGTTTGATACAGCAACCAAATAGGTTTCAGATGCAGGTGGTCCCTGTGATCCTGGGATGGAGGGTGGGGGTAGGGGGGAGGAGGAGATGGGTGCAGCGAGACAATCTCCAAGTGTTGAGAACAGATACTGTAAAGATCATCATCAAGTTAGACTATGTTAAGGTGTATGGCACTAAAGCCCATCAGATTGGCACCTTCAAGCTAAGTCGTAAGGGGTCAGTGGCAGAAAAAGAGACAGACACATGAGGAGATAAAATAACACACATACAAGCCCTATCCAGGCTTTAGTGGAGTCTGGTTCTTCCCCCAGAGGCAGGGCCCACACGCACACTTATCTTGAAATGAAGTGATGTCCTTTACACAGTCAAGGGTACTGAGCACAAAATACCCGAGTACCTGTCACTAAAGTTTGTGTTGTTTGTTTAAATCAGTGTTTTAGGATCTAAACCCACAGTCAAGGAGCAGATCTATGTTTCCCCACTGAAAATCTTAAGGTACCAACCATGTAAGATACAGTTTCTTCCTCTAGCCCACATCAGAATGATCTAATAAAACCTAATACTGTGCGACAGTATAAAGTTACCTGAGAACATGGTGCCAGTTCCGATGCAGTCTATGACGATGGTCGCAAAGTGCAGACTACATAGACAGTTTTATTCAGGTGAACATGATTATATAGGGCTAAAGGTGTTCAGCAAGGGCCGGACAAGGGCAGGTGGTGAGAGGGAAGCGAAAGGTTAGATTAATCGTTACGTGAGGAAGACTGGCACAGGGTCTCTTTGTTCTTTAATCAGAAACAAAGCTATGTGGAGCAAAGAAAGCCTCTTCAACAAATAGTGCTGGGAAAACTGGGCAGCTAGGTGTGAAAAAAAAGAACTTAGACCTCCTTCTAATGCCAAACAGAAAAGTCAGATCAAAATGGATTATAGATCTCAACATCAGACATGAATCTATATGGTAGATTTTTACATTTCTACATGGTAGAAAACATAGGAGAAAGCAGCGCTACATCGAAACTAAAAGTATCTTTTATAATTTTTTATATTTACAATTACAAAGATATATAATTAAACAGTTTATATTTGGGTTTTGGTCATATAGTGCTCCAGCACCCATCCCTTCACCAGTGCCCATCTCCCACCACCATTGTCCCCAGTTCCCTCCCCCTCCCCCAGCCCTCCTCCGTGGCAGGTTCTTTATTTATTTCCCTTTCTCTCTCTTTCTCATTTTCTTCCCTTCCAGACTATGGATTACAAAACATACATTAAAGGGTTGTCATGTGTATCTTTTTGCCTCTAATGCTCAGTTCTAGGTTGGCATTAGTACCCTCGACAATTGTTAGCACACTGTTCCATTTTCTGTCTTACCTAGCCTCTGACTCCCACACGTTTGTGATAATTTCCACCTTTGACAAGACCTCCTGATATATGTTTCATTTGACCTTGGATATTGGTATCATAATATGTACATATATTTTTTATGTTATGCAAATAAATGCAGTCATTCTGTATCTGTCTCTCTCCTTCTGGCTAATTTCGCTCAACATAATATTCTCCATGCCCATCCATTTATAGGCAAATTTTATAACTTCATTTTTCCTAACAGCTGCATAGTCTTCCATTGTGTAGATGTACCAAAGCTTCTTTATCCAGTCATCGATTTTCGGGCACTCTGGTTGCTGAGAATCTGGATTCTGGCTATTGTGAATAATGCTGCTATGAACATAAAAGTAGGGATGGTGTTTCTGCTGCATATTTTTGGTTTCCCAGAGTAGATTCCCAGGAGTGGTATGGCTGGGTCAAATGGGAGTTCAATTTCTAGTCTTTGGAGGAATGTTCATATTGTTTTCCAGAAAGGCTGTACCAGCTGGCATTCCCACCAACAATGGATGAGTGTCCCCCTTTTCCCCACATCCACACCAGCACTTGTTCTTGCGCTTTTGAATATGTGCCAGTCTCTGTGGTGTAAAGTGGTATCTCATTGTTGTTTTATTTGCATCTCTCTGATGATTAGTGATGATGAGCATTTTTATATGTTTTTTGGCCATTTTAATTTCTTCTTGCTGAAGTTTCTGTTCATTTCTTCTCCCCATTTTTTTGATGGGGTTGTCATGGATGGGGAGAATCAACATTGTCAAAATGGTAATACTCCCTAGACCTCTGTACAGATTCAATGCAGTCCCTAAAAGGATACCCATGACATTCTTCAAAAGTGTCTTTAAAGACGACACACCACAGACCAAGCAAATGGAAGCAAAGATAAACAAATGGGATTACTTAAACAAAGCTTCTTCACCTCAAAACAAACGGTGACCAAGATACAAAGACAATCTACAGAGTGGGAAAGGATATTCACCCAATACCCATCCGACAAAGGGTTAATATCCAGGATATATCAGGCACTGGTAGCACTTCACAAGAAAAAAAACAGCCAACCGCATCAAAAAATGGGGAGAAGAAATGAACAGAAGCTTCCAAAAAAGAAGTAATTCGAATGGCCAAAAAGGCATATGAAAAAGTGCTCTTCATCTTTAATCATCAGGGAGATGCAAATCAAAACAAAAATGAGGTACTGTCTGGGGGCACCGCCGGGGTCCCCGACAGTGCCGGGAAGCGAGTTCCCTTCTACCTCCAAAGCCGGCTAGGAATGGATGAAAACTCAGGAATCCGATGCAGTTTTAAAAAGGCTTTACTTATTACAGGTTCAGGCATACAAATCAGCAAAAGGAAAAGCCCGGTGCTTAGGATTCCAGGCTAGAACCCCAGCCACGTGTAGGCCAAGATGGCGGCCACCACGTGTAAAGGCCCTGTAAAAGGAGAAGAAGACAAGACTCCCAAGAAGGGTGAGTGCTCACAAAGAGAGAGCCCAAAAAGAAGCACGCAAGAGAGAAAGCAGGCTAGTTTTATACCCCTGCAACTCAGACCTTCCTCCCACTGTTATGGAAAGCAGGGAGAGTCAAATGCCCTTATTTAATCCCTCCCTGCACCTCACCGAGGCCCTTTTGTATGCTAATGTTTTGAGCCAAAATCTGCCTGGAAATGCCTTTATAGGGTAGAAAAGGGGGTTTCTGAGATGGCATGTCTCTGTACCAAAGACTAATACTAATGCCAGTTAAATATTTCTCCAAGCCTTCACAAGTCTCTTCTACTTCATTGTAGTTTTGTATTTTAGTTGCCTTTGAGTATATCAGGGGAGCCATGCTTGTTTGCTTGGAAGCAAACAGCATTTCTCTCTGGTCTAATTACTTAGGGGTCCTACGTGGCCAGGCTAATATGCTGGTAAGATCTAGCTAGTCCCACGATGATTGTGGTAGCATGGGAGAATATTTATACCAGCTAGTACAGCATACATGGTCAGATAAACTGCCACATTTAGACTACCCCTTATCTATGAAGTGATTTGCAGGCGGTAATTCAGAGCAGATGCAGCGGCCCTTAGGAGTCCTGAAACAAGGTACCATCTCACACCACAGAGACTGGCACACATCCAAAACAGCAAGAACAACTCGTGCTGGCATGGTTGTGGGGAAAAAGGGACTCTCATCCACTGTTGGTGGGAGTGCCGACTGGTCCAGCCCTTTTGGAAAACAATATAGGCATTCCTCCTAAAACTAGATATTGAGCTCCCGTTTGATCCAGCAATAGCACTCCTGGGAATATACCTGAGAGACAGAAAAATGCATAGCAGAAACACTATCTGTACTTCTTTATTCATCTCTGGGCGCTATTCACTATAGCTAGAATCTGGAGACAACCTAAATGCCTGAGAACAGAGGACTGGCTAAAGAAACTGTGGTTCATCTACACTATGGAATACTATGCAGCTGTCAGAAAAGATGAAATTATGAAATTTACCTGCAAATGGATGGACATAGAGACTATCATGCTGAGTGAAATTAGTCAGAAGGAAAAAGACAGATACAGAATGACTGCATTCATTAATAGGATATAAATAGATACCAGTGTTTTACTAAGTGTGGGAAATGGTAATGGCACATTAAAACTCACCATTGAATATACGCAAAGAGATTTAAGTGATAAACTCTAAATATCTGCAGAGCTAGCCACATTGTGTAGAAAACAGAAAGGAAGATACAGAGAGAGAGAGAGAGAGAGAAAGAGAGGAAACTGGGGTACCTGCCATTGAGGCAGCCTGGGGGTGGGAACAAAGCTATTTGTCTAGATTCCACAAGTGTCAATATCCCGAGTACCAAACCCGGTCACCAGGAATTACCAACCATTGATCTACACTAATCCCGGAAAGTGTCTCATGCCTCTAGCGCCATGGTCTGTCCCTGTCCAGGTCCCGAGAGAACTCTCTCAGTTCAGAGCTTTGTCAGCAAGAAATCCAACCAAAACCAAGGACCCTGAGCATAGAGACTAGGAGATGCCTTGAACACAGCTGGGTGTGTGACTCAAGCAAATACATTATTTTTATACCAAATGTGTCATCTGTGATATGGGAAATAAAGTGAATTGGGACTGTGCATTCACAACAGGAGATAAGACCAGAAATTCAGTACTCTCCATGCATTGCTACAGAAGGGATGGACTTGAGCACTGGGGAAGGAGCTGGCAAGAAAAGAGGAGACTTGGGGCTGGAGCAATAGTCCGGCAGGTAGGGCGTTTGCCTTACACGCGACCGACCTGTGCCGGCCAGGGGTTCTATTCCCGACATCCCATATGGTCCCCCCAAGCAACGCCAGGAGTAATTCCTGAGTGCAGAGCAGCCAGGAGTAACCCCTGAGCATTGCTGGGTGTGAACCAAAAAGAAAAAAAAAAGAGGAGACCATGGTTGTCCATGCGGTCCTATTGTGTTGAGAGATTCCAAGAGCTCCTTGGAGTTTAATGTCTCTTAGAACTTTTCTTGCATCTGTAGCAGTTTCCACCGATGGAAACTGAGTTCTGAGTCTCAAAATTTTATCCCCTCCCTGGCAGAGCATCGGGAGGCACATAGGGGATCAGGAGCTAAAGCAGACCCTGCTTCTTACTGGTTTCTATCACTCTGACAGGACCAACAGTTGAAATTTCCTGCTGGGAAATAAGTAGGCGAATGAGAGCTGGTCATGCAGGGGCCCCACTTGCCTCTGGTGCGCAGACAACAGGCAGCTGAACATCAACACCAGCTGGAAGGTCACATGGGTTGATGCATGTATTTCTCATCAGAATATAGCAGCCAACACTTCAACCTAAAGACAAGGCCAGGTTCAACAGAAACGTGGGGATAAAGCCGAAGTTCTCTTCCAGCAGAGCTCCTGAAGAGGAGAAAACTTGTCTCTGCCTCTCATAGGTACCGCTCTAGACCACACTAGAATGCATCACTGGGGGGGGGTGATGACTCTGTGTGTGACATACACTTGGTGAGAGTATATAATGGGTAAACATGCCCTCACACTTCAAGTGGCAACATTTGATTATTTGAAAACGATCTAATATAACATGATACTGTAGACAGTATACAGTGACCTGAGAACATGGTGCAAGTTCCAGTTAGTCATAGACCACTAGTCTATGACTAATGGTCACGAGGTTCGGAATACAGGTTAATGGCACATAGACATTAACATGTGATCATTCACATATGAGAAGGTGAACATGATATATAAGGCAAAAGTAACACAGCAGGGGCCAGACAATGGCAGGTTGTGGGATGGAAGCAAAAGGTTAGATTAATCCTAACATGAGGAAGAATGGCACAGGGTCTCTTGTTCTTTAAGCAGAAACAAAGTTATTTTTCTAGAATTCACAAGTGTCAGCATCCCAAGTACCAAACCTGGCACGGTAGTTGCCAACCATTGATCTACACTAATCCCGGAAAGTGTCTCATGCCTCTCGCCCATTGTCTGTCCCTGACCCGGTCCCGAGAGAGCTCTCGCTGTTCAACTGGTCCAGTTGTTTTCAGAGCTTTGTCAGCAAGAAATCCAACCAAAATCAAGGTTTCTGGAATCTAGAGAGACCATTCTTGCACATATGAGCTCCAAATGACATTGTCATGCAGTTTCTTCAGGAAAATAATCTAAGTAATTTAGCCAGTAGATCCAAGACCATGCCAGTGCTGCAGGGATGAGAAGGCAAATAATGGAGCCAAAATATTTCCCTTCTGGGGCCAGAGCGATAGCACAGAGCATAGGGGTTTTCCTTAAATGAGACCGACCTGGGTTGATTACTGACATCCCATATGTCCCCGACAACTGCCAGGAGTAAATCCTGAACAAAAAGCCAGGAGAAACCCCTGAGCATCTATGTGTGTGACCCAAAAAGCAAAAATAAAAATAAAAATGTCCCTTCTACTCATACCAGAACCTTCCATCCCACACAGCCTGGCTACATGGACACTCTCAGCAGGGAGGCCCCAGGAGGAGCAGCTGGGGCAGCCCAGCCTCACACAGCTGAGCTCTGGGGTTTTTGTCCTGGCGTGTATCACTGTGGGAGGATACTTGCTATACTGATGACAGTAGTAAATGGCAGCATCTTCAGGCTCGGGCTGCTAATGATGAGAGTGAAATCTGTCCCATACCCACTGCCGCTGAACCGGGCAGGGACATCTGGTCCTAAACTGGTTGCCCTATAGATCAGGAGTCTGGGAGCTTTCCCTGGTTTCTGCTGATACCAGGCTAAAGCACTGTAAGTGCTCTCACTGACCCTGCAGGTGATGGTGACTTTCTCTCGTAGAGAAGCGGTCATGGAAGGAGACTGTGTCATCTGGATATCACACCTGGCACCTGATTGAAAATATAAACACATCATCACCATTTATCATACTTCAAGTTATTTTCCCTAACACCAAGTTAGCTCTAAGCACATTAAACCTTCGTTTCCCTCCTTACCTGGGAGCCAGAGCAGCAGGAAGCTGAGGAGCTGCACAGGGACCCTCATGTCCACTCTGTGTCTGACCGTGACTGACCCTGCAGGGTGACACTCACTATTATTAAGTGTCCAGGCACTGAGCTCTAAGGACATGCAAATGACACGGGCCTGGGCACGCTGGGCAGGCAGAGGGGGAGGGTCTGTGTGGGGACCAGGACAGCTGCAGGGAAGTCAGGGGTGTGGGTCCCTCTGGGGAAGCAGAATTTTGCCCACAGAGAACATGTTCCTCCCGCCAGTGTAGCACAGAAAGGCGGAGTCCTCTGGTCTCGAGAGAGTCAGGACATGGCTTCTTGCTCTCTTTGTCCCAGGACAGTATCTTTCAGTCCACACCCGCACAGACATGCTATGGAACTGGAGAGACTTTCATTTCCACATCTGTAGATATTATTGAGACAATGGAGGTTCCCCTTGCATTGATATCCTGAAATGTTTTCTATATTATAAGATTAAAATTACGATTTGTTTTGTTTTGCAATGCTCGGGGATCTGCTTTTCACCCTGAAGTATCGCATCCACTCAGTCCACAGTCTTGGGCTGAGTAGGTGAGCCAAGGACTCAAGGTTAGTATGGTGCTGCAGTGCCAGGAACTGTGAAGCCTTTACCAATTTGTGCTCTGGGGTCATGTGAATCCTGGGCTCTACCCTGGCCCCAGTACATGCTATGCTGTGCTGTAAATCCCTGAGATTATTTGGGCAGAGAATTGTCAATAATCTAGGCAGAGATGCACCATAGGGATCTTGCTAAGTGTGGGGTCATGATCCATCAAAGAGTGCCAAGATGGAGTATCTGACAGCCAGCCTGTGTCTCCTTCTAATCCCTCAATCCTCCACTACTGAGACTCTCTCCCACCGTTTCCACCTCAGTGCTAAGAACATGGATATTTCCCTCTACAAGTGCAAATACTTGTTCCATTTCCAGTCTGATGTCATCATATGGACTGGAAGCTTCCTTAGCCTCCTCGACCTCTCTCCATTTCTTTCCTTCCTCTTTCCCTCCCTTAACTAACCGAATGGGAATATGGCATATGGCATAGAGGGGACATCCATCTGCTGTCCCCTGTCCCATCACTTTTGCATCTGTCAGTCACAAATCTGCTATTACGAAGACAGCATCTCTCAGGGACCAGAAGAAGGACACAGTATCACAGGAAGACTGGGTGAAAACCCCACAGGAATGATCGTGAACATCCTCACAGATATTGGAGTTATACGACAACAGTCATCCTGAACGGGAAAATGAACTGCCAACCCTGTTCAGGATGAACTGCCAATCCTGTTCAGGATGATTCAGTTACATGAGTCATCCTGAACAGGATTGGCAGAACACTAGATGAAGGACAACCATGCGAGCAAGCTGGCTTCCGGAAAGGATTCAGCACAATCAACCATATCCACACAGTAACCAAGCTCATTGAGGTTTGTAGGGAGTACAAGATGCCGCTCTGTCTCACGTTCATTGATTTACAGAAAGCCTTTGATTCTGTGGAGACTGAAGCAGTCATCGAAGCCCTAGCCAAACAGGGTGTTCAAACCCAATACATCAAGATCTTTCGTGAGCTGTATTACGGATTCACCACCATGATCTCACCATTCTACAAGGAAGTGATCATTGATGTCAAAAGAGGGGATCGGCAGGGTGATACCATTTCACCAAAACTCTTCAGTGCCACCCTCGAGAACATCATGCGACAATTAGAATGGGAAGGAATGGGAGTGAAGATAGATCGTCGGCAGCTACACCACCTCTGCTTCTGATGACATCATTCTAATAACACCAAACATTAGCCAAGAAGCACAAATGCTGGCTGACTTCGACCGAGAATGTGGAAAGATAGGTCTATAGCTGAATCTAAAGAAAACTATGTTTATGAAGAATGAACTAGTTCCAGAGGGCTCATTCACTCTCAATGGAACAAACATCTCTGAATGCAGCAGTTATGTGTACCTAGGTCAAGAAGTCAACATTATGAACGACCTAAAACCTGAGCTGCACAGGAGGAAGCAAGCGGCATGGAATGCCTTCAAAGGCATCGAAGAAATCGCTAAAAGGACAAAGAACCTCCGGCTCTGGGCACATCACTTTGACTCCACCATTCTCCCTGCATTAACATATGCCTCAGAGACCTGGGCCATATGAAAGCAGGATGAGAATGCTATTCGGGTCTCCCAGAGAGGAATAGAAAGAGCTATGCTTGGAATATCACACCCACTCGAAAGTGAGAGAAGGAATCCGGAGTTCTGACCTCCATCGCTATTCCAGAATCAGGGATGCTGTCTCGTTTGCCAAGGCATCCAAAATCAGATGGGCTGGACATGTAATGCGATTTGGAGATGACCGCTGGACTAGAGCTGTTACCGACTGGATCCCACAGTATGTCAAAAGATCATGTGGCCGCCCACCCACAAGATGATCAGACTTCCTTGTAAAGACCCTGAAGGAATGGTTTGAGGCTCTTCATATTCCTGAATCAACCAGATGCCATTGGGCTACATTGGCACGTGATAGGGTCCAATGGAAATGTTACTGGCGCCCGCTCGAGCAAATCCATGAATGACGGGATTCAAGTGATCAAGTGATCTGACAACAGAAGGACACCTCTATGGGATATAGGGTGCCTAGGGGTGATGGAGTTAGTGTGTGATGAAGAGAGAATTCACACAAGAATTGCTGTCACCCTTAGCTGTTGCTGAGAGAGCTGAGTTAGCATCCTTGTTCCTGAAGGGGCCATTCTGCCACTCAGACTATGTCTGTTTTTTTTTCGTTCTATTGGATGTTCCGGGTCTGCAAACCAGTCCAGGTCTTATTGGTTCACGCTCCTGTGATCTTCCCTGCACATAATTCAGCTCGCTACAGTCCAAACTAGACACGAAGATCTATTACCTCAGTAATACTCTCACATGACTGAATAGTAGAGTATCTGAGGCAGGCTGGGCATTTCCATGAAGAGACAAGTAATCGAAGAGGCACACAGTGGACTCAGAACTCTCATGGACAAGGGTTTCCCCATTTGACACCTGTCTGTGCTTGGGGCACCTCACAGTCTGTAGGGTCTAGGATATGAGCCGCCTTGGACCTTTCTCAGCCCACACTTGACTCAGATATTGGCCCTTCCTGCTGTAGATCTCCCTACCCAGCTGCAGCTGCTCTTCCTGCTACAGGATCCTGCTGTGGAGGCCTGTCTGCTCTCAGAAGGGAGCTTCTCACCAATCCTGCTGTTTTTTTCTGTTCCATCAAGCACATACAGCAACAACCTGAACAGGAGCTCACCAAGTTGGTACTAGGGCACACAAGGCCCAGGATTTGAGAGAAACAGAATTCAATTATAAGGTTCAACTGGAGTCTGGAGAAGTAGTACACCAGTATGTCCCTGCCTTGAATGCAGCCTACCAGGTTTCAACCCGGCACCACAATGGGTCCTTTTGAAATCCACCAGGTGTGATCCCTGAGCACAGGGTCAAGAGCAAGCCTTGAGTGTGGCTCCAAAGACAAAAGTAATTAAAACATTCCACCTTCAATACATTAACTCGTGCCATGGATACTCTGAATTCAAACAGGGAAATCAGAAAAGAGACTCATTTTGGTGTCCACTCACAGCTGCAGAGCCAGACTGAGGGGTGCATATGGATGGCTGGGGAGGAGACTGGAAGGAGAAGAGGGTGAGCTTTCAGGGCTGCCCACCCACACATGTTGCCTGAATGAATCCCAGACCTCAGGAGCCTGAGTCCAGGATTGGGGAGGGGACAGGAAGAGGTTATTGGCCAAGGGCTGTGTCTGTGACCCTGGAGCACTTTCCTGCTGACTATAGCCTCTGTCTCCATACAACCACAGTAGAAATTAAGCAATCATATATTTGGAAAGTTGAGATTGAGCATGAGGATGGGATTGAGAGTGAGGCTTGGATCACAGTTAGAGCAGAGCAGCAGGGCTGGGCGTCTAGCTACAGATGAAAAGAGCAGGAGAAATTCCCTAAAATTAGACACATGTGTTTCAACAGTTTCCCTCACACTCACAGTGCACGCTCACCAGCATTAACAGCTCTGTGTTACTGGCCCCATGTTTTCAAAATCCAGGCTTCCTGCTTGGTTAGGTACTGGCTCTGTCTGCCATCTAGCGGCAGTTTTTTGATACTGAAACTAAAAGCTTTCACCAGCCTTTCAAGTGTGAACTGAAACATCCTTCCTGAGTGCGCACAGCAGGAACCCGAGGCCTGACAACAGGGGAATAGCAGAAGGTACAACTGCTGGTTTCTATTCTAGATCAATGTTCCCAGCCTCATCCCTCCTTCGAGAATTGTCCAAACCGGCCCTGAGAACCACAGCTGATTTACCGGTGGGTAGACTGTCAACCCTCGGAAACAGCTGGTGTGGTTTGTGCCATGACACCAGGTGAGGTCAGGGGCCACCATTTCCGTCATAATTTGCCACTGGTTTGAGGTATGTTGGTGTGAGGGATTGAATCCAGGGCTCACCTCTGAGAAACGTGTTCCCCATCTCAGTTCCACCTCTGTCCCTTAACTGCTTTCTCTTATGGCTGCTCTGTGCTTGGACTGTCTATCTGCAAATCGGTTAGCCATGTGGATAGGGCACTTGAAATGTAAGCAGAACAACGAGCTATTCTTAATTTATTTTGTTCAAAGTTTATAAATCACATGTGAATAACATTTGCCCTACTAACATTGTAGGTTCAGCTATAATAAGCAACAGCCTTATCAGGATAATGAGACTACAATTGTTTATCACAGGGTCTGTGTCTGTGTCACTGCAGGAGGGGACCACAGTAGGTAAAGCACACAGTAGAGCTTTGAAAGCTCCATCTCTGTTTCTTCAACCTCCAGATGGGCTTGTTCTTGGATATGAGATAAAAGGAAAAATGAAATATTATAGTAGGATGCGGCCTGAATGAAACCGAAGGAAACATACTTTGTGAAGTAAGAGAGAAAAATATGAATTCTAGGTGATTTTCACTCATATGTGAATGGAGAAGGGAAATAAAGAGACTGACAGATGATCCATAATGGAAACAAAATCTGAGCTAAGGTCAACACCACTGTTAGCGAGGGTAAGGAAGAAGGGACAGGAGATACACTGGAGAAGTGTTGGGGAGCCGCTGGGGTCCCCAACAATACCACTAAGCGAGTTCCCTTCTACCTCTGAAGCCGGCAGGAAATGGATGAAAACTCAGGACTGCGGCACAGTTTTAAGGGGCTTTACTATCACAGGTTCTGATATACAATCCAAGAGCAGGGAAAACTCCGGACTCTGGGTTCCCAGCTAGGCCCCAGCCACATGTAGGCCAAGATGGCTGCCACCACGTGTTGAGGCCCAACAGAGAACAGAGAGGACAGACAGGTAGGGAAGCCGAAATGGCAAAAAGAGAAGGCTTCTCTCTCCTTGCAGCTTATTTTATAGATAGAAATCCGCCAAAACTTCCCAGCCTGGCCCATTGTAGGCTGGGCTATCTAGAGATGAAGAAAGGTAAATAGTTCTATTGAAATGCAGCACTTCAGGTGGCCCTCTGGCATTTGCAAGCACCCAGAGCTGATTTAAAGCAGATCTGGGAAGGGCTGCAACTAAGTGTACCTGGAAGCTAAATAGGGCGTCACCCAACAGGGAAGGGTCTTCCTGCTCTGAAGGAGTGTTGAAGAAATGAAAATTAGAGACCATTAGAGACCAAATAAAAATACTTTAATGGTCCAGAGAGACTGTACAGTGGGTGGGGTCCTTGCTTTGCATGTGGTTGATCCTGGACTTGATCCCCTGTTTCCCATGTGGTCCTTGAACTGTCCATAGTGATCCCTGAGTGCAGAGCCAGAAGTAAGCCCAGGTGTGGCCCCCCAAACAAAACAAAAAAAACACTGCTAATGCAACCATAATAAAACGATGTGTCTAAAAGTGAACAATTTTAACAGACACGTAAGACAGAAGCTCTACACACGATGCATAATCACATAAAAAGGGGATCTATACTATAGATCATCAAGAAAATGGTTCAAAATGAGACACCATCACACATAATTTACGATGTCCTAAATCCAGGGGAAGACAATACCTTATCCTGGATATCCTGGAAAAAAAATTAAACAGTGACCCTGAGCCACTTGTATTCACAGGGTTGTTGAATATATACAATTCTTACCATAACAGGTTGCTATTGCTCCAAGAGTTCCCTCACAAGTGTGGGGGAGGGGCCAGGCTGGTCAGACTTGGAGTGGGGATTTGGGCTCCTCTGCCCTTTCCTCCACCTCCATGCCAGCTATCCCAGAAGAGAGACATGCCAGACCCACAGCTCCTTCGGCCGCGTGGCCACAGAATGGCCACGTGACAATCTTAAATAGTACTAGATGTTAGAATCAGGTCCTTCCTTTTATCTTTCATATTTATATACTGTTTACAGTACTAGCCAGGTTCTAGTTGTGACTTGTCATCCCAGTGAGCCTAGCAGGAAGCCAGAGCAACCCCCCACACCATGAGGTCAGTCATTCTCAACATTCAGACTCTTTAGCTCCTCGCAGTTTCACCCAAGAGAAAACCTATTCTTTCCCCATTGAGTTTCATCAGTAAATGCTCTAGATGAGAGCCTTCTACTGAGAGTATACCACCTATATGGCAGAGCATGGCAAGCTACCCGTGTTTTATTTGATATGCCAAAAAAAACCAGTAATAATTATCGACCTCATTTCCATGACCTGGAAGAATGGTTTGAGGCTTTTTCTGTTCCTCTAGCAAACAGATGCCCCTGGGGTATACTCGCTTGCAACAGCATGTATGGAGATGTTACTGGTGTCCGCTTGAGCAAATCAATGAACAGCGGGAAGACAAATGATACAAGAGACCATAATTTGTTGCTATTGGCTGTGATGTATTTACGGAAGAACTAAACGTAATCTTCATAAAAATTGCACACTATGTTTATATGGCTCTATTCTTAAGTGCCAAATTTGGAGAACATCAAAAATGATGAATAACACTAACTGTCGTCTACCCTCATTCTCCTCCCCCTGCCTCAGTCTGGAGCAGATCTTCACCAGCACGCCAGACTCTGGATCTCTATGGAGTAAACTCAAAATGAGTTAGCAGTGTGTGAGGCAAGTCCTTAACCTCCGTCAATCTCTATGGCTCTTAGCGCACTATCATAGATATAATTCAATTTTGACATAATCGCTACACATGTCTAGTGAATATGTGACTGACATATCAAATGTCATGTCATTTGATATGCCAAAAACCAGTAACAATTATAGACCTCATTCCCATGACCTGAAGGAATGGTTTGAGGCTCTTCGTGTTCCTGGAGCGAGCAGAGGCCCTTGGGTTACACTTAGTTGCAATAGGCCCTATGGCGAAGTTATTGGTGCCCGCTCAAGCAAATGGATGAACAACGGGAAGACAAGTGATACAGTGATGTGACTGACATTTATTCTCATTTTATGACCAGAATATAGAGAAATAATGCCTTTATTTACCAGATCAAATATTTCTCACATGTGTGTATTTGTAGTTCAGACTATTTTTAGGGGGTGCTTCACAAAGGGGGCTGAGGAAGAACAGGAGAGCCCTCCTGATAATTCTCAGCTAGCTGCACTATTGGGACACTGTGAAGCCCCCCAGGGTGTGGAGCTTCTTGGATCCTGCAGTATCTGAGATTATCAGGTACCCTGAGAGGGGCACTTCAAGACTGCACCAGATCTGTGTGGGAAAAAAAAAAGTGCAAAAAAGTTGAACTCAGGTGGGTAACATGCAAGGCAGTGTCTCATCTTCTCTTTGCGCTATCTCTCTGGCCCCTCGATTTTATTATGACAATATTGTATCAAAATTGTTTTGTCCAAATGGAACCAAGCTTGAGCGGTCCATGGAGCAACCAGGAGGGAAACTGACTTGATCCCTGGCCAGGTTCAACAGAGCTCCTAGGGTCAGCAGCAGGCACATGGGCTGCAATGCCGAGTGGATGGGCTTGGAGCTGGGATTGAGGGCCCTCATCTCAGCCCCCACCTCCAATGACCCAGTGGGCTGGCTACAAGCTGCGCAGCCTCCATCATCAGTAATGGTGGAGAAGAGAAGGTCGGACTCACAGCTGCGCAGGCTCTGACCCTCAGAGCACTGCCTGCTGCTGTGCAAACTCACACCAGGTTTATATAGCAACCAAGTTTAGGGCCAGGTCCTTGCCAGGACCTTGCCCATATTTAAATTGTAACGATCAATGTAGTTGCAACAAACGGGTGGGGGAGAAGGGGCTACTGTGGGAGTGGGGGAGTGGGTGGTGGACTGTGGCCTTTGGTGGTGGTAGTGTTAGGTGAGAAAAACGGCAGGCAGGTTCAATGAGCCGAAGGGCTTCCATATTGCTGTGGAAAGTTACCGAGGGCACGACATCACCCTCCTTTTTTGAACTTGGGATGGACATCTGGGTAGACACAGCACAGAGAAACAGCAGCTACACTACCACTATCTTTGGTGTCTATGGAAACCACTAAGGTGTGGGCAGGGAGGCTAAAATTTAGAACATTCCAAGACATATCAAATAACTTGTCTATGCAACTTGAGTTGTGTTTCTCCTTGAGTTATGTGTTTCTTTGATTTTTTTAACTTAAGTACTTGCAGATTATAACACAAATAATGCTTATATAATTCAAAGCTTCCTCTTATTTGGGGTCTTGCTTTGGCCTGCGTGTGTAAGAGCTTGACCCCAGCAAGCTGACTTAATAAACTCTGCTTTCTTATTGCATTACTGGCTGGTTTCTTTGTGATTCCTAAGAACTTTTGACTCAAGATACTAACAGTAGGGGCACATTGGTGGTGGAGCTGGTGTTGAACAATGAATACTTGGGGGCCAGAGTGATAGTCCAGCGAGTAAGGCATATGTCTCACATGCGGCTGGACCCACGTTCCATTCCCAGCATCCCATATGGTCTCCCGAGCATCGCCAGGAGTAAGTCCTGAGTGCAGAACCAGTAGTAACTCCTGAGCACTGCTGGTGTGACTCAACAAGTAAAAAAAAACACACACACACAATGAATACTTGTGACAACTGAGGAAATTTGTCAATCGTGGTGTTTTAATATTTAATAAATGAAAATAAAAAATAATAAAATGGAACCAAGCTTAAATACTATTATGTTCATATCAGTTTGAAGAGAAAAGTAACGTCATATTCTTCATAGGTTTATGGTGTGACAGGTAACAGTTATGTTCTCAATGATTCATTTTATGTTGTGAGTTTTCAAAAATCATTTTTGAAATTTGGGGAACATTTTATGCACTTTAAAAAATAGAACTAAAGCATATAAAAACAGCTTTTTCTATTTAAACATCCAAATCTTCATAGAAGTCTACTTGACAGCTCAAAAAGTAAACATTTTGATAAATTTCTCATTCAGACTCTAATTGACATAACTGATGAATAATATTTTCTCAAATGCATTAAAGTAAGAGATTGTAATACTAAGAGTAGCAATGTTATTTATTAACATATAATCAATACATATTACATAAAGGATAGAGTGTGTTTCATAAATATTATACTTATGTAATATACACATATACATATAATCACTGTCTGTATCACTGTCTTCCCGTTTATCTTCTATTTGCTCGAGCGGGCACCAGTAACATCTCCATATGACCTGTCCCATGCAAGTAGAGCCCAAGGGCACCTGCTTGCTCCAGGAACATAAAGAGCCTCAAACCATTCCATTAGGTCATGGGAATGAGGTCTATAATTGTTACTGGTATCTGGCATATCAAATACGACACGGGTAGCTTGCCAGGCTCTGCCGTGCGGGTAGCATACATATAATATATACCTACAATATAAACAAAATAATGTGTGTATAACATAAAATATGTAAAATATGTATGTTAGTGCGCTGGTAATGGGTGTGTTATTGAAAATATGTGCATGAGAAACCACCAAAGCAGTATTTTAATCACAATAAAATTTTTATTAGATATTTAAAAATATAGTATACAATATCACACTTCTATTATATATTGTTTTATATTACTATAAAAGATTGAAAGTTAAGACAGTGGGGAAATACCAATCTAGAGTGTTCCCAAGTAGTCTCCTCTGAGAGACAGACTCTCAATTGTGATTTCCATTAGCTTTCTTCTCTCTTGCCCATAATGTGTCAATCATCTGGTGAGGCTTCCAATAATCTGACAGTCACTACAACTGCTCATTCACTGCATGGCCCCCTGCGTAACTGCTCTCTGCTATGCCAGGGCTTTAGCTCTGACAGGGCCTATGTGGGGTGTCTGCAGCTCAGCAGACACGGTCCAGAGCCCACAGCTGCAGCCTCCTCCCCTGAGGCCCCCAACGCCTTCCTCTCACAAGACTCAGAGACTCTGCTGTCTGCTCACCAGCAGAGAACACGTGTGGGGCCTGGGCCGGCCATGCAGGGAGGTTTTTGTCCAGGGCTGTATCACAATGTGAGGAAGCTTTGAACCTTGCAAGCAGAAGTAAACTCCAACATCCTCAGGCTCCACACTGCTTATTTGAAGGGTGAAATCTGTGTCTGACCCACTGCCACTGAACCTGTCTGGGACTCCATCGTCTAGATCAGAAACTTTAGAGATAAGGCGCCTTGGAGGCTGGCCTGGCTTCTGATGGAACCAGTTCAGGTAGGTGTTTCCATCATCATGGACGAGGCGCTCACTAGCCCTGCAGGAGATGGAGGTCAGAGTTCCATTGATGACGAGTAGGGAGAGGGGGCTCTGGGTCAGCACAGCCTCACTTCTGGATCCTGGAATATTGATTGTTAAAGTGTAAGGTTACATTCAAACATAGAAGGTCATTTGTATTGCTTCGATCCTGTTATTTACTTTAGGAAAATAATGTTTTCTATAAAAGTTAGTACTTGAATGGTCTGGATTCGTGTATCAGACAGATGTCATCACTATTCAGGGGTCCTAGATACTTGGAAACATGCCTCTGCACCCTACTTGTGCCGTCTCTTCTCTCTCTCTCTCCCTGGCGCTCTCACCACCACATGCCCCACCAACAAGAAGGGCACACTCATCTGCCATGGACCACGACATGCAAGGACACGAGTGTTCCCCGCACTGCCCCCTCCTGAGCCCATTCTCCTTCCTCTCCTGCTGCCCTTACCGGGATCCAGAGCGTCAGCAGACCCAGAAGCTGAACAGGAAACTTCATGTCGAGGCTTAAACTGAGAAGACCTGATAGGTGAAAGCAAGATAGAGCCGACCTTTATGTCCCACTGTCAATCTTAGATCCTCCCTCAGGACCAGCATGCAAATACACAGGCAGAGGCATCTGTGTGAAGCACCTCAGGGGAGGAGTCTCTTCTGGGCAAAGTGACTAAAGTATCTTCAGGTCTATGAAAAATAGTGCAAACCCAGATTGGATGGTAGCGGTGAAGATGGAACATTTTTCAGCCTTACTAAGGATGACACAGGTGTGCGTTACTGTGTTTCTTTTTGTTTGTTTGCATGGGAGCATCACTCAGCAGGGCTCAGGGGTTACTCCTGGCTCTGCACTCAGGAACTAGTCCTAGCAGTACTAGGGCGGACCATGTGGAACAAAGGGAATTGAACCTAGGTCAGCAAGGCGGCATCTTAACTGCTGGATATCATTCTGACCCCCTCACTGTGTCTCTTGCAATTAGTATATTTCTGATTCATCAGTGGCTATTGCCATCTAAATATGTGTCCAGGTCAACCTCAGGCAAGAAACTGACAGAATTTTCTGTGTCTGTATCTCCTGTGTGAGCTACCTCCTAATTCTGACCTGAGGAGTCTCAACTTTTAGCCTGTCTGTGGGAGAGTCTAATTTCTCTCTATTGTAATCAGGTTAATAATCTCACTTTGGTACAATCAAGAGTAAGGGCTTGCCTTTCCCTGGGTCTAATGAATTGAAAACATGATAACACATATGTGTAAGCAGTTTGACCCAGAGCAAAAAAAAAAAAAGACTTCTTTATACTAAGTTTTAAAATTGTGTTTAAGGTCAAGTAAAAAACAAAATATTTTTTGGTGAATATGATATTTGTGGCAGCTCATTGCTCCAAATTGGTGAATTCTATCATACTTTACCAGAGAATGGAGCAGGCACAGCCCCAGGACTGTGATAGGGTCCATGACCTTGTCATTTTGTAATCTTGTCACATTTCAGTGGTAATAATCTCATTTCCTCATGCTTCTTGGCAGAACTATACAAGGTTTCCTAATAATTTAGCTAATTCTTTTACATTTTGTGACTGACTTGTACAGTCCCATTTTATCCTAGATCCTAAAATCTTCCGTCCCTGCTGTGTTCTTCACTCAGCGAACCTCTTGTCAGCAGACAGCTGCAGGATGACCCTTTGCCTCCCCTCACACATCAACATTTAGAAAAGATAAACAAGAAATGGGGGCTTAAAAGTATGAGAATCAGGTGACATTTGTAAGCTCATTTTGATTTTTAAAATCTCATACTTTCATGCTTTTTTAATAAACATCTTGCTTTCTCCTTCCCTCTCCTCCCCCATCTAAATCTAAGGTAGTGAAGAAATTAAAAAAAAACACTTTTGTGTCTCCCACAATTTTATTTCTTTCAAAACAGCTATAGCAGCAGAAGACATCTAAAAATTTATGTTTGAGGAGATACACAGTAGACACTTCATCATCCTCTTTTATTGATCAGACACAAAGCAAGAATGTTCACTCCCTTCAATGTTATTCAATTTGGTTTTGGAAGACCTTGCCACAGGGATCAGACAAGAGAAAGAACTCAATGGAATCCAAATTGGGAAAGAAATTTAATGATCACTATATGTAGATGACACAATAATTTACATAGATTAACCTAAATAGTCCACCAAAAGCTCCTAGAAAAAATAAAGCCAATACAGCAAGGTGGTAGATGTTAAAAATCAATGTATATACATCTTTAGCATTCTTAGATGGAATAATAAAGTAGAGAAAACAAGAAAAAAGACAGCATTTTTCAAAATAGTAGTCCCTTAATATCACTTATGAATTTAGTGAGGAGGTTCAACACGTATACAAAAGAAAGAAATAGAAAAAATAAGTAGAAGAAATTGAAGAAAACACCAGAATATAGAAAATCATTCCATACTCATGTGTTGGAAGAATTAACATCATTAAAATGATTATTTTACACAAAGCATTATACAGATTCAATGCAATCACTATTAGAATTTTAAAACATAGATCCAGGAGTAACATAGAGCCTGAGGACTGCAAGGTCACTAGATCACTATCACTATCTTCCCATTCATCATCTATTTGCTCGAGTGGGCACCAGTAATATCTCCATATGTCCTGTCTCATGCTAGTAGAGCCCAAGGGCATCTGCTTGCTCCAGGAACATAAAGAGCCTCAGACAATTATATTAGGTCATGGGAATGACCTAATATAATTGTTACTGGTATTGGCATATCAAATATGACACGGGCAGCTTGCCAGGCTTGCCATGTGGGTGGCATACTCTTGTAGTCACCTCTAAATACAGCATTTATTGATGAGTCGGGCTGTGATAGGCTCATCTGCTGCTGGGTGAAATTCTGACAAGAGGGAAGTCCGACGTGGAAGATGGCAGCTCTCATGGAGTGTGGGGAGTCATCTGGCTTGCTGTGAGGCCCTGCTGGGGTGGCGGGCCAGGGCTAGAACCCACCATCCCTCCCGGGTGCCTTGTGAGCAGCTGGGCACAGGGAGAGCAAGTAGCAGCTCTGCTCCATGTCTGTAAGTCTCTGGATCAGCATACCTGGGCCAGATTGGAAAAAAAAATCCTGCTGAAGGGTGGGTGTCGATGATCCGGGATGTGATAGGCTTGTCTGCTGCTGGGTGGAGTTCTGCAAGTTATGAATAAAAACTTACTGCCAAAGAAGTGGGAGTTATTGCATTCACAGTCTTTGAATTGTACCACAAATCTATTGTAATCAGACTCTAAATTTATATTCCTCTTCGACAGATCTGAGTCTCTATGATTATTTGAAATGTTTTTAACATGCTTATATGTTTAAAAGTTGTATTTTCATTGTTATATATTAAGACTTACATATATACACTAATAATGGCTTACATAGTATTCTGCAGTGAATAAGGTTCATTTATATTCAGTGTCTAGGTATAGGTTATTTCAGAATATTCAGATGTCTTCCTAGTCTGCCATCCCCAATCAAGTATCCTTCAACCAAGGTCTAGATCTTTCCAAGGAGCTTTCCTTGGAAAGCCCAGATTCTCCTGGGCTTGAATTTTGATTTTCAATGTAATTAAGAAGCTAGTGTCTAGCTTCTTTCTTGTCTCTTCTTATTACATTTGTCTTTTCTATGTCTGGGTTCATCATAACTCAGTGAGCTAGTCAGGACACATGAGGGAAGTGGAACAAAAACCAAGAGCTCACAGAATCCCATGACTGTGGGCTTCTAACCCATTAGACAAATGATTGAAAACCGAAAGTTGCATTTATACTCTTATACTACATCCAAAGAGATGGTGCAAGTTGAACTACATTTCACTAAATCTAAAACAAGGTAGATTACTGTATCACTGTATCACTGTCTTCCCGTTCATCATCGATTTGCTCGAGCGGGCAGCAGTAACATCTCCATATGTCCTGTCTCATGCTAGTAGAGCCCAAGGGTATCTGCTTGCTTCAGGAACATAAAGAGCCTCAAACCATTATATTAAGTCATGGGAATGAAGTCTATAATTATTACTGGTATTTGGCATATTAAATACAACACAGGTAGCTTGCCAGGCTTGCCGTGCCGGTGGCATACTCTTATAGTTACCTCTAAATACAGCATTTATTGATGAGCCGGGCTGTGATAGGCTCGTCTGCTGGAGTGGAGTTCTGATGAGAGGGAAGTCCAGATGTGGAAAATGGCGGCCCTCATGGAGTGGGGGGGTCGTCTGGCTTGTAGCGAGGCTCTGCTGGGGTGGCGGGCCAGGGCTAGAACCCACCATCCCTCCCAGGTGCCTCGTAGGTAGATTACATATGCATCAATAAGGCTTAAATTCAGTTACAGCCCTATCTCACACAGGAGCAAATGGTCTCTACATGCGTGTCAAGGGAAGGGGATGTTTTTTGGCCATACCAGACCCTGGGGCATGAATTCTTTGGTCTCTAGGGATTCATCTCAAGGTCTCTTAGGGATTTCCACAGCCAGCTCAGATTATGAAACCTAAAGTTTTAGTGTCTGACTCTTACAAACTTTTAACCCTTCCTTGGTCCAAGAGTATGTGGATGACGTTTTCTTTAACTCTATAAGACGATTGATAAAATAACAATCAGTTCATGGACTCCAGTACCCCAACAGGTGCCTCCTCCTATTTTGTTTGGAAAATACCCACATTTCCTGTCTACCTCCTTGGCTTGTGCTTTTGTCTTAGTCTGGCTTACTGTAGGATTGGTTGGGGGGATGGTTTGGGATATGCCACGCTAGGGTGGGTGGTGCCCTGCAGCCCTGCCTGTCATTCCCCACATACCAAATTGTGAAAAAAATCCAAATTTTACCCCCAGCCTGACTTGTTCTTTGTGCTTTTGGTTTGGACCCTGGGTAAGGAAGGATAATAGGTCTGGATGAACTACATTTCACTAAATCTAAAACAAGGCAGATTACTGTATCACTGTCTTCCCGTTCATCATGGATTTGCTCGAGTGGGCACCAGTAGCATCTCCATACGTCCTGTCTCATGCTAGTAGAGCCCAAGGGCATCTGCTTGCTCCAGGAACATAAAAAGCCTGGAGGGGGCATCCTCTGGTTTCTTTTCTCTTTCCCCTCTCTCTCCTCCCCTCCTGTCAATGACTTCCTTTCCTATCCCCTCCTTTCCCTTTCCCTCCTCTATCTTTCCCTCCCCTTCTCTTCTTTTTCTTCCTTTCTTCCTTTCTTCCTTCCTTCCTTCCTTCCTTCCTTCCTTTCTTTCTTTCTTCCTTCCTTTCTTTCTTCTTTCTTTCTTTCTTTCTTTCTTTCTTTCTTTCTTTCTTTCTTTCTTTCTTTCTTTCTCTCTTTTCTCTCTTTCTCTCTCTCTTTCTCTCTTTCTCTCTTTCTCTCTCTCTTTCTCTCTCTTTCTTTCTTTCTTTCTCTCTTTCTTTCTTTCTTTCTCTCTCTCTCTTTCTTTCTTTCTTTCTTTCTTTCTTTCTTTCTTTCTTTCTTTCTTTCTTTCTTTCTTTCTTTCTCTCTCTCTCTCTTTCTTTCTTTCTTTCTTTCTTTCTTTCTTTCTTTTTTTCTCTCTTTCTCTTCTTTCTCTCTTTCTCTCTCTTTCTTTCTCTCTTTCTTTCTCTCTCTCTTTCTTTCTTTCTTTCTTTCTTTCTTTCTTTCTTTCTTTCTTTCTTTCTTTCTTTCTTTCTTTCTTTCTTTCTTTCTTTCTTTCTCTCTCTCTTTCTTTCTTTCTTTCTTTATTTCTCTTTCTTTCTTTCTTCCTTCCTTCCTTGCTTGCTTACTTGCTTGCTTGCTTTTTCTTTCTTTCTTTTTTCCAAACATGTTGTTTCTGCTGATGTGATCCTTAATGAGCAATGGAGTTCTTTCTCCAAACCCTTCATCCTACTGGATCTGTGCTCAGGAATTACAACTGACAGGCTGAGGGACCACAAGGAACCAGGAGATGGAAACCCAGGTCAGTCACATGCAAGGTAACACTTACCCTCCGTAGGATCTCTCCAATAGCTTCATTGCTCAATTTTGTAGGAAACATAGTTTTGTACTGAAATAAATTCTATAAATAATCCTTGCTTGAACATCCTCTGCCAATCTTTGTTCCTTTGAATATACCCTGACATTATAACCCAGATTCCTCATCATTAATAAACTGCATTGCTTATTAAGGATTACATCAGCAGAAATAACGTGTCTGCAGGTTGTAGTCAGAGCCTCTCACAAGAATAATAAGGTGTCAGAGCAGGGAACAGACCCCCCATGGCCTCAATTAATCTATAATTGTCAATCCAAGATCTCTGCACAGTTTCTTAGCATGTTTGTGACACTGTGATCTGAAAGCACCTGTCCCTGCAATAGAGAGAGCAGAAGTCAAATACCAACTCTCTGGAGACCAGAGGACTCTGTCCTTCTGACTCACACTGGGGACCTGGGAGGAGCATATTCCCTGTGGTCAAAGTTCTGTTCCCCTTGAATGAGGAGAGGGAATTGGGCTGGCCAGGAATCTTCTTGTGACATCTCAAAAGACCTTCCTGTGGAATCCCCATGAGGCAGCATCTGAAGCTCTCTGCGGGGGAGGCCGCAGGAGGAGCAGCTGATTCTGGGGTTTATGTCCTGGTGTTTATCACTGTGGGTGGAGAACTTCAAACTGAAAACAGTAGTAAGTGGCAGCATCTTCAGGCTCCAGGCTGCTGATGGTGAGGGTGAAATCTGTCCCAAACCCTCTGCCACTGAACCGATGAGGGATGCCTGTTTCTAAATTGGTTGCTGAATGGGTGAGGAGTCTGGAAGCTTTCCCTGGTTTCTGCTGATACCATGCTAACATATTGCTAATTGTCTGACTGGTCTTGCAGGAGGTGGTGACTTGTCTCCCAGAGATGCATTCACAGATGGAGATTGGGTCAACAGGATATAACATCTGGTACATGAGATTAAAAATACACACAAACATCATCACGATTCATCATACTTTACGTTTATTACTCTGAGGTCCAGGTAGCTCTAAGCCAAGTCAATCCTCATTGTCCTCCTTACCTGGGAGCCAGAGCAGCAGGAAGCTGAGGAGCTACACAGGGACCCTCATGTCCACTCTGTGTCTGACCGAGACTGACCCTGCAGGGTGACACACACTATTATCGAGTGTCCAGGCACTGAGCTCTGAGGACATGCAAATGGGAGGGGCTGGACAGCACAGCTGCAGGGGAGCTGGTTCAGTTCCTTCTGGGGAAGCAGATCTTTGCCCGCAGAGAACATGCTCCTCCCGGGGACCCAGGAGGGCCCAGTGCAACTCCATAAGAGCAGTGTCCTCTGGTCTCCTGTGAGTCAGGACATGATCTCTTGCTCTCTCTGCAACAGGGACAGGCTCTGTCCGACCCCACCTTCACAGAACACTAAGAAACTCTGCAGAGATATTTGTTTTCACATCTGTGCATTTTATTTTATTCTTTTTATTTTATCTTTGAAATTATTTTTCCTTATTTAAAACCATAACTTACAAAGTTCAAAGTTTATCACAATATAGTTCTTAGAAACATTCATCGTTCAACACCAGTCCCACCACCAGTGTGCTCCCACTACCACCAAAGACCCTCATTTCCCACCGCCCTCATTCCCATCTCTGCTCCCCTAGCCAGCACTGATTACATTGACCAAGGAGCTGGCAAGAGAAGAGGAGGCTCCTCAGTTATCCATGCGGTCCTGTTGTGCTGAGAGATTCCAAGTGCTCTTTGGAGTTTAACATCTCTTAGAGCTTTTCTTGCATCTGTAGCAGCTTCCACTGATGGCAACTGAGTCCTGAGTCTCAAGCTTTTACTCCTCTCTCCCTACAGAGCATCGGAGGATACGGGGGATTAAGAGCTATAGCAGGCCCTGTTTCTTACTGGTTTCTGTCTGTCACTCCAACAGGAGAGTTGAAATTTACTGCTGGAAATAAGTAGGGGGTCAAGAGCTGGTCATACAGGGACCCCACTTGCATCTGGTGTGAGGCACACAGGCAACTGAACATCAATACCAGCTGGAAGGTCAAATGGGTTGAGTTGATGTATTTCTCATCAGAATATAGCAGCCAATACTGCAACCTCAACAAAAGGCCAGGTTCAACACTCAGGCATGGATGAAGCCGAGTTCTCCTCCAGTAGAGCTCAGGAAGAGGAGACAACGTGCCTCCGCTTCTCATGGGTACCCCTGAGGCAGATCCTCCTCTGAGGGTGCCAGGTATGAAGCATAAGCTCAGGTACCCCTCAGGGACACACAGTCTGGGGACTCACACCCACACACAGAATTCTAGCACTCTGGAGAATGGAGAGTGAAGGTCAAGATCCCTCAGGGTGCCTTCCAGTGGGATTGTCCTCCTGTCAGCAGGATTCCTCCTCTTCCCTTGACCTTTCAGGCCTCACCTGTGGGATAGAGGGGTTCCTTTCCTTGATGTCTCTGTACTCACAACTTATCCCCTTCTATGATCTCCACTTTATATTAAGTGACTCCAGCTCTTATCCAATTATGGGCAGTACTTGTGGGATCAGCCAGTCCATAGCAGACAACAGGACAGCATGTCTATTCCCAGAACACAAAAGAGTTAAAATACCGCTACAACTCAGACGCTAACAGAGTTCCTACTTTCCCACCACACACATAGACTGCCCACCCCCTACCCCCGTCCCTGCTGGCAGCAGACCTGCTACTGTCTCAGGAGTTCTGAGATCTATGGTCCCTCTTGTCATTTATGGGATCTGTCTCCCCTCTTGGCCATTGTGTGATATAGCAACTAAATAGGTTTCAGGTGCTGGTGGTACCTGTGATCCTGGGGGTTGCAGTGAGACTTGCTCCAAGTGTTGGGAACAGATACTGTAAAGTCAATAATCAATTCAGACTATGTGAAGGTGTATGACACTAAAACCCATCAGATTGGGACATTCAAAGTAAATCCATAAAGGGTCTGTGGCAGAAAAAGAGACAGACATGCAAGGACATAAAATAACACACATACAAGCACTATCCAGACTTTAGTGTGGCCTGGTTCTTCCCCCCCGAGGCAGGGACCACACGCACACTTACCTTGAAGTGAAGTTATACCCTTTACACAGTCAAGGGTGCTGAGCACAAAATACCATAGTAGCTGTCACTAAAGTTGGTGTTGTTTGGTTAAATAACTGTTTTAGGATTAAAAACCCATAGTCAAGGAGTAGATCTATGCTCCTCCACTCAAGATCTGAAGGTACCAACCCCTAGTAAGATGCAGTTTCTCCCTCTCGCCCACAATAGTATGCACCAAATCGGGACAAGAACGCTCTGTGTGACATGCACTTGGTGTGATGCTATAAGGGTAAAACATGCCCTCACACTTGAGGTGGCAATATTGCATATTTGATTATTTGAACATGATCTAATAAAACCTGATACTGTATGACAGTATATGGTGACCTGGGAACATGGTGCCTGTTCAGATCTATGTCTGATGGTTTCGAGGTGCAGACTACAGGATAATGGCAGACAATTTTATTCAGGTGAACTTGATTATTCAATTTTATTCAGGTGAACTTGCCAGCAGAGCCTGGCAAGCTACCCGTGTTGTATTTGATATGCCAAACACCAGAAACAATTATAGACCTCATTCCCATGACCTGATGGAATGGTTTGAGGCTCTTTATGTTCCTGGAGCGAGCAGATGCCCTTGGGCTCTACTAGCATGAGACAGGACATGTGGAGATGTTACTGGTGCCCGCTTGAGCAAATCAATGATGAACAGTGATACAGTGAGTGATACAGTGAACTTGATTATATAGGGTCAAAAGAATGCAGTAGGGGCCGGACAAGGGCAGGTGGTGTGAGGGAAGTGGATGGTTAGGAATATCCTTACATGAGGAAAGCTGGCACAGTGTCTCTATGTTCTTTAAGCAGAAACAAAGCTATTTGTCTAGATGCCACAAGTGTCAACATCCCAAGTACCAAACCCTGCACTAGTAGTAGCCAACCATTGATGTGCACTAATCTTTAGAAAGTGTCTCATGCCTCTAGCGCCACAGTCTGTCCCTGTCCAGGTCCCAAGAGAGCTCTCAGAGTTCAACCAGTCCAGTGTTTTCAGAGCTTTGTCAGCCTGAAATCCAACCAAAACCTAGGTTTCTGGACTCTAGGGAGACTGTTCCTGCACATATGAGCTCCAAATGGCATTGTCCTCCACACTCTCGGGACAATGATCTAAGTCAATTTAGCCAGTAGATCTATGACCATGCCAGTGCTGCACGGATGAGACGGAGAATAATGGAGCCTAAAATTGTTCATTCTACCCGCAGAACCTTCCATCACACACAGCCTGGCTGCATCTGACACTCTCAGCAGGGGAGGCCCCAGGAGGAGCAGCTGGGGCAGCCCAGCCTTACATAGCTGAGCTCTGGGGTTTATGTCCTGGTGTGTATCACTGTGAAAGGGTAACTACTAGACTGTTGACAGTAGTAAGTGGCAGCATCTTCAGGCTCCAGTCTGCTGATGGTGAGAGTGAAATCTGTCCCAGATTCACTGCCGCTGAACCGGGCAGGAACATTTGGTCCTAATCTGGTTGCCCTATAGATCAGGAGTCTGGGAGTTTCCCCTGGTTTCTGTTGAAACCAGCTTAACCAAGAGTTAACGCCCTGACTGGCCTTGCAGGAGATGGTGACTTTCTCTCCCAGAGATGCAGACACAGATGGAGACTGGGTCAACAGGACATCACACCTGGTGCCTGAGATAAACAATATAAAAGCACATTATCACCTATGGCCACGCCTGAAGCCCAGGTTGCTTTGTGCCCTCCATTCCTTCCTTACCTGGGAGCCAGAGCAGCAGGAAGCTGAGGAGTTGCACTGGAACCCTCATCTCCACTCTGTGTCTGACCATGACTGACCCTGCAGGGTGGCACCCACTATTATTGAGTGTCCAGGTCCTGAGCTCTGAGGCCATGCAAATGGGAGGGGCTGGACTGCTCAGCTGCAGGGAAGCTGGTTCAGTTCCTTCTGGGGAAGCAGATCTTTGCAACAGAGAACATGCTCCTCCCCGGGCCCCAGGAGGGCCCCAGTGTGAGTTCATAAGAGCAGTGTCCTCTGGTCTCCTGAGAGTCTGGACATGACCTCTTGCTCTCTCTGCGGCAGGGACAGACTCTGCCAGACCACATCTTCACAGAACACTAAGAAATTCTGCAGAGATCTTTGTTTTCACATCTGTGCATTTCACTTTATTTTTTTATTTTATGTTTTAGATTTATTTTTCATTTTTTAATATTTCATTATACTGTTTTGAGATACACAATTACAAGATGTTCAAATTTGAGTTTTGATTCTATAGTGTTCCAGCACCAAACCCTCCACCCATGCCCATTTCCCACCACCAACGTTCTCACTTCCCTCCCCCATCCCCTAGCCTGCTTTCATGGCAGGTTCTTTATCTCTTTTCTCTCCTTTATCTTTTGCACTCTCTGTCTCTCTCTCTTTATTTCTCCTTCTCTCTTCCCTTTCTTACACATTGTATATTGCAATACATACATCTAGAGGTTATCATGTGTAACTTTTTACTATATTCAATGCTCAATTCTTGGATGGTGTCATCATTCTCAACAACTACCAGCAAACTGTTCTCTTCTCTGTCCTGCCAGCCTCTGACTCCCACGCATTTGTGGTATACCAAGTTTTGAGATATCGCGTGGGGCTCAAAGCACCCGAGTGCTATTGGGATAGGGCTGTGTCGAGCTGTGGGGTCTGGAACTTGAGCATGGCTATGTAGATTTATTTTTCTCTATTTAAACACTGTAATTTACAAAGTACAAAGTTTTTCACAATATAGTTGTTAGACTCTTCATCTTTCAACAGCAGTCCCACCACCAGTGTGCTCCCACCACCACCAAAGACCCTCATTTCCCACCTCCCCATCCCCAGGTCTGCTCCCCTAGCCAGCACTGATTACATTGACCATTACAGCCCATATAGGGGAATGGTATTGGTCAAGTCATGACTTTTTTCTGGGTTGTTATGTGTGATTCTGGCCCTTTTGTGTTCTTGCATTCACTTTCTGGATTTCTTGAAAGTAGTGGTGTTCTACTGGTAAAACCCATACCCCCCCACCACTCATCTATAGACAAATCTGTCCATTTTATTAAGTCAATGTTGGTTTCCAACTGTTCTTATAATCTAATATCTCATTTTTCTACATGTTTTACCATTTTATACATACAAATATTATATTTGTAAATATTATTTATTTGACTCCCCTCATTAGACCTGGTGTTAAATCTGAAGAAATTTTCAGCCATCCTAGTTGAACAATTTGGTGCTGTAGCCCGCAGATGCAGAGCTACCCTGTCGATGGTCTGGGACCAGGAGGTGCACACGTGGAAATTTTCTAGGGCCACTAGGTGCCTAGTGCATTACTTGGGTCCCTTCTTATGCTTTGCTGAGCTATTCCCTCAGCCAACCCATGATATTTGAGGGATTAAAAACTGCCATCAAACCGGACAGACATGCACTGAGTGGAAAGTGTGCAAAGGTTGGGATTTAAATGATAACAACACAGAAAACATCTGACAGTCAGTGCTTGTCTCCTGCTAGGCCATACATCCTCAGTCAAGTCTGAGAACCACACCACTTCTTCCACCCTGCTTTTAAGGTCAGTTTCCCATTTTATTAAGTCAATGTTGCTCTGAATATCTTTTCACAGCCTTGCTGCCTTTTCAGCTCTGCCATCATAGACCTGGAACTTCTTTGAACTTGACCTATCCTCATATTTTTCCTCTTCTCCTGAGCTCACCTGATGGAAATGCATCTAAATGGGATACATGTGTGGGACTAATGAAGGGTAAAGAGTACCCACCTCCTGCCAGGAGAAGTATCGTGGCTTGACTTGCGGTGGCGTGTGAGGAAGGCTGCACCCAGGTTTCTCTGTGTCACATCCCACTAATTCAATTGTGGCACTTCTCCTTATTCAAAAGATGTCCTTGAAACTGCAGCCACAATGATTGATTTACAGTCCTGTGCTTTGCCCACACCAGAGATTTCAAGACCCTGTAATCCACACAGGAACCGATGACCCACTACCCAACTATGGTCTGTAAATTTAAGTATTGAATGTCCATGAGGATGGGGGAGCCCGGGACATAGCAGGTTATGGAGGAGGCCAAACCTGGACAGGAGCTCACACAGAGATGGTTCCTCTCCTGATGCCAGGCAGTGAGGAGGGGCTCTCCCGGTGGATCCTGTCAGACAGAGGCAGTACAGGGGCCGCACAGTTGGCAGGGGTCCAGAAATTAACCTCCAGGGCCATCGTCAGCCAACACCTGCCCAGGTAAGCAGGAATCTCTCCGCCCAGTTGCTGTGTCTCTTGATGCTGCAGTTTCCTGCTCTCGGGGTCTGTCTGCTTGCCTCAACAACTCCTGCTATGCTGCCTTCCCCCAGGACCACACTGACCAGCATTGACCCTCCTGAGGGGTCCAAGAAGAAGAGTCAGTACTAGGCCTCTAGCACAAACAGCCTCTGGAGAACAGAATTCAGTTCTATAAACTTAGTACCAGAGACTGGAGAGATAAGACAGTGAGGAAGCACTTGACTTGCATGCAGTCTCTTAGATTCTCTTCTCTGCATCGCATCTAGACTGCCAAGCACAAATAGGAGGGACCCTGAACACAGACACAAGGAGATGCCTTAATCACAGCTGGGTGTGTGACTCCAAGCCAAATAAATAATTTTTACACCAATGGTGTCATCTGTGATATGGGAAATAAAGTGAACTAAGGATTGTGCATTCAGAACAGGAGATAAGACAAGAAATTCAGTTTCTCATTGTATTGATACAGAAGGGAAAGACTTGAGCACTGGGGGAGGAGTTTGGAAGAAAAGAGGAGACTCTGCGCTTGTCGATCCAGTTGTTCTGTTGAGAGATTCCAAGAGCACCTTGGAGTTTAATCTCGTTTAAAGCTTTTCTTGTATTGGTAGCAGTTTCCACCGATGGAAACTGAGTCCTGAGTCTCAAGCTTTTACTCCTCCCTGGCAGAGCATCGGAGGACACGGGGGGATCAAGAGCCAAAGCAGGTCCTGTTTCTTACTGGTTTCTGTCTATCACTCCGACAGGTTAGACAGTTGAAATTTCCTGCTGGAAATAAGTAGGGAGATGAGAGCTGGTCATCAGGGACCCCACTTACCTCTGGTGCGAGGCACACAGGCAGCTGAACGTCACCACCAGCTGGAAGGTCACATGGGTTGATGTATTTATTTCTCATCCGAATAAAGCAGTCAACAGTTTCAACCTAAAGACAAGGCCAGGTTTAACAGACACCAAAGATGAAGCCGAGTCTCCTCCAGCAGAGCTCAGGAAGAGAAAACGTGCCTCCATTTCTCATGGGCACCCCTGAGGCAGATCCTATTCAGAGGGTGCTGGGTATGAAGCATCAGCTCAGGCTCCCTTCAGGGACACACAATCTGGGGGCTCACACCTCACACACAGGATTCTTGCACTCTAGAGACAGGAGAGTGAAGGTCAAAGCCTCAGGGTCACTGGACTGCAGAGTGAAGGTCAAGGTCCCTCACGGTCCCTTCCAGTGAGACCATCCCTGTGTCAGCAGGATTCCTCTTCTCCGCTTGACCTTTCAGGCCTCACCTGGCAGGAGCCTGTGGGATAGAGGGGTTCCTTTCCCTGATGTCTCTGTATTCATAACTGATCCCCCTCCTATGACCTCACTTTACCTTAAGTGTCTCCAGCTCCGTGTCCAAGTATGAGCAGTGCACGGGGCATCAAGCCATTGCATAACAGACAGCCGAACTGGATGTCTGTCCCCAGAGCTGAAAACAGTGAAAATATCTATAAAAATAAGACTCTAACAGAGTTCCTACTATCCCAGCACACACATAGACCCCCCCCACCCCCCATTATTGCAGGCAGTAGACCTGCTATTGTCTAGGAGTTCTAAGATCCAGTGTCCCTCTTGTCCCTTATGGAGTCTGTCACCATCTAGTGACCATTATGTGATACAGCAACTAAGTAGGTTTCAGAATCTGGTTGCCCCTGTGATCCTGGGAGGTCCAATGGGACATTCTCCAAATGTTGGGAACAGGTACTGCAAAGTCAATCATCAAGTCAGACTATGCGAAGGTGTATGGCACTAAATCCCATCAGATTGGCACCTTCCAGCTAAGTCCATAAGAGGTGTGTTGCAGAAAAAGAGACAGAAATAAAGGTAGATAAATAATACACAAACAAGCACTATCCAGACTTTAGTTTGGCCTGGTTCTTCCCCCCCAGAGCAGGGCCCACACGCACACTTACCTTGAAATGAAGTTATACCCTTCACACAGTCAAGGGTACTGAGCACAAAAGACCCTAGTATCTGTCACTAAAGTTGGTGTTGATTGTTTAAGTAAGAGTTTTAGGATCAAAACCCACAATTAAGAACAAATTGATGTTCTCCTGCTCAGATCTGAAGGTACCAATGCCTGGTAATATGCAGTTTCTCCCTCTAGCCCACATCAGAATGCACCATGACTAGGCAAGGACATACTGTATGACATGCACTTGGTGTGAGACTGTAAGGGGCAAACATGCCCTCACACTTCAGGTGGCAACATTTGAATATTTGATTATTGAAAACAATCTAAAAACACCTGATATTATATGACAGTGTTCAGTGATCTTGGTACATGGTGCCAGTTCCAGTTAGTCATAGACCATTTATTTGTCTATGACTAATAGTCGCGAGGTGTAGACTACAGGTTAATGGCACATAGACATATATAATCAGGTGAACATGATTATATAGGGCTAAAGTAACACAGTAGTGTCCGGACAAAGGGAGGTGGAGGGATGGGAGTGAAATGTTAGATTAATCCTTACATGAGGAAGACTGCACAGGGTCTCTATGTTTTTAAATAAAAAGCAAAGCTACTTTTCTAGATTCCTCAAGTGTCAATATCCCAAGTACCAAACATGGTCACTGGGAATTGCCAACCATTGATCTACACTAATCCCAGGGAAGAGTCTCATGCCTCTAGCACCATTGTCTGTCCCAGTTCTGGTCCGGAGAGAGCTCTCACAGTTCAACTGGTCCAGTTGTTTTCAGAGCTTTGTCAGCAAGAAATTCAATCAAAACCAAGGTTTCTGGACTCTAGAGAGACCGTTCCTGCACATATGAGCTCTGAATGGTATTGTCAGCCACTTTCTTGAGGAAAATAATGCAAATAAATTTATCCAGTAGATCTATGACAATGCCCATGATGCAGGGATGAGAAGGAGAGTAATGAAGCCTAAAAATGTTCCTCGTATCTATACCAGAACCTTCCATCACACACAGCCTGGCTGCATCTGAAACTCTCCTCAGGGAGGAGCCCCAGGAGGAGCAGCTGGGGCAGCCCAGTCTCACACAGCTGAGCTCTGGGGTTTATGTCCTGGCATGTATCACTGTGGGTGGGTAATTAATAGTCTGTTGACAGTAGTAAGTGGCAGTATCTTCAGACTGCAGGCTGCTGATGGTGAGAGTGAAATCCGTCCCAGACCCACTACCGCTGAACCGCGGAGGGATGCCTGTTTCTAAATTGTTTGCCCCATAGATCAGGAGTCTGGGAGCTTTCCCTGACTTCTGCTGATACCAGGCTACATAATAGCTAATGTGCTGACTGGTCTTGCAGGAGATGGTGACTTTCTCTCCTAGAGATGCAGACACAGGGAGGCTGAGTCATCTGGACATCACACCTGGCACCTGAGATTAAAAATACACACAAACATCATCATGGTTCATCATAGTTTACATTTATTACTCTGAGGCCCAAGTAGCTCTGAGCCAAATCAATCCTCATTTCCCTCCTTACCCAGGAGCCAGAGCAGCAGGAAGCTGAGGGAGCTGCACAGGGACCCTCATGTCTACTCTGTGTCTGACCAAGACTGACCCTGCAGAGTCACACAGACTGTTATTGAGTGTCCAGAAAGTGAACTCTGAGGACATGCAAATGGGAGGGGCTGAACAGCACAGCTGCAGGGGAGCTGGTTCAGTTCCTTCTGGGGAAACAGATCTTTCAGTTCCTTCTTGGGAAGCAGATCTTTGCCCACAGAGAACATGCTCCCTCCCCGAGGTCCCAGGAGGACCCCAGTGTGAGTTCATAGGAGCAGTGTCCTCTGGTCTCCTGAGAGTCAGGACATGACCTCTTGCTCTCTCTGTGGCAGGGACAGACTCTGCCAGACCACACCTTCACAGAACACTAAGAAACTCTGCAGAGATCTTTGTTTTCACATCTGTGCATTTTATTTTATTCCAGGGTCTGCACATATGGAAGTATCAATGTCCATGAAGATGGGGAGTCCTCGGAAGTGGCAGGTAATGGAAGAGGCCGACACCAGACAGGAGCTCACACAGAGATGGTTTCCTCTCCTGATGCCACCTGTGGGAGGGGCTCTCCCTGTGGTTCCTGTCAGATTGGAGCAGTATAGGGGCCTCACAGTTCATAGGGTCCAGACAAGAAACTCCAGGGCCATCGTCAGCCAAAACCTGACTCAGGTGAGCAGGAATCTCTCAGTTCTGTATCTATTCATACTGTAATATGAATAGAATATGTAATATGAATTACAGTTCTGTAATGGATACAGCATTGGGCAAGGAATCTCTCGCCCAGCTCTGTATCTATTCATACTGCAGTTTCCTGCTCTCAGGGTCTGTCTGCTCACCTCAACAACTCCTGCTACAAGGCCTCCCTCCAGGACCACACTGACCAGCATTGACCTTCCTGAGGGGTCCAAGAAGCAGAGTCAGTACTAGGCCTCTAGCTCACACAGCCTCTGGAGAACAGATTCATTTATAAACATAGTATCAGAGACCGGAGAGGTAAGACAGTGAGGAAGCCCTTGCCTTGCATGCAGTCTCTTAGATTCTCCTCTTGGCATCACATCTAACCTGCCAAACACAAATCAAGAAGATGCCTTGAACACAGCTGGGTGTGTGACTCCAAGCCAAATCAATAATTTATACAGCAAAGTTGTCATCTGTGATAGGGGAAATAAAGTGAACTGGGGACTGTGCATTCACAACAGGAGATAAGACAAGAAATTCAGTATTTTTTATGCATTGCTACAGAAGGGACCAACTTGAGCACTGGGAAAGGAGCTGGGAAGAAAAGAGGAGAGTCCACAGTTGTCTATCCAGTCCTGTTGTGTTGAGAGATTCCAAAGTATCCTTGGTGTTTAATGTCTCTTAGATCTTTTCTTGCATCTGCAGCAGTTTCCACTGATGGAAACTGAGTCCTGAGTCTCAAGCTTTTATCCCTTCCTAGCAGAGCATGGGGGGGGGGCACATAGGGGGATCAGGAGCTAAAGCAGGTCCTGTTTCTTACTGCTTTCTGTCTATCACTCTGACAGGACAGACAGTTGACATTTCCTGCTGGGAAATACATAAGGGGATGAGAGCTGGTCATCAGGGACCCCACTTGCATCAGGTGCGCAGACAACAGGCAGCTGAACATCAACACCAGCTGGAAGGTCACAGGGGGTTGATGCATTTATTTCTCATCCGAATACATCAGACAACAGCTTCAACCTAAAGACAAGGCCAGGTTCAACAGAACACAAGAATGAAGCTGAGTTCTCCTCCAGCAGAGCTCAGGACGAGGAGAAAACGTGCCTCTGGGGGCTCACACCTCACACACAGGATTCTGCACTCTGGAGACTGGAGAGTGAAGGTCCAGGTCTCTCAGGGTCCCTTCCATTGAGACCCTTCTGTCAGCAGGATTCCTCCTCTCCCCTTGACCTTTCAGACTCATCTGGGAAGGTGACTGTGGTGATAGAGGGCCTCCTTTCCCTGATGTCTCTAATCCCCTCCTTTAATGTAACTTCTTCACTTTACATTAAGTGGCTCCAGATCTGTATCCAATTATGAGCAGTGCATGGGGCATCAAACCAGTCCATAGAAGACAGCAGGAAAGAAGACTTTCCCAAGACCAGAAAAGAGTGAAAATATCACTACAACTCATACCCCAACAGAGTTGCTATTTTCGCACCACACATGTAGACCCCCGACACCCCTCACGCCCTCCCGCCAATCCCTGCTGGCAGACAACTTGCTACTGTCTTTGGAATTATAAGATCCAGGGTACCTCTTGCCCCTTATGTGGTCTCTCTGATCTCTAGTGGCCACTGTTTGATACAGCAACTAACTAGATTTTTGATGCTGGTGGTCCCTGTGATCCGGGGGGAGGGCAGTAAGACATTCTCCAAGTGTTGTGAACAGGTACTGTAAAATATGTTTTAGGATCGAAACCCACAGTCAAGGAGGAGATCGATGCTCCTCTCCTCAAGATCTGAAGGTACCAATCCCTGGTAAGATGCAGTTTCTCCCTCTAGACCACATCAGAATGTACCATGGCGGGTGAGGGCGCTCTGTGTGACATGTATTTGGTGTGAGGCTATAACATTCAAACATGCCCTCACAATTCTGGTGGCAATATTTGAATATTTGATTATTTGAAACTTGGTCACTTGATTACTTGACATCCCGTTATTCATCGATTTGCTCAAGCAGGCACCAGTAACATTTCCATTTGACCCTATCACGTGCCTGTGTAGCCCAATGGCATCTGGTTGCTTCAGGAATATGAAGATCCTCAAACCTTTCTTTCAGGGCCTTGACGAAAAGTCTGACCATCTTGTAGGTGGGAGGCCACGTGACCATTTGATGTCCCGAGGGATCCAGTCGGAAATGGCTCTAGTCCAGCGGTCATCTCCTTATCGCATGTCCAGCCCATCTGATTTTCAACGCCTTGGCAAACGAGACAGTGTCTCTGACTCTGGAACATCAATGGAGGTCAGAACTCCGGATTCCTTCTCTCACTGGAGTGAAGTGTGATATTCCAAACATAGCTCTTTAGATTCCTCTTTGAGAGACCTGAAGAGCATTCTCATCCTGCTTTCGTAGGGCCCAGGTCTTGGAGGCATATGTTAATGCAGGGAAATGGTGGAGTCCAAGAGATGTGCCCGGAGCCGAAGGTCTTTGTCTTTTTCGCTATTTCTTGATGCTCTTGAAGGCATTCCATGCCACTCTCTTCCACCTGTGAAGCTCAGGTTTTAGGTTGTTCATTATGTTGAGTTCTTGAACTAGGTATGACTAATTGTTGCAGTCAGAGATGTTTGTTCCGTTGAGAGTGAATGGGGCCTCTAAACTAGTTCCTTTTTCATGAACATAGTTTTGTTGAGATTCAACTGTAGACCTATCTTTCCACATTCTCGGACAAAGTCAACAAGCATTTCTGCTGCTTGGCTAATGTTTGGTGTTATTAGAATTATGTCATCAGCAAAGCGGATCTTTGTTAACGATCTAATAAAACATGATACTGTACAACAGTATAGAGTGAACTGAGAACATGGTGCCAGTTCCAATGCAGTCTATAACTGATGGTCGCAAGGTGCGAACTACAGGCTGATGGCACATAGACAATCTTATTCAGGCAAACACAATTATATAGGGCTACAGGCAAGCACAATATTATAGGGCTAAAGGGATGCAGAGGCCAGACAAGGGCAGGTGATGGGATGGGAACAAAAGGTTAGATTAATCTTTATGAGGAAGACTGGCATAGAGTCTCTGTGTTCTTTAAGCAGAAACACAGCTATTTATCTAGATTCCACAAGTGTCAACATCCAAGTCCCAAACCAGCCTCTTGGATTTGCCAACCATTGGACAGTGTCTCATGCCTAGAGCCATTGTCTGTTCCTGTCCATGTTCTGAGAGAGCTCTATCAGTTCAATAGGTACAGTTGTTTTCAGAGCTTTGTCAGCAAGAAATCCAACCCAAATCAAGGTCTCTGGATACTAGAGAGACTCATATCCTGCAGATATGAGTTCTGAAAGGCAAAGTCCCCACACTTTTCAGGAATATAGTCTAATTGAACTTAGCCAGTAGATCCATGACCATGCCACTGCTGCAGGGATGAGAAGGACTATATGGAGCCTAAAAATGTCCCTTATGGGGCTGGAGCGATAGCACAGCAAGTAGGGCATTTGCCTTCAACACGGACGACCTGGGTTCAATCATTGATATCACATATGATCACTAGAGCACTGCCAGGAGCAATTCCTGAAAGAAGATCCAGAAAAACCACTGAGCATCTACATGTGTGTCCCAAAATAAAAATAAATAAAAATAAAAATGTTTATTCTACATGTCCCAGAACCTGCCATCACACACAGCCTGGCTGAATCTGACATGCTCTTAATAGCGGAGGCCGCAGGAAGAGCAGCTGGGGCAGCCCAGCCTCACATAGCTAAGCTCTGGGGTTTATGTACTGGCATGTATCACTGTGGGAGGGGTACTACTATACTGTTGACAGTAGTAAGTGGCAGCATCTTCAGGCTCCAGGCTGCTGATGGTGAGAGTGAAATCTGTCCCATACCCACTGCCGCTGAACCGGGCAGGGACATCTGGTCCTAAACTGGATGCATAATAGATCAGGAGTCTGGGAGCTTTCCCTGGTTTCTGCTGATACCAGGCTAAAGCATTGTAAATGCTCTCACTGGCCCTGCAGCTAATGGTGACTTTCTCTCGTAGAGAAGCAGTCATGGAAGGAGACTGTGTCATCTGGATATCACACCTGGCACCTGATTGAAATATAAACACATCATCACCATTTATCATACTTCAAGTTATTTTCCCTAATGCCAAGGTAGCTCTAAGCAGAGTAAACCTTCATTTCCCTCCTTACCTGGGAGCCAGAGCAGCAGGAAGCTGAGGAGCTGCACAGGGACCCTCATGTCCACTCTGTGTCTGACCGTGACTGACGCTACAGGGTCACACAAACTATTATTGAGTGTCCAGGCCCTGAGCTCTGCGGACATGCAAATGAGAAGGGGCTGGGCATTCTGGGCAGGCAGAGGGGGAGGGTCTGTGTGGGGACCAGCACAGCTGCAAGGAAATCAGGGGTCTGGGTCCCTCCGGGGAAGCAGAACTTTACCCACAGAGAACATGCTCCTCCCAGGAGGGCCCCAGTGTAAGCACAGAAGGGCAGAGTCCTCTGGTCTGCAGAGAGTCAAGACACGGCTTCTTGCTCTCTCTGCCCCAGGGACATCTATGTCGGATCACACCCTCACAGACAGGCTATGGAATTGGAGAGTCTTTCATTTTCATATCTGTGGATATTATATTGGCAATGTAGGTTACCTTGCATTGATATCCTGATGTATTTTTCTATATTATAATATTAAAATTTTGTTTTGTTTTGTTTTGTTTTTCAGTGCTCTGGGATCTTCTGTTCACCCTGAGGTGTGGCGTCCACTCAGCCCACATTGTTTGGCTGAGTCTGTGAGCGCATGGACTCAAGGTTACTATGGAGCTGCAGTGCTAGGCACTGTGAAGCCTTTACCAAAGGTGCTCTGCGCCATGAGGCTCTTGGGCTTTAACCCATTCCCAACACATGCTTTGCTGTGCTGTCAATCCCTGAGAATATTTGGGTGAGAAATTGTCATTAAATCTAGGCAGAGATGCACCTAGGGATAGGGATTGTGCTAAGTGTGGGGTCGCGATTCATAAAAGAGTGCTGAGATTGGGGCGGAGAGATAGTCCGGGGGTTAGGTGTTTACCTTGCATGTGGCCGGCTTGCGCCGCCCGGTTCGATCCCCAGCTTCCCATATGGTGCCCCGAGCACTGCCAGGAGTAATTCCTGAGTGCAGAGCCAGGAGTAACCCCTAGAATTGCCAGGTGTGATCCAAAAAAGAAAAAAAAAGAGTGTCGAGATGGAGACTCTGACAGCCAGCCTGTATCTCCTGCTCATCCCTCAATCCTCCACTCCTGAGACTCTGTCCCACTGTTTCCACCTCAGTGCTAAGAACATGGATGTTTCCCTCTACAACTGCAAAAACTTGTTCCATATCCTGATGCCATCATATGGACAGGAATCTTCTTTAGCCTCCTTGACTTCTCCATTTATTTCCTTCTTCTTTTCGTCCCTGAGCTAACCAAATGGGAATATTGCATATGGCATAGAGGGGACTGTCCATCTGCTCTTCCCAGTTCCATAACTTGTGCATCTGTCAGTCTCAAATATGCTATTACTATGACAGTTTCTCTCAAGGACCAGATGAAGGACACAGTATCACAGGAAGACTCAGGTGCAAACCCCACAGGAATGTTCGCAAACATCTTCACACGTATTGGAGTTCTCAGACAGCAGAAGGACACCTCTATGGGATGTCTTATGACTAGGGTAATAGAGTTAGTGTGTGAAGAGAGGATTCACACAAAGATGGCTGCCACCCTTAGCTCATGCTGAGAGAGCTGAGTTAGCATCCTTGTTCCTGGAGGGGACATTCTGCCACTCCAACTTTGTCGGTATTGCTTCATTCAATTGGATGTCCTGGGAGCTGCAAACCAGCCCAGGTTTTATTGGTTCACAGTCCTGTGATCTTCTCTGCACAGAATTCAGCTCCTTGTGGTCTAAACTAGACCAGGAAGACCCATTACCTCAGCAGGGCTCTCACATGACAGAGTTGTAGAGTATCCGAGGTGGACTGGGCATTTCCATGAAGAGACAAGTAACTGAAGAGGCCCACAGTGGACTCAGAACTCTCCTGGATTTGGGTTTCCCCTCCTAACACGTGCCTGTGTGTGGGGCGCCTCACAGTCTGCAAGGTCTAGGATATCAGCTGCCTATGACCGTTTTCAGCCTCACACTAGACTCAGATATTGTCCCTTCCTGCTGTAGATCTCCCCACCAGCTGCAGCTGCTCTTCCTGCTGCAGGATTCTCCTGTGAGGGCCTGTCTGCTCTCAGCATGGAGCTTTTGACCAAATCCTGCTGTTCTTTCTGTTGCCTTGAGCACATACCAGAAACAACGTCTTCAGGGGCTAAAAGAGTTGGTACTAGGGCTACACAAGGGCCAGGATTTGAAAGAAACAGAATTCAATTATAAAGGTAGCACCAGAGTCTGGAGAAGTAGTACAACAGGCATGGCCCTGCCTTCCATGCAGCCAACCAGGGTTCAACCCGGCACCACAATGGGGCCTTTGATATCCACCAGGTGTGATCCCTGAGCATAGGATCAAGAGCAAGCCTAGAGTATGGCTCCAAAAACAAAAAAATAATTAAAAAAGTTCCACCATTATTACGTGAAATAGTGCCATTGGGCACTCTGAATTCAAACAAGGAAATCAGATCAGGACTTGGGAGGGGACAGGAAGAGGTTATTTCCCAAGGGCTCTGTCTTTGACCCTGGAGCACTTTCCTACTGACTATAGATTTTATCTCCAGAAGGACCATGGTAGAAATTAAGCAAACATATATTTGGAGAGTTGAGGGTGAGTATGAGGACAGGATTGAGTGTGAGGATTGAATCACAGGTAGAGCAGAGCAACAGAGCTGGGCGGCTAGCTACATGCACAGTGCAGGGGAAATTCCTAAAATTAGACACATGCATTTCTACAGTTTCCCTCACACTCACAAAGCACGCTCTGCAGCATTAACAGCTCTGTGTTATTGGCCCCATGTTTTCAAAATCCAGGCTTCCTGCTTGGTTAGGTACTGGCTCCGTCTGCCAAGTAGCTGCATTTCTGTAGTCACTTGTTTGTATCACTTGTTTTTCCATTGTTCATTGATTTGCTCAAGCGGGCACCAGTAATATCTCCCTAGGTCCTGTCACATGCTAGTGTAGCCCAAGGCATCTGCTCACTCCAGGAACATGAAGAGCCTTAAACCATTCTTTTAGGAGTGGGAATGAGATCTATAATTGTTACTGGTTTGTGGCATATCAAATACGACATGGGTAGCTTGCTAGGCTCTGCTGTGTGAATGAGATAGTCTTGTCGTAGCCTCTCATCTAGTGCATTTATTGAAGAACTGTGCATCAGCAAAGTGGCTGTGAGACAAGGAAAGACCAGCTTTTCTGCTGGGTGGAACTCTGATGAGCTTTGGAGTCAGGATGTTGAAAATTGCGGCCCTCATGGTGTGGGGTTCCTCAGGCTCTTACAAGGCTCTGCTCGGATGGTAGGCCAGAGCTAGACACTGCCTCATTAGTAATAGTCCCCAATACTGATAGACAAATTCAACATATCAACTCTAGTTCTTTTCATTTTTTTATTATAAACTGAGGAGATGACCCTAAAATTAAGACAGCTGCAGTGGGTCTCAAGTAGATGAAATGATCTTGGAAACAAATGAACAGAGTAGTTGGTTCATATTTTCCATTTCAAAATGTACTCCATAAAACATCATATCAACAAAAAGAAAAATAAAAACCATATGATCATATCAATACATGCAGAGAAGGCATTTGACAAGATTCAACACCCGTTAATGATAAGAGCTCTCTGTAAAATGGGGATTGAAGGAACCTTCCTCACGATAATCCAGGCCATCTACTACAAGCCCACAGTGAGCATCATTCTCAATGGGGGGAAAAACTGAAAGCCTTCCCTTAAGATCATGGACAAGACAAGGCTGCCTACTCTCACCACTTCTATTCAATATAGTACTGGAAGTACTTGCCATAGCAATCAGGGAAGAAAAAGACATTAAGGGCATCCGGATAGGAAGGGAAGAAGCCAAATTATCACTATTTGGAGATGACATGATATTATACCTGGAAAACCCCAAACTCTCTACCAAGAGGCTCCTAGAAATAATACATTCCTATAGTAGAGTCTCAGGGTACAAAATCAATACCCAAAAGTCAATGGCCTTCCTATATGCAAACAGCGAATGAGAAGAAAGGGACACTAAAGAAACTATCCCATTCACAATTGCGCTGCAGAAAATCAAACACCTAGGAATCAGCTTGACAAAGAATGTAAAGGATCTCTACAAAGAAAACTACAAAATGTTACTTCAGGAAATAAACGAAGACCTGAGGAAATGGAGACACATTCCCTACTCATGGATTAGAAGGATTAACATTATCAAAATGGTAATACTCCCTAGAGCTTTATACAGATTCAATGGGATCCCTAAAAAGATACCCATGATGTTCTTCAAAGAAATTGAACAAACACTCCTGAAATTTGTATGGAATAATAAACCCCCACAAATAGCTTAAGCAATCCTTGGGAAAAAGGAGATGGGAGATATCACTTTCCCCAACCTCAAGCTCTACTACAGAGCAGTTGTAATTAAGACAGTGTGGTATTGGTATAGAGACAGACCCACAGACCTATGGAATAGAACTGAATATCCTGAAACACACTCTCAAATATACAACAACTCAATCTTCGATAAAGGAGCAAAAAATATTAAATGGAGCAAAGAAAGCCTCTTCAACAAATGGTGTTGGGAAAACTGGGCACCTACATGTAAAAAAATGAACTTAGGCCTCCTTCTAACGCCATGCACAAAAGTCAGATCAAAATGGATTCTAGATCTCCACATCAGATATGAATCTATAAGGTACATTGAAGAAAACATAGGATAAACGCTCTACGACATCGAAACTAAAAGTATCTTTAAAGACGACACACCATTGACCAAGCAAATGGAAGCAAAGATAAACAAACGGGATTATATAAAATTGGAAAGCTTCTGTACCTCAAAAGAAACAGTGACCAAGATACAAAGACAATCCACAGGGTGGGAAAGGATATTCACCCAATACCCATCTGACAAGGGGTTATTATCCAGGATTTATCAGGCACTGGTAGCCCTCCACAAGAAAAAAACAGCCAAAACCATCAAAAAATGGGGAGAAGAAATGAGCAGAAGCTTCCAAAAAAGAAGAAATTCGAATGGCCAAGAGGCATATGTAAAAGTGCTCTTCATCTTTAATCATCAGGGAGATGCAAATCAAAATAACAATGAGGTACCATCTCACACCACAGAGACTGGCACACATCCAAAACAGCAAGAACAACCGGTGCTGGCGTGGATGTGGGGGAAAAAAAGGGACTCTCATCCACTGTTGGTGGGAGTGCCGACTGGTCCAACCCTTTTGGAAAACAATATGGGCATTCCTCCGAAAACTAGACATTGAGCTCCCATTTGATCCAGCAATAGCACTCCTGGGAATATATGTCCTTTTCCTTCTGACTAATTTCACTCAGCTATCTCTCGGGATAGACCCCGAGAGACCGAAAAACACATAGAAGAAACACTATCTGTACTTTATTCATTTCTGCGCTATTCACTATAACTAGAATCTGGAAACAACCTAAATGCCCGAGAACAGAGGGACTGGCTAAAGAAACTGTGGTTCATCTACACTATGGAATACTATGCAGCTGTCAGAAAAGAAGAAATTATGAAATTTACCTGCAAATGGATGGACATGAAGACTATCATGCTGAGTGAAATTAGTCAGAAGGAAAAGGACAGATATAGAATGACTGCATTCATTAATAGGATATAAATCGATACCAGTGTTTTACTAAATGTGTGAAATGGTAATGGCAGATTAAAACTCACCATTGAATATACACAAAGAGACTTAAGTGATAAACTCTAAGTATCTGCAGGGCTAGCCATAATGTGTAAAATAAGAGGGAGAGAGATGAGGAGACAGAGAAAGAGACAGAGAGAGAAATAGAGGAAACTGGGGTGCCTGCTATTCAGTCAGCTTGGGGGGTTGGCGGGAGGGGGTGGGGTACATTGGTGGTGGAAATGGGGCACTGGTGGTGGGATGGGTGCTGGTATACTGTATTACCAAAAACCAATTATGAACACCTTTGTAATTGTATGTCTCACGGTGGTATAATAAAAAATTTAAAAAAAACATTTATAAAATTGACTATGAAAGGCTTAATAAAAAAAGATAGAAAAATGTATGTTGGGATAGTTTTTTATGGGAATAAAATATTTTTATGTTCTTTATAAGAAGTACATACTATTTTAAAATATTTAGCTTATCTCTATGACAAGTCCTCCATATTAGTCATGATAGTGTCTGTTTTTAATTATAACATATCACAAATATAGTTTCATATTTAATTATAGGACTGAGTAATAATTTGGTCTACACTATAAACTCAACAGAACCTGCTTTTTTTAAGTAATTTCTTACCCTATGGTATAACACAAATACAGAATAATTAAATATCTGTTAACTAAAAAAAAAAAAACAAAAAAAATGTACTCCAGTTCTGTTAGAGGATAGATATCAATGGGAAAAACACTGGGAGGTTTTAAGATAACCTTCATATTACTGGCAACTGATTTGGCGCATGTATGCCAAGAAAATTCAATTGAAAATAATCATCTGTGTAACAAATGTTCTGAGTATGAAGATGTAAATGTTGAGCAGGAAGATGAGCACCAACCTCACGTCATATGAGAAGTACGATGGCACGGTCAAAGGCCAGTGTTGGCACTAAGCCCAACGTCTCCTGGAGAAGACAGACAGGACAGACAGTTGACATTTCCTGCTGGGAAATAAGTAGGGGGACAAGGCTGGTCATGCAGAGACCCCACTTGCATCTGGTGCGAGGCACACAGGCAGCTGAACATCAGCAGCAGCTGGAAGGTCACATGGGTTGATGCATTTATTTCTCATCCGAATAAAGCAGCCAACAGCTTCAACCTATAGACAAGGCCAGATTCAAAAGAACGCTAGGATGAAGCCGAGTTCTCCAGCAGAACTCAGGAAGAGGAAAAAACGTGCCTCCGCTTCTTATGGGTACCCCTGAGGCAGATCCTCCTCCGAGGGTGCCTGGTATGAAGCATCAGGTCAGGCTTCCCTCAGGGACACACACTCTGGGGGCTCATACCTCACACACAGGATTCTGCACTCTGGAGACTGGAGAGTGAAGGTCCAGGTCTCTCAGGGTCCCTTCCATTGAGACCCTTCTCCTGTCAGCAGGATTCCTCCTCTCCCCTTGACCTTTCAGGCTCATCTGGGAAGGTGACTGTGGTGATAGAGGGGCTCCTTTCCCTGATGTCTCTAATCCCCTCCTTTAATGTAACTTCCTCACTTTACATTAAGTGGCTCCAGCTTTCTATCCAATTATGAGCAGTGCATGGGGCATCAAACCAGTCTATAGCAGGTAGTAGGACAAGACGTCTTTCCCCAGACCAGAAAATAGTGAAAATATCGCTGTCTGTCAGACTCCAACAGAGTTAATATTTTCCCACCACACAAGTAGACCCACAAAGGAGATGGTGGTCCGATCCTTTTTCGAATTTGGGGACTACAGCAACATCGGTCAGACAAAACCATCGATTGAAGATGATGTGGTCAATTTCATTGTGGAACTGTCCACCAGGAGATTCCCATGTCCAACGTTTCGCTTCAGCCTTCTGGAACTGTGAGTTCCCATGAATGGTCTTGGTGGACATGATGAACTCAGATAGTCTCTCACCCTGTTCGTTCCATTCTAGGCCATGGGTCCCGATGTGGAGTTCTTCAGCCGATCTTCTTGGTCCTATCTTGGCATTAAAATCACCGACTATGATCTTGTAGAAGCTGTGATCTTTTTTTATAGAACTCCTCCAATTCCATGTAGAATTTCTCAATTTCATCTTCCTTGCATGTGGGTGTTGGCGCATAGACAATGAAGATAAAATTGCTGGCAGTGGGCCAAATTTCTTCAAGTGTAATTGTCCTATCCGGTTTGTTAGGCATTCAAATGAATCAATGTTGATGGCCATGTTCGTGTTGACAAGGACACTAACGCCACCGATGTCTCTTCTGTCGTATGTTCCAAGAAACAGTTCTTCTCCGGTGTCAAATACAGTGTGATGCGACTGACGCCTCCTCATTTCAGTCAGTCCAATGATGTCGTACTTGATCTTTTGTGCTTGCACCATCAGATCCTCGATATATGATTCCAATACCAGCATACGTGCATTGAAAGTAAAGACAGTCATTTTAGTCCTTCGTTTTGGCAGCTTAGACTGGTGGTGAAATTTTATCAGGCACTTCTTGTTTGCCTTTCTTACTGCTGCCGTATTAAGGGCTCTTTTGGGGTCAGGAAAATAAACACTTTTGTTACTGGTTTTGGCAAATCGAACATGCATTGGACAGCTTGCCAGGCTCTGCCATCCGCGTGCTATACTCTCATTGCCTTGTGGGGCTCTCTCAAAGGGTGGGTAGAATATTCATGGTAATTTGCAGGTAAATTGCGTGGCCACACAGGCCCCACAGGCAATGGGGAAAGCTGTATCTGCTCTGCCGGGTGTATCTGAGTCTGTGGCTCAAGCATTCCTGGGCTTGAAATACTCTCCTCTGAAGGGCGGATCTCTGAAGGGTGGGTCCTTGTAGGCTGGGTTTCTGATAAGCCGGGCTGGAGACTGGCTTAATCTCTTGGGTGGAGATCTTATGAGCTGCGGAGTGTGGATGGTGAAGATCACTGCCAGCAAGGTGTGGGGGGTTCCTCTGGGTTCTTCTGAGGGTCTATCGGGATGGTGGACTCAGGTTGGAGGTCGCTCTTGTGGTCTGTGGAATGCAGGGGGTTCAACAGGGAAAGCTGTATCTGCTCTGCTGGGTGTATCTGCTTCTCCTGCGAGGCCAGCAGAGAAGCCGCAGTCTGGAGAGTTTCTGAGTGGGCTGTACTTGTCTCTGCATCAAGTCTCCCCTCTTCTGTTTTGGCTTTCTTGGGACTCTCTTCTTTATGAGGCGAGGATGTCCTCTTGACTCCAACTATAGTATTAGGTATTTTTGTTGCTGCGTTTCTTGAAGGTCTAGGTGGGGGATTAACCAGACGAGCTGGAGGAGAAGCTCTGGAGACAGTAGGCTTTGATGGTAGTGAAATGGCTGGTTGTGTGGCAGTCTGAGGAATGCTTTCACTCAATGGACCTCTATCCCATCAAAACACAGTTTTATAACTAGCACAAATGCCTCTTCGACAGCCCACTTCTAGCACCGCGCCTTCTTCTCCTCCAGTTCCTGGGCTTCCCTTGCGCTTCTCGGCTTGTTCCTCAGCCTCCTTGGCTAGGAGAGCCTCGGCAGCTTTGCGCCCCTCCTCCTCCTTCTCCTCCTTGTTAGACTGTAGTTCCGAGGCTCCCCAACCTCTTTGATGAGCTGTTTGATGGAGAGTCTGTTTTGGGCATTTCCAGCTTCCCGACATCTGAGCGCTCGAGTCTGTCCTCACCTCCCTCCCGTGGCGTCTGTTCTTCGTCAAGAGCCTGCAGGAACGCTTTGAGGCTCTTCATATACCTGAATCAACCAGATGCCATTGGGCTACATTGGCACGTGATAGGGTCCAATGGAAATATTACTGGCGCCCGCTCGAGCAAGTCGATTAATAAGGGGATTCAAGTGATCAGGTGAAGAAGTGATCAAGTAGACCCCTGACCCCCACCCCCAACCCCCACCACCAATCCCTGCTGGCAGACAACCTACTTCTGTCTTTGGAGTTCTAAGATCCAGGGTACCTCTTGTGTCTTATGTGGTCTCTCTGCCCTCTAGTGGTCACTGTTTGATACAGCAACTAACTAGATTTCTGATGCTGGTGGTCCCTGTGATCCTGGGGGCCCAATGAGACATTCTCCAAGTGCTGTGAACAGATACTGTAAATTATGTTTTAGGATCCTAGTGTTTTAGGATCAAAACCCACAGTCAAGGAGGAGATTGAAGCTCCTCTGCTCAAGATCTGAAGGTACCAACCCCTGGTAAGATGCAGTTACTCCCTCTACCCCACATCAGAACGTACCATGGCGGGTAAGGACGCTCTGTGTGACATGTATTTGGTGTGAGGCTATAACATTCAAACATGCCATCACACTTCAGGTGGCAATATTTGATTATTTGAAACTTGATCACTCGACATCCCGTTATTCTTCGATTTGCTCAAGCAGGCGCCAGTAACATTTTCACTTTTTTTTCTTCTTTTTAATTTTTTATTTTTACAATTACAAAGATATACAATTAAAAAGTTCATATTTGGGTTTTGGTCATACAGTGTTCCAGCACCCATCCCGCCACCAGTGCCCATCTCCCACCACCAACGCTCCCGGTTCCCTCCCCCCTCCCCAGCCCTCCTCCATGGCAGGTTCTTTATTTCTTTCCCATTCTCTCTCTTTCTCTTTTCCTTCCCCTCCAGACTATGGATTACAGAACATACATTAAAGGGTTGTCATGTGTATCTTTTTGCCTCTATTTAATGCTCAGTTCTAGGTTGGCATTAGTACCCTTGACAATTGTTAGCACACTGTTCCATTTTCTGTCTTACCTAGCCTCTGACTCCCACACGTTTGTGCTAATTTCCACCTTTGACAAGACCTCCTGATACAAGTAACATTTTCATTTGACCCTATTACATGCCAGTGTAGCCCAATGGCATCTGGTTGCTTCAGGAATGTGAAGATCCTCAAACCTTTCTTTCAGGGTCTTGACAAAGAAGTCTGACCATCTTGTAGGTGGGCGGCCAAGTGATCTTTTGAAGTCCAGAGGGATCCAGTCTGTAACAGCTGTAATCTAGCAGTCATCTCCAAATTGCATTACATGTCCAACCCATCTGATTTTCAACTCCTTGGCAAACGAGACATTGTCTCTGACTCTGGAACATCTATGGAGGGCAGAACTCCGGATTCCTTCTCTCACTTGAGTGAGGCGTGGTATTCCAAGCATAGCTCTTTCGATACCTCTTTGGGAGACCCGAATAGCATTCTCATCTTGCTTTCGTAGGGCCCAGGTCTCTGAGGCATATGTTAATGCAGAGAGAATGGTGGAGTTGAACAGATGTGCCTGGAGCCGGAGGTTCTTTGTCTTTTTCGCTATTTCTTCGATGCTCTTGAAGGCATTCAATGCCACTCTCTTCCTCCTGCGAAGCTCAGGTTTTTGGTTGTTCATCATGCTGAGTTCTTGAACTAGGTACGCATAATTGCTGCATTCAGAGATGTTTGTTCTGTTGAGAGTGAATGGGGCCTCTGGAACTTGTTTCTTTTTCATGAACATAGTTTTGTTGAAATTCAGCTGTAGACCTATCTTTCCACATTCTCGGTCGAAGTCAGACAGCATTTCTGCCACTTGGCTAATGTTTGGTGTTATTAGAATGATATTATCAGCAAAGCGGATCTTTGTTAATGATCTAATAAAACATGATACTGCACAACAGTATACAGTGAACTGAGAACATGGTGCCAGTTCCAATGCAGTCTATAACTGATGGTCCCAAGGTGCGGACTACAGGCTGATGTCACAGACAATCTTATTCAGGCTAACACAATTATATAGGGCTAAAGGAACGTAGGGCCGGACAAGGGCAGGAGATGGGATGGAAGCAAAAGGTTAGATTAATCTTTATGAGGAAGACTGGCATAGAGTCTCTATGTTGTTTAAGCGGAAACAAAGCTATTTGTCTAGATTCCACAACTATCAATATCCAAGTCCCAAACTGGCCTCTGGATTTTCTAACCATTGATCTACACTAATCGCAGGACAGTGTCTCAAGCCTCTAGTGCCATTGTCTGTCCCTGTCCATGTTCTGAGAGAGCTCTAGAAGATCAATAGGTCCAGGTGTTTTCAGAGCTTTGTCAGCAAGAAATCCAACCCAAATCAAGGTCTCTGGACTCTAGAGAGACTGTTTCTGTAGATATGAGTTCTGAATGGCAATGTACTCCACACTTTTCAGGAATATAGTCAATTAAACTTAGCCAGTAGATGTATGACCATGCCATGCCAGTGCTGCAGGGATGAGAAGGACTATATGGAGCCTAAAAATGTCCCTTCTGGGCCTGGAGCAATAGCACAGCGGGTATGGCATTTGCCTTCAATGCGGACGACCTGGGTTCAATCACTGGTTTCATATATGATCCCTGGAAGACTGTCAGGAGTAATTCCTGAGCGAAGATCCAGGAGTAACCACTGAGCATCTACATGTGTGTCCCAAAAAGCAAAAATAAATAAAAATAAAAATGTCGATTCTACCTGTCCCAGAACCTGCCTTCACAACAGCCTGGCTACATCTGACACGCTCTCAATAGTGGACACCCCAGGAAGAGCAGCTGGGGCAGCCCAGCCTCACACAGCTGAGCTCTGGGGTTTATGTACTGGCATGTATCACTGTGGGAGGGTAACTATAGCCCTGTTGACAGTAGTAAGTGGCAGCATCTTCAGGCTCCAGGCTGCTGATGGTGAGAGTGTAATCTGTCCGAGACCCACTGCCGCTGAACCGGGCAGGAACATCTGGTCCTAAACTGGATGCATCATAGATCAGGAGTCTGGGAGCATTCCCGGGTTTCTGCTGATACCAGGCTAAAATATTGTAAATGCTCTCACTGGCCTTGCAGCTGATGGTGACTTCCTCTCGTATAGAAGCAATCTTGGAAGGAGACTGTGTCATCTGGATATCACACCAGGCACCTGATTGAAATATAAACACACCATCACCATTTATCATACTTCAAGTTATTTTCCCTAATGCCAAGGTAGCTCTAAGCAGAGTAAACCTTCGTTTCTCTCCTTACCCGGGAGCCAGAGCAGCAGGAAGCTGAGGAGCTGCACAGGGACCCTCATGTCCACTCTGTGTCTGACCGTGACTGATGCTACAGGGTCACACACACTATTATTGAGTGTCCTGGCTCTGAGCTCTGCGGACATGCAAATGAGAGGGGCTGGGCATGCTGGGCAGGCTGAGGGGGAGGGTCTGTGTGGGGACCAGCACAGCTGCAGGGAAGTCAGGGAGTGGGTCCCTCCAGGGAAGCAGAACTTTACCCACAGAGAACATGCTTCTCCCAGAAGGTGCCCAGTGTAAGCACAGAAGGGCAGAGTCCTCTGATCTGCAGAGAGTCAGGACATGACTTCTTGCTCTCTCTGCCCCAGGGACATCTAAGTCAGACCACACCCTCACGGACATGCTATGGAATTGGAAAATCTTTCATTTTCATATCTGTGGATATTTTATTGGCAATGGAAGTTACCCTTGCATAGATATCCTGATCTATTTTTCTATATTAATTGACTAAAATTTTGACTTGTTTTTGTTTTTCAGTGCTCAGGGATCTGCTGTTCACCTTGAGGTGTGGCATCCACTCAGCCCACATTGTGTGGCTGAGTCTGTGAGCGCATGGACTCAAGGTTCCTATGGTGCTGCAGTGCTAGGAACTGTGAAGACTTTAACAAAGGTGCTCTGTACCATTGAGCACAGACAAAGGCTCTTGGGCTTTAACTTGGTCCAAATAAATGCTTTGAGTGCTGTCAATCCCTGAGAATATTTGGGTTTGAAATTGTCATTAAATCTAGGCAAAGATGCACCGAGGGATAGGGATTGTGCTAAGTGTGGGGTCGCGATTCATAAAAGAGTGTCGAGATGGAGACTCTGACAGCCAGCCTGTATCTCCTGCTCATCACTCAATCTTCCACTCTTGAGACTATGTCCCACCGTTTCCACCTTAGTGCTAAGAACCTGGATTTTTTCCCTCTACAATTGCAAAAACTGGTTCCATTTCCAGCCTGATGTCATCATATGAACCGGAAGCGTCCTTAACCTACTCGACCTCTCTCCGTTTCTTTCCTTCCTCTTTTTCTCCCTGAGCTAATCTATCGGGAATATGGCATATAACATAGAGGGGACAGTTAATCTGCTGTTCCCTATCCCATCACTGTGCATCTGTCAGTCACAAATCTGCTATTACTAAGACGTATCTCTCAGAGGCCAGGTGAAGGACACAGTATCACAGGAAGACTGAGGTGAAAACCCCACAGGAGTGATCGTGAACATACTCACTCACAGATATTGTAGTTCTCAGTCAGCAGAAGGACATTCTATGGAATGTAAGGTGCCTAGGGGTGATGGAGTTAGTGTGTGATGAAGAGAGAATTCACACAAGAATGGATGTCACCCTTAGCTGGTGCTGAGAGAGCTGAGTTAGCATCCTTGCTCCTGGAGGAACCATTCTGAATGCCAACCATTCTGCCACTCCAACTATGTTGTTTTGCTTCATTCTATTGGATGTCCCGGGAGCTGCAAACCAGTCAAGGTCTTATTGGTTCACAGTCCTGTGCTCTTCCCTGCACAGAATTCAGCTCCTTACAGTCCAATCTAGACATGAAGATTCATTACCTCACTAGTACTCTCACATGACAGAGTAGTAGAGTATCTGAGGTGGCTGGGCATTTCCATGAAGAGACAAGTAATCGAAGAGGCCCACAGTGAACTCAGAACTCTCCTGGACACAGGTTTTCCCTCCTGACACCTGCCTTGCGTGGGGCGCCTCACAGTCTGCAAGGGTCTAGGACATGAGCTGCATATGACTGTTTTCAACCTCACACTTGATTCAGATATTGTCCCTTCCTGCTGTAGATCTCCCCACCACTGCTGCTGCTCTTCCTGATGCAGGATCCTGCTGTGAGGGCCTGTCTGCTCTCAGCAGGAAGTTTCTGACCAAAGCCTGCTGTTCTTTCTGTTCCCTTGAGCAAATACCAGCAACCACCTCCAAGGGGCCCACAGAGTTGGTACTAGTGCACACAAGGCCCAGGTTTTGAGAGAAACAGAATTATAAGGGTCAATCAGAGTCTGGAGAAGCAGTACAAGGGGTATAGCCCTTCCTTGCATGCAGCCAACCAGGTTATAACCCCAGCATCACAATTGGTCCTTTGATTCCCACCAGGTGTGATCCTTGAGCATAGGGTCAGGAACAAGCCTTGAGTGTGGCTCCAAAGACAAAAATAATCAAAAAGTTCCACCATCAGCATATGAAATAGAGCCAATAGGGCACTCTGAATTCAAACAAGGTAATCAGACAAGAAACTCATTTTGGTGTCCCCTCACAGGCTGCAGTGTCTGCACTGAAAGTGCATATGCAGTGCAGGGAAGGGCACCAGAAGGAGAAGGTGAGCTTTCAGGACTGTCCATCCACATATGTTGCCTAATGCATCCCAAAACCACAGGAGCCTGAGAATATGACTGGGGTGGAGGCAGGGAGGAGGTTATTGCCCAAGGGCTGTGTCTGTGACCATGGAGCACTTTCCTGCTGACTATAGAATCTGTCTCCAGAACACCCTCCATAGAAATTAAGCAAACATATATTTGGAGAGTTGAAGGTGGGCATGAGGACTGGATTGAGAGTAGGATTGGATCATAGTTACAACAGAACAACTTGGCTAGGCGTCTAGCCACACATGAAAAGAGCAGGGGAAATTCCCTAAAATTAGACACATATGTTTCTACAGTTTCCCTCACACTCAAATAGCATGCTCTCCAGCTTTAACAATGGCTTGCTCTGTGTTACTGGCCCCAAGTTTTCAAAATCCAGGCTTCCTGCTTGGTTAGTTTTTTGGCTCCATCTGCCATCTAGCGGCATTTATTGATACTGGGACTAAAAAGCTTTCAGTCACTGGTTCACCACCCTTTTTTTTTTTTTTTTTTTTTTGCACTTTTGGGTCACACCTAGCAATGCTCAGGGGTTTCTCCATACTCTGCACTCAGTAATTACTCCTGGCGGTGCTCTGGGGACCATATGGGATGCCGGGGATCGAACCCGGGCCGGCTCAGACCGGCCGCATACAAGGCAAATGCCCTACCCGCTGGACTATCGCTCTGGCCCCTCACCAGCCTTTCAAGTGTGAACTGAAACGTCCTTCCTGAAAGCACATAGCAGGAACCTGAGGCCCAACATTAGGTTGTGAGCAGGGGAATAGCAGAAGGTACAACTGCTGGTTTCTATTTTAGATCAATGTTCCAGTCTCATTCCTCCATCTAGAATTGTCCAGACCAGCCCTGAAAACCACAACTGATTCACCAGTGAGTAGAATTCAGGGACTGTCAACCTTCGGAAAAACATTTGGTGGGGTTTGTGCCATGACACCAGGTGAGGTCAGGGCCAGCATTTCAGTCATAATTTGCCACTGGTTTGGGGTATGTTGCTGAGAGGGATTGAATCCAGAGCTCACCTCTGAGAAATGTCTTCCCCATCTCAGTTCCACCTCTGTCCCTTAACTGCTCTCTCTGATGGCTACTCTGTGCTTGGACTGTCTAATTGCTCGATGGTGAGCCACATGGACAGGACACTTGAGGTGTAACCAGATCAATGACTTATTAATTTATTTTTTCAAAGTTTATAAATCACATGTGATTAACATTTACCCTGCTAACATTGTCGCTTTCACCAATAATAAGCAACAGCCTCATCAGGATAACAAGACTACAATTGTTCATCACAGGCCCTGCGTTAGTGTCACTGCAGCAAGTGGGGATGGAACCACCCTACTGTAAAACACAAGTAGGGCTTTGAAAGTTCCATCTCTACAGCTTCAACCTCCTGATGGACTTGTTCTAGATATAAGGAAAAATGAAATATTATAGTAGGATGCAGCCAGAATAGAATTAGAGTAAATCATACTTAGTGAAGTGAGAGAGAAAAATATGAATCCCAGGTGATTTTCACTCATATGCAAATTAACAAGGGGAATAAAGAGACTGACTGATGACCCCTATTGGAAACAAAATCTGAACTAAGCTCAACACCACTGTTAGAGATCTTAAGGAAGAAGGGGCAAGAGAGACAGGGGAAGGGTCTTCCTGCTGATATTCATAAGCTCATTTTGATTTTTAAAATGTCATACTCATACTTTTTTTATAAATCTATTGTTTTCTCCTTCCCTCTCCCTCCCACTCATCTAAATCTAAGGCACTGAAGAAATTAAAAAAAACACTTTTGCACCCCCAGTGAGACTTACATACACTGGGCAGAGCTGCTACTGGCTTTCCCTGTGCGCAGTTGATCACAAGGTGCCCGGGAGGGAAGGCAGGTTCTAGCCCTGGCCCACCACCCCAGCAGAGCCTTGCAAGAAGCCAGAGGCAACCCCACAGCATGAGGGCCACCATTTTACGCATCTAGACTCCCCACTTGTCAGAGCTCCACACAGAGAAGAGCTGATCACAGCCCTGCTAGTCAGAGACCCGCTCTGAAGCAGTCTTTTTAAGCCCAGCCCAGGTATGCTGATCCAGAGACTCACACACAGGGCAGAGCTACTACCAGCTCTCCCTGTGTCCAGCTGATTATGAGGCACCCAGGAGGGAATGCTGGTCTAGACATGGCCTGCCATCCCAGCAGAGCCTCTCAAGAAACCAGAGGAACCCCCACACCATAAGGCTCAGCAGTTTCAACCCCTGGACTCCACAACTCGTTAGAGCTCCACCCAGCAGAAAAGCTGATCTTTTCCCGATTCATCAATTCATACACTAGAAGAGAGACTACTACAACAGTATCCCAACCGCTGGGCAGAGCTTGCAAGCACAAGTGTCATATTTGATATGCCAAAACCAATAACAATTATAGACCTCATTTCATGACCTTCTGGGGGGGTCATGTTCCCTGTGTGCAAAGTTCTGTTTCCCCTGGAATGAGGGGAGGGAATTGGGCTGGCCAGAAATCTACTTGTGACATCTCAAAGGACCTTCCTGTGGAATCCCCATGAGGCAGCATCTGAAGCTCTCCGCAGAGGAGGCCCCAGGAGGAGCATCTGGGGCAGACCAGCTTCATGCAGCTGATCTCTGGGGTTTATGCCCAGGTGTGTATCACTGTGAGAGGGGAACTTCGAACTGAAAGCAGTAGTAAGTGGCAGCATCTTCAGGCTCCAGGCTTCTGATGGTGAGAGTGAAATCTGTCCCAAACCCACTGCCGCTGAACCTCTATGTAATCCTTACATGAGGAAAACTGGCACAGCGTCTCTTGCTCTTTAAGCAGAAACAAAGCTATTTGTCTAGATTTAAGTGTCAACATCCCAAGTACCAAACCTGGCACCAGTGATTGCCAACCATTGATGTGCACTAATCCGCGAAAGTGTCTCATGCTTGTAGCCATTGACTGTCCCTGTCCAGCTCCTGAGAAAGCTCTCACAGTTCAACTGGTCCAGTTGTTTTCAGAGCTTTGTCAGTACGAAATCCATTCAAAACCAAGGGTGCTGGACTCAAGAGTGACCGTTCCTGCACATATGAGCACTGAATGACAATGTCACGCAGTTTCTTCAGGAAAATAATAAATAAATTTAGCCAGTAGATCCATGACCATACCAGTGCTGCGGAGATGACAAGGAGAATAATGGAGCCTAAAACTCTCCTTTCTGGAGCCAGAGCGATAGCACAGCGGTTAGGACATTTGCCTTAAATACTGCTGACCTGGGTTCAATCACTGACACCTCGTAAGTACCGGAGCACCGCCTGGAGTAATTCCTGAGTGAAGAGCTAGGAGTAACCCCTGAGCATCTACATGTGTAACCCAGAAAGCAAAAATAAAAATAAAAATGTCCCTTCTACCCATCCCAGAACCTTCCATCACAAACAGCCTGGCTGCATCTGACACTCTCAGCAGGGGAGGCCCCATGAGGAGCAGCTGGAGCAGCTCAGAGAGCTGAGCTCTGGGTTTATGTCCTGGCAGGTATCACTGTGCACTGCCGCTGAACCGGGCAGGAACATCTGGTCCTAAACTGGTTGCCCCATAAATCAGGAGTCTGGGAGGTTTCCCTGGTTTCTGCTGATACCAGGCTAAATTTTTGTAAATGTTCACACTGGCCCTACAGGTGATGGTGACTTTATCTTGTAGAGAAGCAGTCATGGAAGGAGACTGTGTCATCTGGATATCACACCTGGCACCTCACTGAAAATATAAACACATCATCACCATTTACCAAACTTCAAGTTATTTTCCCTAACGCCAAGATAGCTCTAAGCAGAGTAAACCTTCGTTTCCCTCCTTACCCTGGAGCCAGAGCAGCAGGAAGCTGAGTAGCTGCACAGGGATCCTCATGTCCACTCTGTGTCTGACTGTGACTGACGCTGCAGGGTGACACGATTATTGTGTGTCCAGGCCCTGAGCACTGAGAACATGCGAATGAAAGGGACCTGGGCATGCTGGGCAGGCAGAGGGGGAGGGTCTGTGTGGGGACCAGCACAGCTGCAGGGAAGTCAGGGGGTGTGGGTCCCTCTGGGGAAGCAGAACTTGGCCCACAGAAAACATGCTCCTCCCAGGAGGACCCCAATGTAAGGGCGGAGTCCTCTGGTCTCCACATCAGTTCATGACTTCTTGCTCTCTCTGCAATAGGACAGTCTCTTTCAGACCACACCCTCACAGACATGTTATGGAATTGGAGAGTCTTCCATTTCCACATCTGTGGATATTATTGAGGCAATGGAGGTTACCTTGCATTGATATCCTGACATATCTTTCTATATTATAAGATTAAGAATTTTATATGCTTTGTTTTGCAGTGCTCATGGATCTGCTTTTCACCCTGAGGTTTCGCGTCCACTCAGCCCACATTGTAGGGCTGAGTTCATGGCCACATGGAATCTAGGTTACTATGGTGATACAGTGATGGCAACTGTGAAACCTTTACCAAAGATGATCTGGGGTCATGTGGATCCTGGGCTCTAGTCTGACCCCAGCACATGCTTTGCTGTGCTGTCAATCCCTGAGAATATTTGGGTATGAAATTGCCATTAAAACTAGGCAGAGATCCACCGAGGATAGGGATTGTGCTGTGTCGGGCACAATTCATAAAAGAGTGCCGAGATGGAGTATCTGACCACCTGCCTGTGTCTCCTGCTCATCCCTCAATCCTCCACTACTGAGACTCTGTCCCACTGTTTCCACCTCGGTGCTACAAACATAGATATTTCCCTCTACAATTGCAAAATTTGTTCCATTTCCAGCCTGATGTCATCATATGGAATGGAAGCTTCCCTTAGCCTCCTTGACCTCTGTCAATTTCTTTCCTTCCTTTTTTCCTCCCTGAGCTAATTGAATTAAGGGGCTCTTTCAGAGTCGGGAAGATACACATTTTTATTACTGTTTTGGCATATTGAATACTCATTGGACAGCTTGCCAGGCTCTGCCGTGTGGATGGTATATTCTTAGTAGCTTGCAGGGTTCTCTGAGAGGGGTGTGGAAGTAAATTGTGCGGCCACATAGCAGCCACATGCAACGGGGAGAGCTGGTATCTGCTCTGTCTGGGATATATGTGTCTGTGGCTCCAAGCATTCCTGGGCTTGAAATACTCTCCTCTGAAGGGCGGGTCTCTGAAGGATGGGTCCCTTGTAGGCTGGAGATTGGATTAATCTCTTGGGTGGAGATCTGAAGAGCTGTGGAGTGTGGATTAAGAAGATTGCTGCCAGCATGGTGTGGGGATTCCTCTGGGTTCATTGGGATGGTGGACTCGGGCCAGAAGTTGCTCTTGTGGTTGTAGGAATTCAGGGGGGTTCAACGGGGAGAGCTGGTATTTGCTCTGCCTGGGGTATCTGTTATGTGTACCTAGTTCGAGAAGTCAACATGATGAAAGACCTAAAACCTGAGCTGCGCAGGAGGAAGAAAGCGGCATGGATCGCCTTTAAAAGCATCGAAGAAATAGCGAAAAAGACAAAGAAACTATGGCTCTGGGCATATCTCTTTGACTCCACTGTTCTCCCTGCATTAACATAAGCCTCAGAGACCTGGGCCCTACAAAAGCAGGATGAGAATGCTATTCGGGTCTCCCAAAGGGGAACTGAAAGAGCTATGCTTGAATATCATGCCTCCCTCAAGTGAGAGAAGGAATCCGAGTTCAGACCTCCGTCGCTGTTCCAGAGTCAGGGACACTGTCTCATTTGCCAAGGCATCAGAAATCAGATGGGCTGGACATGTAATGCGATTTGGAGACAACTGCTGGACTAGAGCCATTACTGACTGGATCCCAAGGGACGTCAAAAGATCACGTGGCAGCCTACCTAGAAGATGGACAGACTTCTTCGTCCAAGACCATGAACGAACGGTTTGAGGCTGTTCGTATTCCTGACACAACCAGATTCCATTGGGCTACACTGGCGTGTGATAGGGTCAAATGGAAATGTTACTGGTTCCCGCTCAAGGAAATCGATGAACAACAGGATGTCTAGTGATCTAGTGATCTAATGAGCTAAATGAATGGGAATATGTCATGTGGCATAGAGGGGACAGTCTATCAGCTGTCCCGTGTTCCATCACTTGTGCATCTGACAGTCACAAATCTGCTATTACTAACACAGCATCTCACAGGGACCAGATGAACGAGACACAGTATCACAGGAGGACAGAGGTGAAAACCCCGCAGGAAAGTGAACGTAAACATCCTCAAAGGTGTTGGAGTTCACAGACAGCAGAAGGACACCTCTATAGGATGCAGGATGCCCAGGGGTGATGGAGATAGTGTATGATGAAGAGATTAATTCACACAAGAATGGGTGTCACCCTTAGCTGGTGCAGAGAGAGTGAGTTAGCATCCTTGTTGCTGGAGGGCCATGCGGCCACTCCGACTATGTCTGTTTTGCTTCATTCTATTGGACATCCCTGGAGCTGCAAACCAGTCCAGATCTTATTGGTTCACAGTCCTGTTTTCTTCCCTGCACAGAATTCAGCTCCCTAAATTCCAAACTAGGCCACGAAGACCCATGAACTCAGCAAAGCTCTCACATGACAGAGTAGTAGAGTATCCGACGGGGGCTGGGTATCTCCATGAAGAGACAAGTAATCGAAGAGGCCCACAGTGGACTCAGAACTCTCATGGACACGGGTTTCCCCTCCTGACACCTGCCTGTGCATGGGACTTCTCACAGTATGCACTATCTAGGATATCGTTTTCAGCCTCACACTTGACTCAGACATAGGCCCTTCCTGCTTTAGATCTCCCCACCCAGCTGAGCTCCCCACCTGCTGCAGGATCCTGCTGTGAGAGCCTGACTGCTCTCAGCAGGGAGTTTCTCATCAAATCCTGCTGTTCTTTCTGTTCCCTTGAGCACATACCAGCAACAACCTCCACAAGGGCTCACAGAATTGTTACTAGGGCTACATACACAAGGCCCAGGATTTGAGAGAAACAGAATTCAATTATAAAGGTAGCACCAGAGTCTGGAGAAGTAGTACAATGGGCAAGGCCCTGCCTTGCATGCAGCAAACCAGGTTTCAACCCTGGCACCACAATGGGTCCTTTGATCCCCACCATGTGTGATCCCCTAAGCATAGGGTCAAGAGCAAGCCTTGAGTGTGGCTCCAAAGACAAAAAATAATTAAAACATTCCACCATCAATAGGTTAAATAGTGCCATGGACACTCTGAATTCAAACAGGGAAATCAGACAAGACGCTCACTTTGGTGTCCACTCACAGCTGCAGAGTCGGACTGAGGGTGCATATGGAGGGCTGGGGAGGGAGACTGGAAGGGGAAGAGGGTGAGCTTTCAGGGCTGCCCACCCACACATGTTGCCTGAATGCATCCCAGGCCTCAGGAGCCTGAGTCCAGGACTGGGAGGGGAGAGGAAGAGGTTATTGGCCAAGGGCTGTGTCTGTGACCCTGGAGCACTTTCTTGCTGACTATAGATTCTATCTCCTGAACAACCATGGTAGAAATTAAGCACACTTATATTTGTAGAGTTGAGGTTGAGCATGAGGACAGGATTGAGGGTGAGGATTGGATCATAGTTAGAGCAGAGCAGCAGGGCTGGGCATCTAGTTACCCATGAAAAGTACAGGGGAGGTGTGTGTGATTCTTGCGCCTGCGGACCCCAGGCTGCCCCAGGGAAGGGCAGAAAGTCCATCAACGGGAACCAAGGCAAAGTGCCTTGGTTCCAGCCTGGACCGACCCTTTGCGCCCTGAGCTTCTGGGAGACGCCTCCACTCCCCCCCACAGGTGTGTGTGTGATTCTTGCGTCTCCGCGGACCCCAGGCTGCCCCAGGGAAGAGCAGAAACTCCATCAACGGGAACCAAGGCAAAGTGCCTTGGTTCCAGCCCAGACCGACCCTTTGCGCCTGAGCTTCTGGGAACATCCCAAAACTCAAAACCCGCGGACGCTAGTGCGTCCGGCGAACCCTCTCACTACCTACCTTGCATGAGGTACCAGTGAACCTTGGTTCCTACATCCTTGCAACCCACCCAAACTTTGCAAACAGACCAGACACCTACTAACTGTACTATCTAGTCACCCAAGAACTCACAGTTGCAACCTACAATAGTCATAATGGTAAAGCAATGCAAAATTCCATCAATCTCTGTGAGTGAAGTCACTGGTCCAGATGAGTCTAGCAATACCAATGAGTTGCATAACCTATCTGAAAAAGAATTCTGGAAAGAACTATTAAGGATACAAAAGGAATTCAAAGAAGCAATGGAATGCAAAATCAATAAAATACAAGAGGACATGATAGAAGAAGTGAGGAAAATGCAAAGGGAAATGACAGGTATTAAAAATGAGGTAAATGAAATAAAAAACACAGTGGAAGGCCATCATAGCAGAATAATAGCTACTGAAGAAAGAATTAGTGATCTCGAAGACGAGTTCCAAAGATTCTGTACACAACACCAGAAGATAGAAAAAAGGCTCACAATTACCGAACAGACAACAAGAGATAATCGGGATGAAGCCAGAAGAAACAACATATGGATCATTGGGGTCCCAGAAGGGCAAGAAGAAAACCCTGATGAAGAAGAAACTGTCAAAGCCATAATTGCTGAAAAGTTCCCGGAACTAAAGAATGCTTGCCTCAAGATCCAAGAGGCCCGTAGGATACCAGCTAAAAGAAACCCCAACAAGAATACTCCAAGACACATCTTAATAAAAATGACAAAAACTATAGATAGGGATAGAATACTGAAAGCAGCAAGATCAAAGAAGGAAATCACAAAGAAAGGAACATCTCTAAGATTTACAGCAGACTTCTCTGATGAAACACTCCGAGCCCGAAAATAATGGTGGGATATTGTGAAAAGGCTCAATGAACTGCAGGCTTCACCAAGAATTCTTTATCCGGCCAGGCTCACATTCAGATATGAAGGAAAGATACACAGCTTCATGGATAAGCAACAACTCAGGAACTTCATGGACTCAAAACCAACTTTTAAAAGAAGGACTGAAGGGTCTACTCTAATGCAACCAAACCCATAAGCACAACAAACACAAAAAGAAAGATGGCACAAAATCCAATGACAATAATCTCTCTCAATGTCAATGGTCTAAATGCACCAATTAAGAGACACAGAGTAACAAAATGGATTAAAAAATTGAACCCAACATTCTGCTGTCTACAAGAAACACATCTGAATAATCAGAACAAACACAGACTCAAAGTCAAAGGTTGGAAGACCATTCTCCATGCAAACAACTCCTCCAAAAAGGCTGGTGTGGCCATATTAATATCAGATAATATAGACTTCATGCTGGAAAAGGTTAGAAGGGACAACGAAGGCCATTTCTTATTACTTAAGGGTATGTACACCAGGAAGAAATTACACTACTAAACATATATGCACCCAACGAGGGGCCAGCAAAATACATAAACAACTGCTAAGAGACCTCAAAGAAGACATTAACAGTAGCACAATAATAGTTGGAGACTTCAACACTGCTCTATCAACCATGGATAGATCAACAAGACTGAAACTCAACAAGGAAATATTGGCCCTCAAGAAAGAAATGGAAGAAAGAGAGCTAGTAGATATATACAGGGCTTTTCATGCCAAAAAAGCTGAATACACATTTTTCTCTAGTGCACATGGAACATTCTCCAAGATAGACCACATGCTGAGCCGCAAAGCATACCTCAATAAAATAAAAAGATAGAAATTGTGTCAGCTATCTTTTCAGACCATGATGCACTGAAAATGGAAGTTAACCATACACAGAAACAGGGAGTCAAACCAAACACCTGGAAACTGAACAGCTCACTGCTGAACAACAAATGGGTCATAGAAGAAATCAAACAGGAAATCCAAAGATTTCTGGAAATAAATGAAAATGAAGATACCAAATATAAGAACTTGTGGGACATGGCAAAAGCCATGTTAAGAGGGAAGTTTATAGCTCTGCAAGCATTCATCAGGAAACAAGAAAGGGCCCACATAAATAACCTGACTACACAGCTGAAGACATTAGAGAAAGACCAACAAAAAGGAGCCCAACCCAGGCAGAAAAAAGGAAATAATAAAACTTAGAGAGGAAATCAATGAGTTGGAAACCAAAAAAACAATCCAAAAGATTAATGAAACCAAGAGCTGGTTTTTTAAAAAATAAACAAGATTGACAAACCATTGGCAAGACTTGTAAGTACAGGGAAAGAGAAAACCCAAATAAACAGAATCAGAAATAAAAAGGGTGACATCACAACAGAAACCACAGAAATCCAAAAGATCATCAGAGATTACTTTGAGAGCCTGTATGCCTTGAAACATGAGAATCTAGAAGAAATGGATCAATTCCTGAAGTCCTATAACCTCCCATGGCTGAAACAAGAAGACCTCCAATACCTGAATAAACCTATCACCATCGAGGAAATAGAAACAGTAATTAAAAGTCTGCCCAAACACAAAAGCCCAGGTCCAGACGGATTCCCTAGTGAACTCTACCAAACCTTTAAGGAGGACCTACTGCCAGTCCTTTTCAAGCTCTTCCAGGAAATAGAAGAAACAGAAACACTCCCAAACAGCTTCTACGAGGCACATTCACCCTGATACCCAAAGCAGGGAGAGACAACACAAAGAAAAAAAACTACAGACCAATATCCCTGATGAACACGGATGCTAAGATCTTCAACAAAATACTAGCCAACAGAATCCAAAGACTCATCAAGAAGATTATACATCATGACCAAGTAGGATTCATCCCGGAAATGCAAGGATGGTTCAACATTCGCAAGTCAATCAACATAATACATCATATCAATAAAAGAAAAAATAAAAACCATATGATCCTTTCAATAGATGCAGAAAAAGCATTTGACAAGATCCAGCACCCGTTCATGATTAAAACGCTCCAGAAAATGGGAATTGAAGGGACTTTCCTCAAGATAGTTACAGCCATCTACCAAAAGCCCACAGCAAGCATCATTCTAAATGGGGAAACGTTGAAAGCCTTCCCCCTGAGATCAGGAACAAGACAGGTTGCCCACTCTCACCACTTTTATTCAATATAGTACTGGAAGTACTTGCCACAGCAATCAGAGAAGAAAAGGACATCGAGGGCATCCAGATAGGCAAGGAAGAAGTCAAGCTATCATTATTTGCAGATGACATGATTTTATACCTAGAGAACCCTAAACTCTCTACCCAAAAACTCCTAGAAACAATAGACGCATATAGTAGAGTGGCAGGATACAAAATCAACACCCAAAAGTCAGTGGCTTTCCTATATACAAATAACGAAAAGAGAAGAAAGGGATATTAAGGAAACTATTCCATTCACAATTGTGCCACAGAAAATCAAATACCTAGGAATCAACTTACCCAAGTATGTAAAGGACCTGTACAAAGAAAACTACAAGACACTGCTCCAAGAGATAAAAGAGGACACAAGGAAATGGAAACACATTCCCTGTTCATGGATGGGGAGAATCAACATTGTCAAAATGGTAATACTCCCTAGAGCTCTGTATAGATTCAATGCAGTCCCTATGAGGATACTGATGACATTCTTCAAAGAAATTGACCAAACGCTCCTGAAATTTGTATGGAACAATAAACCCCCAAGGATAGCTAAAGCAATCCTCGGGAAAAAGAAGATGGGAGGCATCACCTTTCCCAATTTCAAACTGTACTACAAGGCAGTAGTAATTAAAACAGCATGGTATTGGAATAAAAACAGACCTGTGGACCTATGGAATAGAATTGAGTATCCTGACACCCAACCTCAAACACATGATCATTTAATCTTTGATAAAGGTGCAATGAGTCTAAAATGGAGTAAGGAAAGCCTCTTCAACAAGTGGTGTTGGGAAAACTGGGCAGCAACATGTAAAAAATGAATTTGGACCTGTGTCTAACACCATGCACAAAAATCAGATCAAAATGGATTAAAGATCTCAATATCAGACTTGTCCATAAAGTACATTGAAGAAAATATAGGAAAAACCCTCCACGACATTGAAGCTAAAGGCATCTTCAAAGGTGAAACATCACTAACAAAGCAACTAGAAGGAAAGATAAACATATGGGACTACATGAAACTAAAAAGCTTCTGCACCTCAAAAGAAACAGTGACTAAGATACAAAAGCAGTCCACAGAATGGGGAAGAATATTCACCCAATACCCATCTGATAAGGGGTTAATATCCAGGATATATCAGGCACTGGTAGAACTTTTACAAGAAGAAAACAAACAACCCCATCAAAAAATGGGGAGAAGAAATGAACAGAAACTTCAGCAAGGAAGAAATTCGAATGGCCAAAATGCATATGAAAAAAATGCTCATCATCACTAATCATCAGAGAGATGCAAATCAAAACAACAATGAGATACCACTTTACACCACAGAGACTGGCACATATTCAAAAGAGCAAGAACAACAAGTGCTGGCGTGGATGTGGGGAAAAGGGGACACTCATCCATTGTTGGTGGGAATGCCGGCTGGTACAGCCTTTCTGGAAAACAATATGGACTTTCCTCCAAAGACTAGAAATTGAACTCCCATTTGACCCAGCCATACCACTCCTGGGAATCTACTCTGGGAAGCCAAAAATACGCAGAGGAAACACCATCCCTACTTTTATGTTCATAGCAGCATTATTCACAATAGCCAGAATTTGGAAGCAACCAGAGTGCCCGAAAATCGATGACTGGATAAAGAAGCTTTGGTACATCTACACAATGGAATACTATGCAGCTGTTAGGAAAAATGAAGTTATAAAATTTGCCTATAAATGGATGGACATGGAGAAGATTATGTTGAGTTAAATTAGCCAGAAGGAGAGAGACAGATACAGAATGACTGCATTTATTTGCATGGCATAAATATATATATATATATATGTACATATTCTGATACCAATATCCAAGGTCAAGTGAAATATATATCAGGAGGTCTTGTCAAAGGTGGAAATTATCACAAACGTGTGGGAGTCAGAGTTTAGGTAAGACAGAAAATGGAACAGGGTGCTAATAGTCTAGGGTACTAATGCCAACCTTGAACTGAGCATTAAGTAGAGGCAAAAGGATACACATGACAACCTTTTAATGTATGTTCTGTAATCCATAGTCTGGAAGGGAAGGAAAAGAGAAAGAGAGAGAAAGGGAAAGAAATAAAGAACCTGCCATGGAGCAGGGCTGGGGAAGGGGAGGGAACCGGGGATGTTGGTGGTGGGAGATGGGCACTGGTGGAGGGACGGGTGCTGAAACACTGTATGACCAAAACCCAAACATGAACTTTTTAATTGTATATCTTTTTATTTGTATATCTCACGGTGGTATAATAAAATACTTAAAAATAATAATAAAATAATTCTAGTTGACTAATAAAACACACACACAAAAAAAAAGAAAAGTACAGGGGAAATTCCCTAAAATTAGACGAATGCATTTCTACAGTTTCCCTCACACTCACAGAGCACGCTCTCCAGCATTAACAGCTCTGTGTTTCTGGCCCCATGTTTTCAAACCAGGCTTCCTGCTTGGTTAGGTACTCACTCTGTCTGCCATCTAGCAGCATTTCTGTGATCACTTATATCACTTATATCACTTGTTTTCCCTTTGTTCATTGATTTTCTCAAGCGGGCACCAGTAAAATCTCCCTATGTCCTGTCACATGCTAGTGTAGCCCAAGGGCATCTACCTCCTCCAGAAGCATGAAGAGACTCAAACCATTCCTTCTGTAATGGGAATAAGATCTATAATTGCTACTGGTTTCTGGCATATCAAATATGACACAGGTAGCTTGCCAGGCTCTGCCATGCGTATGGGATACTCTTGTAATGGCCTCCACTCGTGCATTTATTGATGAACTGCACAGCCACAAGTGGCTATGCGAGACGAGGAAAGATCAGCTTTTCTGCTGGGTGGAACTCTGATGAGCTTTGGAGTCCAGATATTGAAAATGGCAGTCCTCATGGTGTGGGGTTCCTCTGGCTTCTACAAGGCTCTGCTGGGATGGGGGCCAGAGCTAGAACCTGCCTCATTAGTAATAGTCCCCCAAACTGATAGACAAATTCAACATATCAACTCTATTTCTTGTCTTTTTTCTTATAAACCGAGGAGATGACTCTAAAATTAAAATGGCTGTGGTGGGTCTCAAGTAGATGAAATGATCTTGAAAACGAATGAGCAGAGCAGTTGGTTCATATTTTCCATTTCCAAAATGTACTCCAGTTCTGTTAGAGGATAAATATCAATGGGAAAAACACTGGGAGGTTTCAAGTTAACCTTCATATTACTGGCAACTAATTTGGCACATGTATGCCAAGAAATTTCAATCGAAAATACTCCTCTGTGTAACTAATGTTCTGGGTATGAAGATGTAAACGTTGAGCAGGAAGATGAGTGCCAACCTCAAGTCATATGAGAAGTATGACTGCACTGTCAAAGGCCAGTGTCGGCACTAAGCCCAACGTCTCCTGGAAGAAGCCCAACGTCTCCTGGAAGAAGACAGACAGGACAAACAGTTGACATTTCCTGCTTGGAAATAAGTAGGGGGACAAGGCTGGTCAGGCAGGGACCCCCACTTGCATCTAGTGCGAGGCACACAGGCAGCTGAACATCAACACTAGCTGGAAGGTCACATGGGTTGATGTATTTATTTCTCATCAGAATATATCAGCCAACACTTCAACATCAAGACAAGACCAGGCTCAACAGACACGTAGGATGAGGCTGGAGTTCTCCAGCAGAGCTCAGGATGAGGAGAAAACGTGCCTCCGCTTCTCATGGGCTCCCCTGAGGCAGATCCTCCTCCAAGGGTCCAAGGTATGAAGCTTCAGCTCAGGCTCCCCTCAGGGACACACACTCTGGGGGCTCACACCTCACACACAGGATTCTCGCACTCTGGAGACTGGAGAGTGAAGGTCAAAGCCTCAGGGTCACTGGACTGGAGAGTGAAGGTCAAGTTCCCTCAGGGTCCCATCCAGTGAGACCATCCCTCTGTCAGCAGGATTCCTCCTCTCCGCTTGACTTTTCAGGTTCCTTTCCCTGATGTCTCTGTACTCACAACTAATTGCCCTCCTTTGACCTCACTATACAGTATGTGTCTCCAGCTCTGTTTCCAATTATGAGCAGTGCATGGGGGATCAAGCCATACCATAGGGGACAGCAGGACAGGACATCTATCACTGTCACTGTCACTGTCTTTTCATTGTTAATCGATTTACTTGAGCAGGCACCAGTAACATCTCCATACATCCTGTCACAAGCAAGTGTAGCCCAAAGGCATCTGCTTGCTCCGGGACAGGAAGAGCCTCAAACCATTCTTCAGGTCATGAAATTGAGGTCCATAATTGTTACTAGTTTTTGGCATAACAAATAAAACACGGGTAGCTTGCCAGGCTCTGATGTGTAGGTAGTATACTCTCAGTAGAAGGCTTTCATCTCGAGCATTTACTGATGATAAATGTATTTATATAAGTATATATATATACTTACTTATATATATACTTAAGTATATATATATACTTATTATAGTATATATATACTATATAAATATATATATGCTTATATCTGTCACCAGAGGAAAATATCGCTACAACTCAGACTCTAACTGAGTTCCTACTTTCACACCACACAGGTAGACACCCCCCACCCCCCCACCCCCCAACCGCCTGCTCCAAAGGTACAGGCAGCAGACCTGCAACTCTCTCAGGAGGTCTAAGTTCAGGGTCCCTCTAATCACTTTTGGGTTCTTTCTGCCATCTAGTGGCTATCGTGTGATATAGCAACTAATTGGTTTCAGGTGCTGGTGGTCCCTGTGACTCTGAGGGGAGCAGTGAGACATTTTCCAAGTGTTGGGAACAGATACTGTAAAGTTCATCATCAAGTCACACTATGTGAAGGTGTGTGGCACTAAAACCCATCGGATTGGCACCTTCAAGATAAGTACAAAGTGGTCAGTGGCATAAAAAAGAGACAGACTCAAGAGGAGTTAAATAACACACATACAAGCACTATCCAGGCTTTAGTGTGTCCTGGTTCTTCTGCCCAGAGGCAGGGACCACACGCACACATACCTTGAAGTGAAGTTATACCCTTCTCACAGTCAAGGGTTTGAGCACAAAATACCCTAGTACCTGTCACTAAAGTTGGTGTTGTTTGTTTAAATAAGCGCTTTTAGGATCAAAACCCACAGTCAAGGAGCAGATGGATGCTCCTCCACTCAAGACCTGTAGGTATCAACCCGTGTTAAGATGCAGTTTCCTCCTATATCCCACATCGGAATGTACCATGGCGAGGCAAGGACGCTCTGTGTGACATGCACTTGATGCTGAGGCTATAAAGGGCAAACTTGAGGTGACAATATATGAATATTTGAATATTTGAAAACAGTCTAATAAAATGTGATACTGTACGACAGTATAGGTTACTGAGAACATGGTGCTAGTTTCGATGCACTCTATGACTGATGGTTGCGAAATGCCAAATACAGGCTGATGGCACATGGACAAGTTTATTCAGGTGAACACGACTTTATAGGGCTAGGGTGTGTAGCAATTCCATGTAGAATTTCTCAATTTCATCTTCTTTGTATGTGGATGTTGGTGCGTAGACAATGAAGATAGAAATTGCTGGCAGTGGGCCACATCTCTTCAAGTGTAATCGTCCTATTCGGTTTGTTAGGCATTCAAATGAATCAATGTTGACGGCCATGTTCGTGTTGACAAGGACACCAACGCCACCGATGCCTCTTTCATCGCATGTTCCAAGGAACAATTCTTCTCCAGTGTCAAATACAGCATGATGCAACTGACGCTTCCTCGTCTCCAGTCAGACCAATGATGTCATACTTGATCTTTTGCACTTGCACCATCAGATCCTCAATATATGCTTCTGATGCCAGCGCACGTGCATTGAAAGTACAGATAGTCATTTTAGTCCTTCTTCGTTTTAGCAGCCTAGGATGGCCGTGAAATTTTATCAGGCACTGCTTGTTTGCCTTTCTTACTGCTGCCGTATTAAGGGCTCTTTCGGAGTCAGGAAAATAAATATTTTTGTTACTGGATTTGGCATATTGAACACACATTGGACAGCTTGCCAGGCTCTGCCATGTGGGCGCTATATTATCATTACTTTGTGGGGCTCTCTCAGAGGGTGGGTAGAATATTTATGGTAATTTGGAGGTAATTCAGCGGGCCGCTATGCGGCTGTGCACAACGGGGAAGGCTGGTTTCTGCTCTGCCAGGTGTACCTGTGTCTTAGGCTCAAGCATTCCTGGGCTTGAAATACTCTCCTCTGAAGGGAAGGTATCTGCAGGGGTGGGTCCTTATAGGCTGGGTTTCTGACAAGCTGGGCTGGAGACTGGATTAATCTGCTGGGTGGAGATTTTACCAGCTGAGGAGTGTGGATTGTGAAGATCGCTGCCAGCAAGGTGTAGGGGTTTCTCTGGGCTCCTCCGAGGCTCCATCGGGATGGTGGACTCAGGTCGGAAGTTGCTCTCGTGGTCCATGGAATGCAGGGGGTTCAACGGGGAAAGCTGGTTTCTGCTTTGCCGGGTGTACCTGGGCTGGATTGAAGAAAAACTGCTGCAGAGTGGCTGTTGATGATCCGGGCTATGATAGTCTGGTCTGCTGGGTGGAGTTGTGATGAGAGGGAAGTCCGGAAGAGGAAAATAGCGGGCTCCATGGAGTAGGGGGGGTGGTCTGGCTTGTTGTGAGGCTCTGCTGGGGTGGAAGGCCAGGGCTAGAACCTGCCATGCCTCCCGGGCGCCTCATGAGCAGCTGGGCACAGGGAGAGCAAGTAGCAGCTCTGCCCCATGTCTGAGAGTCTCTGGTTCAGCATACCTGGGCTGGGCTGGATTGAAGAAAATTGCTGCAGGGTGGCTGTCGATGATCCGGGCTGTGATAGTCTCTTACTGGTATCTGGCATATCAAATACAACACGGGTAGCTTGCCAGGCTCTAACGTGTGGGTAGCATACTCATGGAATTGGAGGAGTTCTATAAAAAGATCACACCTTCTACAAGATCATAGTCGGTGATTTTAATGCCAAGATAGGACCAAGAAGATCGCCAAAGAACTCCCACAATGGGACCCATGGCCTAGAATGAAACGAACAGGGTGAGAGACTATCTGAGTTCATCATGTCCACCAAGACCATTCATGGGAACTCACAGTTCCAGAAGGCTGAAGCGAAACGTTGGGCATGGGAATCTCCTGGCGGACAGTTCCACAATGAAATTGACCACATCATCTTCAATCGACGGTTTTGTCTGACCGATGTAGCTGTCCTCCTCAAATTCCAAACAGGATCGGACCACCGTCTCCTTCGTGCAAAATTCTACTTCCCGCAACGGGAGAAAAGGCTGCAAAGTTTAAGAAGAGAACTCCCAGAAAGACCACCAACTGGGAACTCTTTGGCAACATTGCAGCAACATGGGAAGATACCATCATTGACGACATCGATGAAGAATACAACCGACTGGTTCAGCACCTCCATGATTGTGCGAAGAATGCTGAGAGAGAGAAAGACACAAAAAGGACGCTTTGTCTTTAGAAACTCTTGAGCTCATTCGCCAACGTGGCAAGGCGCGAGCCTCAGGAGACCAAATGCTAATGTCCCAGCTTGCTAAATAGTGCAGAGAAGTGATAAAAGAAGACCTCAAAGACAGAAGAGCAGAAATACTGGAAGATGCAGCAGAAGCCGGGAAAAGCATTCGCACCACCCGCCTGTCCTTCGCCAACTATAAGACCAAGATGACTGCCCTCCGATACCCTGATGGATCTATCACATCTTCCCGAAAAGCAATGGAGAAGATTATCCAGGACTTCTACTCAAATCTCTTTGATAGCCACATCCACCTGCCCACATACCAAATTCCACAGGATGGATGTCATTCCCAACGTTCTCCCTTCTGAAATCTGACATGCCATCTCATCGGTAAAGAAGGGAACAGCACCAGGCCCAGACAAAGTCAGACCTGAACACCTGAAGAATCTGCCGTTGGTACACTAGCTCGGCTCTTCACACGCTACCTGTCCGAATGCAAGGTGCCCTCCCAATGGAAAATCAGCAGGACAGTTCTACTGTTCAAGAAGGGAGACATTCACGACATCGGCAACTATCGCCCCATATTCCTGTTGTCCGTCATCTACAAGCTGTTTATACGAGTCATCCTGAACAGGATTGGCAGAACACTAGATGAAGGACAACCATGCGATCAAGCAGGCTTCCAGAAAGGATTCAGCACAATCGACCATATCCACACAGTAACCAAGCTCATTGAGGTTTGTAGGGAGTACAAGATGCCGCTCTGTCTCACGTTCATTGATTTACAGAAAGCCTTTGATTCTGTGGAGACTGAAGCAGTCATCGAAGCCCTAGCCAAACAGGGTGTTCAAACCCAATACATCAAGATCCTTCGTGAGTTGTATTACGGATTCACCACCAGGATCTCACCATTCTACAAAGAAGTGATCATTAATGTGAAAAGAGGGGTTCGACAGGGTGATACCATTTCACCAAAACTCTTCAGCGCCACCCTCGAGAACATCATGCAACAACTAGAATGGGAAGGAATGGGAGTGAAGATAGATGGTCGGCAACTACACCACCTCCGCTTCAGCTGATGACATCGTTCTAATAACACCAAACATTAGTCAAGAGGCACAAATGCTGGCTGACTTCGACCGAGAATATGGAAAGATAGGTCTACAGCTGAATCTCAACAAAACCATGTTTATGAAGCATGAACTAGTTCCTGAGGCCCCATTCACTCTCAATGGAACAAACATCTCTGAATGCAGCAGTTATGTGTACCTAGGTCGAGAAATCAACATGATGAACGACCTAAAACCTGAGCTGCGCAGGAGGAAGAGAGCAGCATGGAATGCCTTCAAAGGAATCAAAGAAATAGCTAAAAGGACAAAGAACCTCTGGCTCTGGGCACATCTCTTTGACTCCATTGTTCTCCCTGCATTAACATACGCCTCAGAGACCTGGGCCCTACAAAAGCAGGATGAGAATGCTATTCGGGCCTCCCAGAGAGGAATCGGAAGAGCTATGCTTGGAATATTAGGCCTCACTCAAGTGAGAGAAGGAATCCGGAGTTCTGACCTCCGTCGCTATTCCAGAATCAGGGACACTGTCTCCTTTGCCAAGGCATCGAAAATCAGATGGGCTGGACATGTAATGCGATTTGGAGACAACTGCTGGACTAGAGTCATTACCGACAGGATCCCACGGGATGTCAAAAGATCATGTGGCCACCCACCTACAAGATGGTCAGACTTCCTTGTCAAGATCCTGAAGGAACGATTTGAGGCTCTTCATATTCCTGAATCAACCAGATGCCATTGGGCTACATTGGCACGTGATAGGGTCCAATGGAAATGTTACTGGCGCCTGCTTGAGCAAATCGATGAATAACGGGATTCAAGTGATCAAGTGATCAAGTGAAGGGTGTGCAGCAGGGGCCAAACAATGCAGGTGGTGAGAGGGAAGCAAAAGTTTAGATTAATCCTTACGTGAGCAAGACTGGCACAGGGTCTCTTGTTCTTTAAGCAGAAACACTGTGGCATTCGTCTGAATGCCACAGTGTCAACATCCCAAGTACCAAACCCAGCTACATGGAATTGCCAACTATTGATGTGCCCTAATCCCCGGAAAGTGTCTCATAACTATAGCCCATTGTCTGTCCCTGTCCAGGTCCAGAGAGAGCTCTCAGACTTCAGAGCTTTGTCAACAAGAAATCCAACTAAAACTAAGGCTTCAGGACTCTAGAGAGACCATTCCTGCGCATTGAGATCTGAATGACATTGTCTCCCACTTTCTTCAGGAAAATAATTCAAGGAAATTTAGCCAGTAGATCTATGAACATGCAAATGCTGCAGTGATGAGAAGGAGAGTAATGGAGCCTAAAAATGTTCCTGCTACCCATAGCAGAACCTTCCATCACACACAGCCTGGCTGCATCTGACACTCTTAGCAGGGAGGCCCCAAGAGGAGCAGCTGGGGCAGCCCAGCCTCACACAGCTGAGCCAGGTTTCTGTCCTGGCATGTATCACTGTGGGTGGGTAACTACTAGCCTGTTGACAGTAGTAAGTGGCAGCATCTTTAGGCTCCAAGCTGCTGATGGTGAGAGTGAAATCTGTCCCATACCCACTGCCGCTGAACCGGGCAGGGACATCTGGTACTAAACTGGTTGCCCCATAGATCAGGAGTCTGGGAGCTTTCCCTGGTTTCTGCTGATACCAGGCTAAATAACTGTAAATGTTCTCACTGGCCTTGCAGCTGATGGTGACTTTCTCTCGTAGAGAAGCAGTCATGGAAGGAGACTGTGTCATCTGGATATCACACCTGGCACCTGATTGAAAATATAAACACATCATCACCATTTACCATACTTCAAGTTATTTTCCCTAATGCCAAGGTAGCTCTAAGCAGAGTAAACCTTCGTTTCCCTCCTTACCCTGGAGCCAGAGCAGCAGGAAGCTGAGGAGCTGCACAGGGACCCTCATGTCCACTCTGTGTCTGACCATGACTGACTCTGCAGGGTGGCAGCACTATTATTGAGTGTCCAGGCCCTGAGCTCTGTGGACATGCAAATGAGAGGGGCTGGGGAGGCTGAGGGGAGGGTCTGTGTGGGGACCAGCAGGGAAGTCGGGGGTGTGGTTTTACCTCTGTGGAAGCAGCTGTATGCTAACTGAGAACATGCTCCTCCCAGGAGGGCCCCAGTGTAAGCACAGAAGGGCTATTCCTCTGGTCTCCAGAGAGTCAGGACATGACTTCTTGCTCTCTCAGCCACAGGGACAGTCTCTGTCAGACTACACCCTCACAGAATTGGAGAGTCTTTCATTTCCACATCTGTGGATATTATTGAGGCAATGGAGGCTCCCCTTGCATTGATATCCTGATATGTTTTTCTATATTATAAGATTAAAATTTTGTGCTGTTTTGTTTTGCTGTGCTCAGGGATCTGATTTGCTGTGCTGTCAATTCCTGAGATCACTTGAGTGAAAAATTGTCATTAAAACTAGGCAGAGATGCACGAGAGATAGGGATCATGCTAAGTGTGCGGTCATGATTCACAAAAGACTGATGAGATAGAGTATCTGATAGCCAGCCTGTGTCTCCTGCTCATCTCTCCATCACAGACACAGACAAGGACTGTGTCTGTGACCCTGGAGCACTTACCTGCTTACTCTAGGTACTATCTCCAGAACAACCTAGGTAGAAATTAAACAAAAAATATATTTGGAGAGTTGAGGTTGAACATGAGGACAGGATTGAGTGTGAGGATTGGATCACAGAGCAGAGTAGCATGACTGGGAGTAGAGCTACCCATGAAAAGTGCAGGGGAAATTCCCCAAAAATTAGACACATGCATTTCTACAGTTTCCCTCTGTCGGGGCACTCCGCCGGGGTCCCCGACAGTGCCGGGAAGCGAAGTTCCCTTCTACCTCCGAAGCCGGCGAGGAATGGATGAACACTCAGGGATCCGATGAGGTTTTAAAAGACTTTACTTATCACAGGTTCAGGCATACAAATCAGCAAAAGGAAAAACCCGATGCTTAGGATTCCAGGCTAGAACCCCAGCCACATGTAGGCCAAGATGGCGACCACCACGTGTATAACTTCCAAGGGGAAAAAACGCTTACAAGGCGAGATTCCACCGGGAAGAAGAAACCTGGGAGAGCGGGAACCGGCAAGTTTATACCCCCGCAACTCAGACCTTCCTCCCATTGTTATGGAAAGCAGGGAGGGTCCAATGCCCTCAGGTAACCCCTCCCCTGCATCTCACCTAGGGCCTTTACTGTGCTAATGTTTTGAGCCGGGAAGGGAAGGCCTTTGAAATGTAGAGAAGGGGGTTTCTGAGATGGCATGTCACTGTACCAAAGATCAACACCAATGCCAGTTAAATATTTCTCCAAGCCTTCACAAGTCTCCTCTACTTCATTGTAGTTTTATATTTTATCAGGGAGCCATGCTTGTTTGTTTGGAAGCAAACAGCATTTCTCTCTGGTCTAATTACTTAGGTGTCCTTACGTGGCCAGGCTAATATGCTGGTAAGATCTAGCTAGTCCCACGATGATTGTGATAGCATGGGAGAATATTTATACCAGCTAGTACAGCATACATGGTCGGATAAACTGCCACATTTAGACTACCCCCTTATCTACGGAGTGATCTGCGGGAGGCAATCCAGAGCAGATGCAGCGGCCCTTAGGAGTCCTGCAACATCCCTCACACTCACAAAGCACGCACTCCAGCATTAACAGCTCTGTGTTACTGGTCCCATGTTTTCAAAATCCAGGTTTCCTGCTTGGTTAGGTACTGGCTCCGTCTGCCATCTAGCGGCATTTCTGTGATAAGGAACTCAAAAGCTTTCAGACATTGCTTCAAAGCCTTTCAATGGACTTGCTCTAGATATGAGGAAAAATGAATTATAGTAGGATGTGGCCTGAATGGAATTAGAGGAAATCATACTTAGTGAAATGAGAGAGAAAATATGAATCCCAGGTGATTTTCACTCATATGTGAATTCACAAGGGAAATAAAGAGACTGACTGATGACCCCTCATGGAAACAAAATCTGAGCTAAGGTCAACACCACTGTTAGTGAGGGTAAGGAAGAAGGGGCAGGAGAGAGAGTGGGGAAGGGTCTTCCTGCTCTGAAGGAGTGTTGCAGCAAGGAAATTAGAGACAAAATAAAATACTTTAATGGTTCAGTGAGACTGTGCAGTGGATGGGGTTCTTGCTTTGCATATGGTTGATCCTGGACTTGATCCCCATCACCCCATGTGGTTCCTTGAGCTTTCCTGGAGTGATCCCTGAGTGCAGAGCCAGAAGTAAGCCCAGGTGTGGGCCCCAAACAAAACAAAACAAAATAATATTGTTAATGCAACAAAACAAAGCTATGTCGCTAAAAGTGGGTGAACAATTCTAACAGACATGTATGACAGAAACTCTACACATGATGAATAATCATGTAAAAAGAAGATCTACACTATAGATCATCAAGAAATGGTTCTAAAATGAGACACCACCACCCATAATTTACGATGTCCTAAATCCAGGGGAAAACAGGATCCACCTTTTCCTGGATATCCTGGAAAAAATACAACAGTGACCCTCAGCCACTTATATTCACAAAGTTGTTGAATATATACCATTCTTACCATAACATGTTGCTATTGTCTGTGGGGTATTTACCGAAAGGACTGAACCTATTGTTCATAAACTATTGCACACAATGTCTATATGCCTCTATTCTTAAGTGCCAAATTTGGAGAACATCTAAAATGATGAATAACACTAACTGTGGTGCACCTCATTCTCCTCCCCCCTGCCTCAGTCTGGAGCAGATCTTCACCAGCACGCCAGACTCTGGATCTCTATGGAGTAAACTCAAAATGGGTTAGCAGTGTGCAAGGCAAGTCCTTAACCTCCGCCAATCTCTATGGCTCTTAGTGCACTATCATAGATATAATTTAATTGTGACATAATTACTATATATTTCAACTGAATATGTAACTGACATTCATTATCATTTAATGACCAGAATATAGAGAAATAATGCCTTTATTTGCCGGATCAAATCTTTCTCACGTGTGTGTGCATTTGTACTTTTAGGAGGTGCTTCACAAAGGGGCTGAGGGAAGAACAGGAGAGCCCTCCTGATAATTCTCGACCAGCTGCACTATTGGGTCACTGTGAAGGCCCCAGGATGTGGTGCTTCCTGGATCCTGCAGTACCTGAGATTATCAGGTACCCTGAGAGCGGCACTCTAAGACTGCACCAGATCAGTGTGGAGAAAAAAAAATGTGCCAAAAAGTTGAACTCAGGTGGTAACATGCAAGGCAGTATCTCATCTTCGCTCTGTGATATTTCTCTGGTCACTTGATCACTTGACATCCCGTTATTCATCGATTAGCTCGAGCAGGCACCAGTAACATTTCCATTTGACCCTATCACGTGCCAGTGCATCCCAATGGCATCTGGTTGCTTCAAGAATATGAAGAGCCTCAAACTGTTCATTCAGGGTCTTGACGAAGAAGTCTGACCATCTTGTAGGTGGGCAGCCACGTGATCTTTTGACATCCCATGGGATCCAGTCTATAACGGCTCTAGTCAAGCGGTCTCTGGTCCCTCAATTTTATTATGACAATATTGTATCAAAATTGTTTTGTCTAAAGTGGAACCAAGCTTGAGCAGCCCATGGAGCAACAGAGAGGAAAACTGGCTTGATGCCTCGCCAGGTTCAATAGAGCTCCTAGGGTCAGCAGATGCATGGGCTGCAGTTGCCCAGCTGCTGGGCTTGGAGCTGGGATTGAGGGCCCTCCCCTCTGCCCCCACCTCCCATGAACAAGTGGGCGTGGCTATGAGCTCTGCAGCCTCTGTGTCCAGTAAAGGCGGAGAAGAGAAGGTCCAGACACACAACCGCGCCAGCTCCTACCCTCGTAGTGCTGCCGCTTTGCAGCCTCAAGCCAGGCTAGAGAACAACTAAGTTTAGGGTCTGGTCCTTCCTAGGACCTTGCCCATATATACATTGTAATGATCAACGTATTTGCAACAAATGGGAGAGGGGTCTGGTGTGGGAGTGGGAAGTGCGGGGTGGACTGTGGCTTTTGGTGGTAGTAGGGGCACATTGGTGGTAAAGCTGGTGTTGAACAACAAATACTTGGGTCCCAGAGTGATAGTCCAGCGGGTAAGGCATTTGCCTCACATGCGACTGGACCCGGTTCGATCCCCGGCATCCCATATGGTCCTCTGAGTAATGCCAGGAGTAATTCCTGAGTGCAGAATCAGGAGTAACCCCTGAGCATTGCTGGGTGTGGCCCCAAAAGTGAAAACAAAAACAATGAACTTTTGTGACAACTAAGGAAATTTGTTAATCGTGGTGTTTTAATATTTAAAAAAAATTCACTTATATCACTTGTATCTCTTGTTAATATTTAAAAAAATTCACTTATATCACTTGTATCTCTTGTCTTCCCATTGTTCATCGATTGCTCGAGCGGGCACCAGTAATGTCTCCATTTATTTGAAATGAGGTTCATTATTGTTACTGCTTTTGGCATGCAGAATACACCACGGGTAGCTTGCCAGGCTCTGCCGTGGTTCTTGTTCATCCCAGGGGCCCAATCTTTTTCCATGTCAGGCCATTAACCATCCAGGGTCCACAGGGCAGAGCCCTGGGAGTAGACAAGCCTTGTCTCCTGTCTGCCACCTGCCGATGCAGCCTGGCACTGCAGCCACACCTGCAACACCTCGAGGGACCTGGATTAAAAAAAAATAATAATAAAATGGAACCAAGCTTAAATATATTATGTTCATATCAGTTTGGAGATAAAAGAAATCTCATCATTCTGCATAGGTTTATGGTGTGAAAAGTGACAGTTATGTTCTCAGTGATTCACTTTATGTTGTGAGTTTTCAAAAATCAGTTTTGAAATTTCGGGGGCTGGAGAGATAGTCCAGGGGGTAGGGCGTTTGCCTTGCACGTGGCCGGCCGTGCCAGCCCAGGTTCAATACCCGGCATCCCATATGGTCCCCGAGCATCGCCAGGAGTAATTCCTGTGTGCAGAGCCAGGAGAAACCCCTGAGCATTGCTGGCTGTGACCCAAAAAAGCAAAAAAAAAAAAAAAAAAATGAATTTTGGGAATACTTTATGCACTTTTAAATAGGAACTAAAGCATATAAAAAAAGCCTTTTCTACTTAAATACCCAAATCTTTGACTTTAAAGAGGTCTACTTGACAGCTCAAAAAATAAACACTTTGCTAAATATCTCATTCAGACTCTTGCTGACAAAAGCTGATGAATAATAATTTGTCAAATGCATTGTTGTAAGAGATTATAATAGTAAGAGTATCAATGTTATTATTAACATATAATCAATACATATTACATAAAGGATATAGTGTGCTTTATAAATTATATTATGCTTATATAATATGCACATATACATATAATATATACCTACAATATAAATTAATGTGTGTATAACATAAAATATATATGTTATTACTCTGGTGATGGGTGTGGTATTGAAAATATGTGCATGAGAAACTACCAATCAGTATTTTAAATCACAGAATCATAATAAAAATTTTGATTATACAAAATGTTGTATTATACAAAAAGTATTTTGTATAATCAAAATTTTTGATTATACAAAAAAGTATACAATATCACACTTCTATTATATATTGTTTTTTATTACTATAAAAGATTGAAAGTTAAGACAGTGGGGAAATACCAATCTAGAGTGTTCCCAAGTAGTCTCCTCTAGAAACAGACTCAATGTGATTTCCATTAGCCTATTCTCTCTTGCTCATAATGTGTCAATCATCCTGTCATTAGGTTAGGTAAGGCAAGGCAGTGAGTATATGGTGGGGCTTCCAATCAGCTCTCAGTCACTATAACTGCTCATTCCCGGTACATCCCCCTGCATAACAGCTCTCTGACATGCCAGGGCTATGATTCTGATAGGGACTATCTGGGGTGTCTGCAGCTCAGACGGATCTCATGGTCCAGAGCCCACAACTGCAACCTCCTCCCCTGAGACCCCCCCAACGCCTTCCTCTCACAGGACTCAGAGACTCTGCTGTGCTCACCACAGAGAACACGTGTGGGGCCTGGTCTGGCCATGCAGTGAGGTTTTTGTCCAGGGCTGTATCACTGTGTGAGGAAGCTTTGAACCTTGCAAGCAGTAGTAAACTCCAACATCCTCAGGCTCCGCACTGCTTATTTGAAGAGTGAAATCTGTGTCTGACCCACTGCCACTGAACCTGTCTGGGACCCCATCGTCTAGATCAGAAACTTTAGAGATCAGGCGCCTTGGAGGCTAGCCTGGCTTCTGATGGAACCAGTTCAGGTAGGTGTTTCCATCATCATGGACGAGGCTCTCACTAGCCCTGCAGGAGATGGATGTCAGAGTTCCATTGATAACGAGTAGGGAGAGGGGGCTCTGGGTCAGCACAGCCTCACTTCTGGACCCTGGAATATTGATTGTTAAAAGTGTAAGGTTACATTCAAACATTGAAGGTCATTTATATTGCTTCCATCCTGCTATTTATTTCAGGGAATATAATGCTTTCTATAACAGTTAATACTTGAATAGTCTGGATTCATGCATCAGAGAGGTGTCATCACAGTGAAGAGGTCCCAGAGACTCAGAAACAGGCCTCTGCAACTACCTGTGAGTCTCTGCTCTCTCTCTCTCTCTCTCTCTCTCTCTGGTGCTCTCACCACCACATGCCCTGCCAACAAGAAGGGCACACTCATCTGCCATGGACATGACACGCAAGGACACCAGCGCTCCCCACACTGCCCCTCCTGAGCCCATTCTCCTTCCTCTCTTGCTGCCCTTACCTGGGATCCAGAGCATCAGCAGACCCAGAAGCTGAACAGGGAACTTCATGTCGAGAGTTGAACTGAGAAGACCTAATGGATGAAAGCAAGATAGAGCTGACCTTTATGTCCCACTGTCAAGCTTAGATCCTTCCTCAAGGCCAGCATGCAAAAACACAGGCAGAGGCATCTGTGTGAAGCACCTCAGGGTAGGAGTAGCTTCTAGGCAAAATGACTAATGTATCTTCTGGTCTATGAAAGATAGTGCAAGCCCAGATTGGATGGTAGTGGTTAAGATGGAACATTTTACAGTCTGATTAAGGATGACACAGGTCTGTGTTACTGTGTTTTTGTTTGTTTGCATGGGAGCATCACTCAGAGGTTACTCAGAGGTTACTCCTGGCTCTGCACTCAGGAACTGCTCCTAGCAGTACAAGGGGGATCACATGGGATTATGAGAATGAACCCAGGTCGGCAAGGTGGCACCTTAACTGCTGTACCATCATTCCGGCCCCCTCACTGTGTCTCTTGCAATTAGCATATTTCTGATTCATAAGATGCTCTCGCCATCTAAATATGTGTCCTGATCAACCTCAAGCAAGAAGCTGACAGAATCATCTGTGTCCCTATCTCATGTGAGCTACCTCCTAATTCTGACCTGTGAGTCTCAACTTTTAGCATGTCCGTGGTAGAGCCCAATTTCTCTCTATCTGTTGTAATCAGGTTAATAGTTTCACATTGGTACAATCAAGAGTAAGGAGTTGCCTTTCCTGGGCCTAATGAATTGAATTCATGATAATACATATGTGCAAGCAGTTTGACACAGAGCAAAAAAAAACAAAAAATCTTATTTATACTGTGTGTCTTAAGAATGGCTTAAGGTCAAGTAAAAAATAAAATTTGAAAAATGTTTTTGGTGAATATGATATTTATGGCAGCTAATTGCTCCAAATTGGTGAATTCTACCAAACCTTACCAGAGAATGGAGCAGGCATGGCCTCAGGACAGTAAAAGGGTCTATGACCTTGTCTTTTTGTAATCTTGTCACATTTCATTGGTAATAATCTAATTTCCTCATGCTTCTTGGCAAAACTATACAAGGTTTCCTAATAATTTAGCTAATTCTTTTGCATTTTGTGACTGACTTGTACATCCCGTTTTATCCTAGATCCTAAAATCTTCCGTCCCTGCTGTGTTCTTCACTCAGTGAACCTCATGTCAGTAGACAGCTGCAGGATGACCCTTTGCCTCCCCTCACACCTCAACATTTAGAAATGATAGACAAGATGTGGTGATGCAGGTGGGCCTCACGGGTGACTTATGTGAGGTCGGAAGGGGAGAGAGATGGTTGCTTTCTCCCCAGCCACCTCTGCCACCCGGGACCCGCTGGGCAGGTTTAGGACTGATAAGGTCTGCAGTGAGCCCATGCATGGCATGGGCCTGAACCCCACCAGCCCCACAAGGTGGCCATCAAGTCACACCTGATGTCCGCTTGATCATTAGGCACCGGAGTTGATCCCCACCACCTGAGGTTTCTCGGGAGCCACGGACTCAGGCTGGAGCGAGGAATTGCTCTTTGCAGGAAAGGAAAGTCAGTCCTAGGCCTTACCCATGGTTGCCTCAGGGTTCTTGTCTTCCTCACAGAAAAGAATTTTCAGGAGTCTACGAGCAGTGAAGTAAAGTAGGTTTTATTAAGAAGGTTTTTAGGAGAGGGGGACGGGAGAGAAAGAGAGAGAGTAACGCGCTCAAGGGAGAACGTGGGCTACTCCAAAGACGGAGAGCGAGTAAGAGAGAGTACACATCTCAAGAGGGGAGATGTGGGCAACACCACGTGCTCAGGCACCACATGTGCTCGGCCACAGGGGCTCAGGCAGCATGTGTGTCCATGCAGCATGTGAGCAGGAAACATGTGTACCCAGGCAGCATGTGCATGCTGTCCTTTGGTCAGGACGGCTTTTATAGATTTCTCCCCAAGTTACTCCCCATATGGGGCTTCAACCTAGGTTACTAGGGCCGTTGCCAAGAGGAGTAGACTTTGGGAGTGGTCTTCTTTGACTGGAATGCTTTGGAGTCTTCTGTGAACTGGGTCCTGGGCCTGGGAGGCTGATTTATTTTCCTTGGGAGAGTTAATTATCTAAAGCCTTTAGAAGGGTCAGTGGCCTATGGGCTTCACACATTCCCTTTGGTCTTCCCTTCCCCCAGGGTCTATTGTTGATAGTGGTCTTGTCAAGTTTGGTTTTGGGTTTTCAATCAGGTGTGGCTCTGGATTTCTTCTTCAGGAATTTTTTATTGCCATGTGGCGCCCCCCTATCTGCCTGCCTACAACAGTGGGGGCTTAAAACTGTGACAATAAAGTGACATTTGTAGCTCATTTTGATTTTTAAAATGTCATACTTACATATTCTTTCTTTTTTAATAAATCTCTTGCTTTCTCCCTTTCCCTCCCCCTCATCTAAAAACTAAGGCAGTGAAGAAATTAAAAATAATAACAGTTTTGCATCCCCGCAATCATTCTTGCTATCAAAACAGCTAAAACAGCAGAAGACATCTTAATATTTATGTTTGAGGAGATACACAGAAGACACTTCATCATCGTCTTTTCTTGACCAGACACAAAGCAAGGATGTTCACTCCCTTCAATGTTATCCAAATTGGTTTTGGGAGACCTTGCCACAGGGATCAGACAAGAGAGAGAACTCAATGGGAATCCAAATTGGGAAAAGAAATTAAATGACCACTATATGTAGATGACACAATAATTTATATAGATAAGCCTAAATAGCCCACCAAAAGCCCCTAGAAACATTATATCAATACAGTAAGGTAGCAGACTATAAAATTAATGCATAAACATCTTTAGCATTCTAGGGTGTGAATAATAAAGTAGAGATAAAAAAGAAAAACAGCTTTTTTTTCAAAATAGTAGCCCCTAAAATCACTTAGGCATAAACTTAAGAAAGGAGGTTAAAGACTTGTCAGAGAAAGGAAAGAAATAGATGAAATATGTAGAAGAAATTGAAGAAAACACCAGAATATAGACAATCATCCATACTCATGTGTTGGAAGAATTAACACCATTAAAATAATTATTTTACGCAAAGCATTATATTAAAATATAATAATATTTTTTAATCCGGCCCAGGTATGCTGATCCAGAGACAGACATGGGGCAGAGCTGCTACTGGCTCTCACTGTGCCCAGCCGCTCATGAGGTGCCCGGGAGGGGGTGGCAGGTACTAGCCCTGGCCCACCACCCCAGCAGAGCCTCACAACAAGCCAGACGACCCTCCACTCCATGAGGACCTCCATTTTCCACATCCGGACTTCCCCCTCATCAGAACTCCACCTAGCAGACCAGCCTATCATAGCCTGGTGTTTCATCAATAAATGCTGGATTTTGAGATGACTACAAGAGTATGCTACCCGCACGGCAGAGCCTGGCAAGCTACCCATGTTGTATTTGATATGTCAGATACCAGCAACAATTATAGACCTCATTCCCATGACCTGATGGAATGGTTTGAGGCTCTTTATGTTCCTAGAGCAAGCAGGTGACCTTAGATGAGACAGGTCATATGGAGATGTTACTGGTGCCCACTCGAGGAAATCGATGATGAATGGGAAGACAGTGAAAGCATTATATGGATTCAATACAATCACTATTAGAATTTTAAAGCATAGAGCCAGGAGTAAGCCATGAGGACCACAAGGTATGCATGAAAAACAAACTGCCAAAGACTGAGTTGCCAAAGATGGGAGTTATTGCATTCCCAGTCTTTGAATTGTACTACAAAGCTATTGTAATCAGATGCTACATTCATATTACTCTTCCACAGAACTGAGTCTCTATGTATATTAGAAAATATTTTTATCATTTTTATACATTTAAAATCTGTATTTTGTTATACATTCTGATTTACATAATTAGTAAGTACATTAATTATGGCCTACACAGTTCTCTGCAATGAATAAGGTTCATGTATTCAGTGTCTAGGCATAGGATATTTCAGAATATTTCAGATGTCTTCCTAGTCAGTCATCCCCAGCCAAGTAACTTTCAACCCATGTGTAGATCTTTCCAAGGAGTGTAGATTTTCTTGGGCTTGAACTTCGAATAATTTGTGCAATTAAGGCCCTGGGGCCAACAGCCATAGCATAGAGAGCTTCACAAGCAGCTAGGGAGGCTGGAACTCGGCTCGCCCTGGGCTCAGCTGACTATGGAGCCCCCAGGAGGGCAGATAGGTTTTGGGAGTGGGCCTATCACCTCTGGGGAGTCCCGGAAGCAGCTGGATGGGACTCGCCCACCACACTAGCCACCATTTTCGCTGTCCAGACGGCTGGGAAACTGCCTCACGACCAGATTAACAGAGCAAAACTAGTTCGAGCCCAGGTAGGCGGCTCCCAGAAGCGGGAATAACTGGGAATTCGTCAGATGGAGTCAGGGGTCGGGCATTCACCCCTCCATGTTGTCGAGCCTGGTGGTCCCTCCCAGGAGTTGCCTTGGGGCCACCAGCCATAGCATGAAGAGCCTCACAAGCGGCTGGGGAGGTTGGAACTTGGCTCGCCCGGGCCCAGCTGACTATGGGGCCCCCGGGGAGGGCAGATGGGTTTTTGGGAGTGGGCCCATCACCTCTGGGGGATCCCGTAAGCAGACGGATGGGACTCGTCCACCACACTAGCCACCATTTTCACTGTCCGGATGCTGGGAAACTGCCTCATGACCAGATTAACAGAGCAAAAACCAGTTCGAGCCCAGGTAGGCGGCTCCCAGAAGTGGGAATCACTGGAAATTCGTCAAATGGAGTCAGGGGTCGGCCATTCCCCCTCCATTTTGTCGAGCCTGGTGGCCCTGCCCAGGAGCTGCCCTGGGGCCACCAGCCATAGCATGAAGAGTCTCACAAGTGGCTGGGGAGGCTGTGACTCGGCTCACCCTGGGCCCAGCTGACTATGGGGCCCCGGGAGGGCAGATGGGTTTTGGGAGTGGGCCCATCACCTCTGGGGGTCCCGGAAGCAGCCCAATGGGACTCGACCACCACACTAGTCACCATTTTCGCTGTCCGGATGCTGGGAAACTGCCTCACGACTAGATTGACAGAGCAAAACCAGTTTGAGCCCAAGTAGGCGGCTCCCAGAAGCGGGAATCACTGGGAATTCATCAGATGGAGTCAGGGGTCAGCCATTCCCCCCTCATTTTGTCGAACCTGGTGGCCCCGCCCAGGAGCTGCCATGGGGCCACCAGCCATAGCATGGAAGAGCCTCACAAGCGGCTGGGGAGGTTGGAACTTGGCTCGCCCGGGCCCAGCTGACTATGGGGCCCCCGGGAGGGCAGATGGGTTTTGGGAGTGGGCCCATCACCTCTGGGGTATCCCGGAAGCAGCCGGATGGGACTTGCCCACGACACTAGCCACCATTTTCGCTGTCCGGATGCTGGGAAACTGCCTCACGACCATATTAACAGAGCAAAACCAGTTTGAGCCCAGGTCGCACGGCCACTTTTGGCCACATGGTCCATTAAAATAGTGGAAACTGTGATGTCTTTTAATGCACTGCATTCCATGATGTGCAGGAAAATTTGGCGGGGAGGGAGGGATAAAGAGAGAGGTAACATACAGAATCCTCCAAGTAGTTGAGGTGTTGGAGGGGGAGGGAGGTGTGGACATTGGTGATGGGAGATGGGTTTGGGTGGAGGGATGGGTGTTGGAACACTGTGGAACCAGAACTCTACATGAGCATCTTTCAATTGTGTGTCTAGAATGGTGTAGTAAAATTTGGGGGAAATAATAAAATAAAATTTTGAAAAAAAATTTAAAAAATTTTGTCAATTAAGAAGCTAGTGTCTAGCTTCTTTCGTCTCTCTTCTTATTACATTTGTGTTGCTATGTCTGGGTTCATCATAACTCAGTGAGCTAGTCAGGACACATGAGGGAAGTGGAACAAAACCAAGAGCCCACAGACCACCATGGCTGTGGGCTTCTAAACTCATTTGACAAATGATTCGGAGTTGCATTTATATTCTCATACTACATCCCAAAGAGATTGTGCAAGTTGAACCACATTTCACTTAATCTAAAAAAAGGTAGATTACATGTGCATCAATAAGGTTTAAATTCAGTTACAGCCCTACCTCACACAGGAGCAAAAGGTCTCTACATACTTCAATGGCGGGATGTGTTTTCTGCCATACCAGATCCTGGGGTGTGAATTCCTGGGTCTCTAGGGATTCACCTCAGGGACTTAGGTGCTCACATAGCCAGCACAGATGATCCAACCTAAAGTTTTAGTTCTTGCAAACTTTTAACCTTTCCTTGGTCCAACAGTATGTGGATGATGTTTTCAGTTCATGGACTCCAGTACCCCAACAGGTGCCTACCCCTATTTTGTTAGGAAAATCCCCACATTTCCTGTCTACCTCCCTTGGCTTGTGCTTTTATCTTAGGCTGGTTTGCTGTGGAACTGGTTGGGGGGTGGTTTGGAGGGTGTCAGGCTAGGGTGGGTGGTGCCCTGCAGCCCTGCCTGTCATTCCCCACATACCAAATTGTGAAGGCAATCCAAATTTCACCCCCCAGCTTGATTTTTCTTTGTGCTTTTGGTTTGGACCTGGGTAAAGAAGGGCTCTGGGTCTGGATGAATCCAGGAAACCCTGGAGGGGGCACCCTGTGGTTTCCTTCTCTTTCCCTTCCCTCTCCCTCCCCTTTACCTTGCTTCCCTTTCCTTCCCTTTCTTATACTCCCCTTTCTTCTTTTCTCTCTCTTTCTTTCTTTCTTTCTTTCTTTCTTTCTTTCTTTCTTTCTTTCTTTCTTTCTCTCTCTCTCTTTCTTTCTTTCTCTCTTCTCTCTTTTTTCTCTCTCTCTCTCTCTTTCTCTCTCTCTTTCTTTCTTTCTTTCTTCTTTCTTTCTTTCTTTCTTTTCTTTCTTTCTTTCTCTCTCTCTTTCTCACTTTCTTTCTCTTTCTTTTCTCTCTCTTTCATTGTTCTTTTTTTCTCTCTCTTTCTCTTTTTCTCTTTCTTTCTCTTTCTCTCTTTCTCTTTCTCTCTTTCTTCCTTCCTTTCTTTCTTTCTTTCTTTCTCCCTTCCTTCCTTCCTTCCTTCCTTCCTTCCTTCCTTCCTTTCTTTCTTTTCTTTCTTTCTTTCTTCTTTCTTTCTCCTTCCTTCCTTCCTTCCTTCCTTCCTTCCTTCCTTCCTTCCTTCCTTCCTTCCTTCCTTCCTTCCTTCCTTCCTTCCTTCCTTCCTTCCTTCCTTTCTTTCTTTCTTTCTTTCTTGGTTTCAAACGTTCAAACCCATCATCCTCCTGGCTCTGTGCTCAGGAATTACTCCTGACAGGCTGAGGGACCACACAGAACCAGTGGATGGAACCCAGGTCAGTCACATGCAAGATACCACTTACCTTCTGTAGGATCTCTCCAATAGTTGCATTGCTCAATTTTATAGGAAACAATTTTGTACTTAAATAATGCTATAAATAATCCTTGTTTGAACTTTCTCTTGCAATCTTTGTTCCTTTGAATATACCCTGACATTATAACCCAGGTTCCTCATCACTAACAAACTCCATTGCTTATTAAGGATTACATCAGCAAAAATAGCATGTCTGTTGGGAGTAGTGATAGTTTCTCACAACAAGAATAACAACGTGTGAGAGCATGGAACAGACTCCCATGATCTCAAATATATCCATAGGTGTCAAACCCAAGATCTCTGCAGAGGTGCTTAGTATGTTTGTGACACTGTGATCTGACAGCACCTGTCCCTGCAATAGAGAAAGCAGAAGTCAAATGCCAACTCTCTCGAGACCAGAAGACTCCACCCTTCGCACTCACACTGGGGATCTGGGAGGAGCATATTCCCTATGGTCAAAGTACTGTTTCCCTGGTATGACCAGAGGGAATTGGGCTGGCCAGGAGTCTCCTTGTGACATCTCAAAGGACCTCCTGTGGAATCCTCATGAGGCAGCATCTGAAACTCTCCGCAGGGGAGGCCCCAGGAGGAGCAGCTGGGGCAGCCCGGCCTCACACAGCTGAGCTCTGGGGTTTTTGTCCTGGCATGTATCACTGTGTTGGGGAACTTCAAACTGAAAACAGTAGTAAGTGGCAGCATCTTCAGGATCCAGGCTGCTGATGGTGAGGGTAAAATCTGTCCCAAACCCTCTGCCGCTGAATCGAGGAGGGACGCCTGTTTCTAAATTGGTTGCCCAATGGATGAGGAGTCTGGGAGCTTTCCCTGGCTTCTGCTGATACCATGCTAACATATTGCTAATGGTCTGACTGGTCGTGCAGGGAGATGGTGACTTTCTCTCCCAGAGATGCATTCACAGATGGAGACTGGGTCAACAGGATATAGCACCTGGAACCTGAGATTAAAAATACACACAAACATCATCACCATTCATCATACTTTACATTTATTACTCTGAGGCCCAGGTAGCTCTAAGCCAAGTCAATCCTCATTGTCCTCCTTACCTGGGAGCCAGAGCAGCAGGAAGCTGAGGGAGCTGCACAGAGACCCTCATATCCACTCTGTGTCTGACCGTGACTGATCCTCAAGGGTGGTGCACACTATTATTGAGTGTCTAGGTCCTGAGCTCTAAGGACATGCAAATGGGAGGGGCTGGACTGCACAGCTGCAGGAAAGCTGGTTCAGTTCCCTCTGGGGAAGCAGATCTTTGCCCGCAGAGAACATGCTCCTCCCGGGGCATTAGGAGGGCCCAGTGCGAGTCCATAAGAGCAGTATCCTCTGATCTCCTGAGATTAGCAGACATTATCTCTTGCTCTCTCTGCAGCAGGGACAGGCTCTGTCAGACCACACCTTCACAGAACACTAAGAAACTCCAGAGACATTTGATTTCACATCCGTGCATTTTATTTTATTTATTCTTTTTATTTTATTTTTGAATTTATTTTTCTTTATTTAAAATTGTAACTTACAAAGTTCAAAGTTTATCACAATATAGTTGTTAGAAACATTCATTGTTCAACACCAGTCCCACCACCAGTGCGCCCACCACCAAAGACCCTCATTTCCCACCTCCCCCCATTCCCATCTCTGCTCCCTAGCCAGAACTGATTACATTGACCAAGGAGCTGGCAAGAGAAGAGGAGACTCCAGTTGTCCATGTGGTCCCTATTGTGCTGAGAGACTCCAAGAGCTCTTTGGAGTTTCATGTCTCTTAGAACTTTTCTTGTATCTGTAGCAGTTTCCACCAATGGAAACTGAGTCCTGAGTCTCAAGCTTTTATCTCCTCCCTGGCAGAGCATCAGGGGAGCATGGGGGGGCAAATCAGGAGCTAAAAGCAGGTTCTGTTTCTTACTGGTTTCTGTCTATCACTCCGACAGGACAGTTGAAATTTCCTGCTGTAAATAAGTAGGGGGACGAGAGCTGGTCATACAGGGACCCCACTTGCATCTGGTGTGGGCACAATTGAACATCAATACCAGCTGGAAGGTCACATTGGTTGAGTTGATGTATTTCTCATCAGAATATAGCAGCCAATACTTCAACCTCAAGACAATGCCAGATTCAACAGACAGGCGTAGATGAAGCCGAGGTTCTCCAGCAGAGCTCAGGAAGAGGGAGACAATGTGCCTCCGCTTCTCATGGGTACCCCTGAAGCAGATTCTCCTCCCAGGGTGCAGGGTATGAAGCATCAGTTCAGGTTCCCCTCAGGGACACACAGTCTGGGGGACTCACACCTCACACACAGAATTCTCACACTCTGGAGAATGGAGAGTGAAGGTCAAGATCCCTCAGGGTGCCTTCCAGTGGGATTGTCCTCCTGTCAGTAGGATTCCTCCTCTTCCCTTGACCTTTCAGGCCTCACCTGTCAGGAGCCTGTGGGGATAGAGGGGTTCCTTTCCTTGATGTCTCTGTACTCACAACTAATCCCCCCTCTTATGACCTCACTTTATATTAAGTTACTCCAGCTCTTATCCAATTATGGACAGTGCTTGTGGTATCAGCCAGCCCATAGCAGACAGCAGGACAGGATGTCTATTCCCAGAGCACAAAAGAGTTAAAATATCGCTACATTACTGAGTGTGGGAAATGGTAAGTCAGACTAGAACTCACCATTGAATATACACAAAGAAACTTACATGATAAACCCTAAATGTCTGCAGGGCTAGCAGCAATGTGTAAAAAGAAGGGGAGAGATGTGCAGAGAGAGAGAGAGAGAGAGAGAGAGAGAGAGAGAGAGAGAAAGAGAGGAGGGGTACCTGCTATTGAGGCAACCTGAGGGTGGGTGGGAGGTGGTGTGGGTACATTGGTGGTGGGGATGGGCACTGGTGGAGGGGATGGGTGCTGGAATACTGTATTACCAAGAACCAATTATGAACACCTTTGTAACTATGTTTCAGTGTAAGAATTACATCAGCAGAATCAACGTGTCTGCAGGTAGTAGTGATAGTTTCTCACAACAAGACTAACAAGGTGTCAGAGCCCCATAGCCTCAAATATGTGTCGAATCCAAAATCTCTGCAGAGTTTCTTAGCATATTTAGAATGCTATGTTCTGACAGAGCCTGTCCCTGCAGCAGAGAGAGTAAGAAGTCAAGTGCCAACTCTCTGGAGACCAGAGGACCCCGCACTTTTTTTTTTTTTTTGCTTTTTTGGGTCACACCCAGCAATGCACAGGGTTGCTCCTGGCTCTTTGCTCAGGAATTACTCCTGGCAGTGCTCAGGGGACCATATGGGATGCCGAGGATCGAACCCAGGTCAGCCGCGTGTTAGGCAAATGCCCTATCCACTCTGCTATTGCTCTGGCTCCAGCTCCTCCCTTCTGACTCATACTGAGGCCCTGGGAGGAGCATGTTTCTGTGGGCAAAGTTCTGCTTCCCCTGGAAGGAGGGGGGGGAATTGGACTGGCCAGGAGTCTCCTTGTGACATCTCAAATGACCTTCTTGTGGAATCCCCCATGAGGCTACATCTGAAGTTCTCTGTATGGGGGAGGCCCCAGGAGGAGCAGCTGGGGCAGCCCAGCCTCACACAGCTGATTCTGGGGTTTATGTCCTGGCATGTATCACTGTGGGAGGGGAACTAGAGTCCTGATAACAGTAGTATGTGGCAGCATCTTCAGGCTCCAGTCTGATGATGGTGAGAGTGAAATCTGTCCCCAGACCCACTGCCGCTGAACCGCGAGGGAACGCCTGTTTCTAAATTGGTTGCCCTATAGATCAAGAGTCTGGGAGCTTTCCCTGGTTTCTGCTGATACCAGGCTACGTTATTGTTAATTCCCTGACTGGCCTTGCAGGTCATCGTGACTTTCTCTTCCAGGAGGTACAGACACAAGTGGAGGCTGGGTCATCAGGATATCGCACCTGGCATCTGAGAGTAAAAATATACACAAACATCATCACGATTCATCATACTTCACATTAATTACTCTGAGGCCCAGGTAGCTCTAAGCCAAGTCAATCCTCATTGTCCTCCTTACCTGTTAGCCAGAGCAGCAGGAAGCTGAGGAGCTGCACAGGGACCCTCATGTCCACTTGTGTCTGACCGTGACTGTCACTGCAGGGTGACACACACTATTATTGAGTGTCCAGGCACTGAGCTCTGAGGACATGCAAATGACAGGGGTCTGAGCATACCGGGCAGATAGAGGGGAGGCTCTTTGTGGGGACCAGCACAGCTGCAGGGTAGTCAGGAGTGTGGGTCCCTCTGGGGAAGCAGAACTTTGCCCACAGGAAACATGCTCCTCCCCGGGCCCCGGTGTGAATCAGAAGGGCAGAGTCCTCTGTTCTCCTGAGTGTTGGCACTTAACTTCTTGCTCCTTCTGCTTCAGGGACAGGCTCTGTCAGACCACAGCATTCCAAGCATGCTAAGAAACTCTGCATAGATCTTGAATTTGATACCTGTGGATATATTTGAAGCCATTGGAATCTCTTCCATACTCTGGCACCTTATTCTTGTTGTGAGAAACTGTCATTACTCCCAGCAGGAGATGCAGAAGATGCAGAGAGAAGCGCCCTAAAGCTGGCTGTCCATATTGGTAAGGAAAGAGCATATAGAGAGTTTCTGCTGTGCCATAGGCTAATCCTGGCATTCCCCTCATTCTTCATGATTGTCCCAACACTTCCATCTTGCCTCTGACATCAGGATTTTCCTTCCCATAGAACTCCTCATACTCTGTATGGTCAAGCAGAGTATGAGAAGTGGTGACACCTTCTCCTGGAAAATAGGGAGGCTGGAAAGGATTACACAGTGCCCCCCACTGGCCTATAAGAGTTCAAGCTAAGAGAACACCTTACAAAACTGTTCATTCAATCTGATGTGTTTCTGATCAGAAAAGATAACAGCCAAATGCTTAATTAATAAGGAAATGTCAGAATTCACACCAATAAGCCAGACCTGAGTCCTTCTTCAGCATTCAGAACAGGGAGGAGTGAGATCAGCTAAGCCCCCTGGAGGTAGCCCTGAGGCAGATCCTGCTCAGAGGATTCAGGTATGTGAAGCATCAACTCAGGTTCCCTCAGGACCACACAGGCTGGGTGGAGGGGATGGGAGGGGTTGGGGGGGGGTTCCCACCTCACATAGAGGATTCTCACACTCTGGGAGGCTGGAGAGTGAAGGTCAAGGTCCCACAAGGTCACTTCCAGTGAGACTCTCCTCCTGTCAGCAGCAGCCCCTCTCTCCCATTGTCCTCTTAGGCCTCTCCTGGGTGGGCGCCTGAGTGACAGAGAGGGGTTCCCCTGGTGTCTCTGGACTCCCACCCTAATCCCCCTCCTGTGACCTCATTGATTTAATTGACTTTTATCAGTCCTTTCTCTCTCACCTTCAAACAGTATCAGTGCAATTTCTCTTATGGTACTCTGTGTGTGTGTGTGCACATGCGTGTGCACATTGAGAGGGACGGAGTACACCAAGTCAGTTCACCATAGAGATGGGCCTGGCTTTCTAGCTACAGGAAAAAAAACTGAGTGAACATTTTCCTTCAAAATTCAATTCTGACGGCCACTTCCCATCACATCCAAAGAATTTAACTGTCCCTGTAGACAGTGGGTCCCTCTTCACCCCTTTGCCATCTCCCTGTGCCAGTCTCTGAGACTCTGGCGCTCTGCTCTGGTATTTGTGAGTCTGCCTGTCATCTAGTGCTCATTGAGTAATAGCAACTTAATAGATTTCAGATGTTGGTGCCCGTGAACCAGACGTGAGACTTTTCACCAGTCCTTCAAGTGGGTGCTTTTATATCAATCACTGCAGCAAACACGTAAGAGCACAAAATTGATTCCCCCTCTTTAACAAACTCATTAACTAGCTGGGTCTAAAATATTAACTTGATCACTTGGTCACTTGATCACATGATCACTTGACATCCCATTATTCATCGATTTTCTCGAGCGGGGGCGCCAGTAACATTTCCATTTGACCGTATCAAGTGTCAAAATATGAACAGCTGACTTGAAATGTAGAATTAATGTAGGTCATAGAGAGTTACAAGGGGTAGCTGCAGATAGAGCAAAGACGTGGTTTTTAAAGTTTTGGGGTATTTTTGTCTTTTTTGTCACACCTGGCAATGCTCAGGGAGTTAATCCTGGCTCTGTACTCAGGAATTACCCCTGGCAATGCTCTGGGGATGAAAATTTTTGAGAAAGGAGGAGGAATCTGCAGGTATGATGGCAGGAGTGAAATTGGGTGAATGATGGAAAGCAGAGGGCTTCTGTCTCCTGTTATCCAACAGCTAACCCAGAAGCCTCATCCCTCCTTCCAGAATCATCCATACCAGCTCTGAGAACATGGTGGCTAGACCTCTGGAGCACCAATCCCCTGGACCATAGCTAGGGTATGCTAGTCCATGGAACCATGAGACTAAGGGTACTATTTCAACTATCACTGACCAAGAGTGCTTTTTAGTGTGGTTGCTGTTGGGGTTTGAGCTCAGGGCCTCACATGGAGACAAATGGGCTCTTATCACTGGGCTACATCCCTGGCCCTAGAACTCTTTCTGTGAGGATGATACTTCGACTGTGCTATGTTGACATTGGTGTTGGCATCAGAGCTAAATATTGTATGTCTAAACCTCAACTATGAGTAACTTTGTAAATCATGGTGTTTTTAAAAAAAAATAAAATGAGCAAATAAAATGAATTTTAATAATATAATTTTATTCAGCATGCCGTAAATATTTCTACACTTAATATAAAACGAGTCTTTTTTTTAGGAAGGGTCTCCCAAGCAGTGCTAGGAGGTGCACTAACTACTGTACTATCTCCCTAGACCTTATTTACATTTTTGGTTTGGGGGAATGCAGTGCCAGGGATTGAACCCAGGGCCTTACACACACCGGTAAGTGCAGTGCCAATGAGTGCCAACTCTGGTGTGTGCTTTGGAAGGCAGTGAATGCTTTCCCCTGCTAGTTAACCTCATTTGGTGCTGACCACACTTCAAATGCTCAGTAACCAACTATGCTAGTAACTGTTTCACCAATCAGGGCAGGACCCCATGAACACTGGTCCCAAAAACTTTTAAAGAAACAAAAGAAACATCATTCCCATCATGTTTATTTTAAAATACTATTACAAAAAAAAACGGGAACGTATTAGAATAACTGTCCTGCCATCACATGCAGGAAACATTTATTTTCACCTATATGAAAGTCAGAAGGCGTAGTGCAAGTTTCCCCCAGACTGCATTCAGGGGCGCTTGGAAACCTGGAATCTCCTGCCTGGCTTCTTCCCGGCCTCTGGGCTGAGATGATGCCTGGTGATGCTCCTGGATAGGTCCACCAGGGGGCGCAGCGATCTTTGCTAAAGGCTGCGGAGACAAATGGCTGGGTTTGGAACCAGCAACCTCAGTGGGGGCTCTGGCAGGTCTGACTCCTCTGGAGTGGTGATATTGGGGAGGTAGGCATCTAGGAAAGTCACCCCCAAGAGAAGCATCAAAGGGGCAGGTCAGCGAGGGTGCCATGGAGTTCTGGGCAGCGCCTCCTGGCCCTGAAGCCCAGTTCCCCAGACACGAGCTAAGAGCTCAAGGTGAGCTAGGAACCAGCCCTGAGAGAACCAGCATCTGCAGAGGACTCAGATTTGCTGGAGTGTCTGAAAAGCAAGTCCGTGACTGACACACATGGAAAGTACATGACTCCCATACGGCAAGGCAAGCATAGTAAGGTGCATGATCTCCCATTCATGTAACCCTGTAGGCCTGCAGAGGAATCAGTCATACCTGGTAAAGGTGTGACTGACACCCAGGAAGCCAAAGAAGAAGATTCCAACTGCACTGTTATAGCCAAGTTTGTAATGAAAGAGAGGGGTGTACGACAGTGTTGATTTCATGGACACAGGGGTCAGAGGGGTCCTGAACTCTAACCCCCCATTAGACCAATGCTTCAAAAACTGAGGTTGCATTTAAAAAGTGCATTCCAAAGTGTCAATTAAATTATTTTAAATTGAACCACCTCGAGATGGACCATTACAAAGCTGTTCATGATTGGGTTTCAGTCATACAATTGTACCAACGCCATCCCACCAATGCACATTTCCCAACACCAATGTGTCCCTTTCCCTCACACCACCCCTCCCACACATCCTGTCTCCATGGTAGGCTCTCTCTCTTTCTCTCTCTCTATTTTTGCACATTCTGGCTTGCAATACAGGCACTTACGGGTTATCATGTATATCCCTTGACCTACTTTCAATACTCAGTTTAGTCTAGCATTACTATTTCCAGCAATTATTGTCAAACTGGCCCCTTCTCTACCTTACCTACCCTTTGCTCCCCACATACATGTGGTAGAATCTAAACAAGTGTCAATTAACATCTTTCAAGATTAACTATGGTTACACTCATAAATCAAAAGGTAGAGCAAGAAACAGTTGACATGGGAACAAATGATCCTTTACCCACTCAGCAACCGAGCAAACATTCTCCCAACATTTATCAGCACAGGTGTTTGTGTAAATCCCACAGTCATCAGAGAGGGCTGTGCAGAGTCAAGGCACACTTTCCCCCATCCCTTACCAGCAGAACTGTGATTTCTAACTACTGGGGACTCATAGTGGATGCATGATGTTCTTAAACCTTTAACCACAAGGATGTTACTATCCTTAAAATAACTTTGGCCCATAATAGCACCATCTGCCCAAAGGCTCTACTGGAGCACTGAAGATGAGTCCTCTGTGAGAGCACTGTAGGAAGTGTTCTAGTAAGACAGACATGCCCCTGAAGCACTCCAGATTTACACCAACTCCCAGACCACTGCAAAGGCAGAGTCCATGGAAGTCCTCCCAGCTGCCCACACCCCCTCAACACACCCTACACTTCTCCCACACTCCACTCACCCTCATTGACACGCCTTCATGGGCTCAACTGCTCACCCCAACAGCCATTCCCACAGCCCTATCCTGGCTTTGCCACAGGCTCTTCTCTGGACATGTGTGGGAGTGACGAGGTTTCATAGCTGGTTGGTTTGAGCACCCCAACCACAGCTTCCTGCCAGCCTCTCCCTGAAGCCACCTCTCCGCCTTCACTCCCTTCTCCTTCCCATCTCAATCCCAGCACAAGCAAGCCCTGTCTGCTGTCCTCAGAAGTGTTTTACTCTTCCGACATCCACCAGCCCGCCCTCCTATAAACCTAGGCTGGCTTGTGAGGGTGCAGGAAGAGAAAGAGAAGCAGGAGGTCTGGAGGAGCTGATGCTACAGAAAATGGCTTTAAAGAGGCTTCAGAGTTCTCAGGAGCACCTGAAGGTGAGGGGAACGAAGCCAGGGCTTCCGGGGCTGCGTTGGGGGGGAGGGGTGTGTGGGGGGGTGGTAAAGAACATTTAAAACAGTTGCTGAACAGAACAGAGAGAGCTGGAGGGAGAAAGACAGGTGAGGGGCAGCAGGGAGGGTCCAGTTAAGTGGGTGAACGCTAAATTTCAGGTGAGACCTGCCTTTCCTTGCTAATATTCAGCTGCAGAAGCAAACTCTGAATCTACCCAGGGCTGAGGTTTGTCACTGGTTTCCCGGCAGACGGCAGTCGAGGTGAGGGAAAGCTCTGGGGCAGACCTGAGCACATGGGACCAGCTGACCTGCTCTAAAACATGCTTGTTTGCTTACTGCTGATACACCTCGGTGCTGCAGAGTGGAGCCGCTGGCCTTGCTGACTCTAACCTCCTGGAGCTGAGTCGGATCCCCAGAGTGCAGGTGCCAGAGAGGGAGAGAGGCAGGCGGGAGTACCTGAGGGAACAGACTCTGGAGAGGACCCACTCTGGATGTGGTCGCCTGAGGTGGAGAGCAGGCAGATGACTGGAGAAGCTCTGTTAGCGCAGGACAGCCCCTGACTTCAGCAAGAAAGTCTCGTGTCCGTCATGAGAGCCTGTGGCCCTGGGGAAGGTTGGTCCAGTGGCCACTCCAGGGGGAACCCCCGAGAAGACAGAGTGTATGCAGACATAGCAGCTGCAGAGCTGACCACTCTTGTGGACAATGTGCTTCTTGACCACACTCTGTGTCCACCTTGATGGGGGGGGGTATTACCTCCTCAGTTAGACAACACTTCCTTCAAGCCCGAACTCTTGAATAAGAACTGTGTTAAAACCCCGAATTAACTCCAAGAGTAGGAACTATTCCAACACGTGATCCCATCTTATTTTCAAGTAAGTATGTTGAGTACATTGCACGCAAAATCTTAAAAAATATTTCCCTTTTTATTGAAGCACCATGATTTACAATGTAGAAAGGTTTTCATAATATTGTTGATAGATTCATACTTCAACACCACTCCCACCACCAGTGTGTTCCCACAACCAAAGACCCTCATTTCCCACCCACCTCAATCCCCATGCCTGCTCCCTCAGATGGCACTGATTGTATTGACCGTTAAAGCACATACATGGCAATATTTTTGATGAATCCATTTTCTTCTCTATTGTTGGTCATGGGAGAATCTGGCTGAATTCTGTTCTTGAATTTACTTTCTGAGTTTCTAGAACGTGGTTGGCTTTCACTAGTTTGATATACCATGTGACCACTTTGTGGCCATGGGCCTCGAGGAGAGCCGGATGGCAGCTCTGCCCTTTGTGTCTGTGTCTCTGCATCATGGCCGACAGCCCGGAGGCAGTTTGTGGACGGGTCCACCAGGTCTCCTGGATGGGACAGAGGTGGAGGGAAAGGGACCCCAGCTCCATCTCCACAGAAGCCTGGTGACTTTAGCCCCTAAGACCCACATTCCTGGGCTTTGAAATCAGCCGCTCTGTTGTGTGGGCTCTGGTGAGCCGGGCTTGAAATTGGTTTCTCTCTTGGGTGGGGCTCTGGTGAGCTGTGGAGTCCAGATGTTGAAAATGGCTGCAATTATAGTGATTGAGCTTCCTCTGGCTCCTTCCCTACTGGGATGGCGAGTGGGAAACAGAACCTGGGCACCCCTCCTGGGTGCCTCATGGTCAGCTGACAGAATATTAAAATATTTTTAACACTAAAGTCATTTTACAAATTATTGCTTCCTATCAGAAACTTAACTGAGATCATCCTGTGTTTGCCTTTTTTTCTTCTGGGTCATTTCACTCCAACATGGTATCTACCTATCTGTGGTATATAGAATACTAAAGGAGGGAATGTAATAAAGGGGATGCCTACCTAACCCTGGACCTTGGTGTTTAGAGAGAGGACAGGGAAGGAGGGAAATCAAGGGAAATAAAAGAGAATAGGAAGCAATGGGTGAATGTCATCAGGCTTCAGTTGTACTGGTAATATGGACGCGTGGTAGAGCCTTATACCAAAACACTGAACACTGAAAACATGAGATCTATGCTATAGTCACTGGAACTTTGAAACCACTGGAACTTTGTCAAGTTGATAGTCAGGGATAGGGTGGGAGTTGGAGTGAGAGAGACCTTGGGAATACTTGTGGAAAGAAGTTGACACTGGTGGTGGGATTGCTGTTGAAATATTAGATGCCTAAGTATCAACTATTAATAGCTTGTAAGTCATAATTTTGTATAAAATAATTTAAGTGCTCATTCATTATGATAGTCTTTGCTTTCTTAGAAGTCTAAAAGTGTTGATTTACAAACATGAAAGGACTAGTATAAATATCATACTTTTATTTAAGCAAGCATGGACATCATATCAGGAATGACATAAACTTTGTTTGGAAAACAGGTTTTACACTCTACAAATGCATTACACAGCATAAGCCTTAGATTTACTTCAATTTAAATGCAATAGCTGACTTAATGTTATAGCAATAAAGTAAGCATTAATCTAGAGAATTTTCATTTCATTTTCAGAACATTTTTGATCGTAAATTATCTAAAATGAAATACTGACTTTATGAAATTTTATAGAAATATCTTTCAGTAAATAAACAACTCTTTCATAATCAGTTGAATTTTACTAAACATATTCAAACAAGTAACATCAGAATTACTTTAGCAGTAGTCAACTATGGATATTACAATCAACCAATATATAATATATCAATCACTATAACTCAGGATATATGTTATTTTCAGAAACAAGAGAATTATTTCTACTTTGAGGGAGATGACTGGAAATACAATAATTTGCTATAAACATCCTTGGAGAATCACTATGTGCATGCTTGGATATTCACATATACCGACTGTTTACTCATCATTCATGTAAAACACTCAAAGAAGCTTCTAAGTGTCCTGTCCCACATACAATGTATTCAGAAGGTTGCTGATTTCTTATTAATTGTATTAACTAATAAATTGTATGCATTTAGAAAACTTGTAAAGAAGTCATATTTCTTCCATAGATGCTTACATAAATGATTAACCAAAAAAAAGTAATGTTCTAGCTTTGGCACATGGCTCAGATTCCTTTTAAGATAAAAAAAAGTAGTATAAATGCTTATGTAAGAGCTCATCTTAGATCTTATTTATATTAATCCTTCGACTCTGAGATCATTGTCCATTCTGAGGTAACTACAGATTCGCAGAAGTGTACAAAATAATTTTAAGCGATCTTGTACTGATACCCAATTTCCATCAATCATAACATCTTATAAAACTGTAGGGCTTGGAACTGATAGACTCAAGAATATTTCTTTCCATCACCCCAAGGATCTTTGGTGGTACCCATTTAGCCACACACACACCTCAACACTGGAATCCTTCATTCATTCTTCATCTTGAGAGTTAAAGATGTCATGTAAATGTAGTTGTACAGTATGAAACTTTTGACAATTTTTTGTAATGCAGCACAATTCTCTGAAGAGGCTTCCAAGTTATTAAGTGTATCATAAATTAATTCCCTTTAATTCCCTTTTATTTATAACTACTATTGCATGTATGGCCGCATCACAATTTGTTTCATAGGAACCCATTTAAGAATATCTGAAAGATTATTGTTTTTATTCTGTTTTTAGGGGGTTTGTTGTTGTTGTTGTTGTTTGTTTTTGGGCCACACCTGATAGTGCTCAGGACTTAATCCTGGTTCTGTGCTCAGGGATCACTCCTGGCCTGGCTCATGGGTCCATATGGGATGCCAGGGATTAAACCCAGGTGGGCCACATGCAAAACAAGCACCTTAACCATTGTACTATCTCACCAGCCCCGATTACAGTTCTTTAATATTATGAATTAATCTATATAAACAAACTGTTGGATGAAACTAAATTTTTATTTCTATAGGGATAAATGTCCTGGAATGCATAATGAGTGATGTGGGAACTTCATGTCCTGCTTCATGGTCACTGGCCAGTTGGCTTTCCAGATGATTTTCCATCTTGTATTACCAGCAATTAGAGGGATGATCCATTTCCTCTTCATCCTTGATGATATCTGGTGTTCTTACTATACACTAGCAATTCTACAGTGATATTCCATAGCAGTTTTAGTTTACAGTTCCCTAATGACTAATGATGTAACTTTTCATGTATCTTATTCGTGCTAATTTGCTGTTTCTATATACTGTTCAGTGAAATAGCTGCACATTATCTCCATTTTCTAATTGTATTTTAAAAACAAAACTGCTCACTGGGGAGAACTGACACCTCTACCATATTCCAATACCTGAACATGCAATCAACTTCATTGATTTTTTTTCATTTGAGTTTTTACTAGCATCTTCTATTTTTATTTATTTGTTGGTTTTTGGATCACACCTTGAGATGCTTACAGGTTATTCTTAACTTTGCAGTGCTTGGGGGAACCATATGGGATACCAGGTACTGAACCCAGGTCGGGCACATGCAAGGAAAATGCCCTACTGCTATACTACCACTCTGACCCCATTCATTAACATCTTTTAATTGGTATACAGATCCGGTACAGGCTTTCCCTAATTGATTCCCTTAATCTTTATTTTCTATAGAGTGATTATAAATGGTGTTATGTTTTAACATTTCCTATCTGCTTTGAAATGAATATGTAGATACACAATTAAGTTCTGTGTACTGACCTTGTAATCTCAGATATTGCTGCATTCACTCATTAAAAAAGATTCTTCAGAATTTCCTATGTATACAATCATGTCATTTGTCAATGAGAATAATACTTTTATTTACTTTTCTCTAATAGTATTCATCATATTTCATTTTCAGCAGATCTTATTAATATTCTAGAACTTCTAGTACAGTTTTCAACATTTTAGTTGAATGTAACTTTCTAGAGAAGTGTTGAAACTTTCTGACATGAAGAGAACTTATCAAACCAAACCTATGCATGTGACACTTTTTATCATTCCTCTGTTCAGATCTCATTTCCTATCATGTGGGAAATGACTTATCAAACCTATAAGTAATTATAAATAGTACCCGCATGGCCAGGTACCTTGAAGAAGTGTGTTGGCTTTTAATGAGCTAATGGATTCAGATGCCAAGAGTAACTCTAGCTTAGGGACATTGTCCCTAAGATAGAGCAGAGCAATGCTCTGAAAACTAGGTTTAGAGTTACCACAGGAACTAAAAAGGGTGTTTGTCTAGTTTCCTTCCCATCTTACCTTTTGAGGGAGAGCAATAACTTTAAATTTGTAAAATCTGATACAACTGCAAATTTACTTTTTCTTATATACTAAAAGTTGCCAATTGTTTAAAGATCCTTTGAAAAATGACTTTTGATAAAGAATTATGCCCATATTACTCTGTTTTTGCTTACAGGCACTTAAAAATATATGACAACTCACTCTTTTCATGACTCAGTACTGAAACTTCCAGTTCTCTAAAATGTATATTTTGTATGTGCACAAACACACACACACATAGTTATCTTTATAGTGATCTCATCTCTGAAATATGGCATGCCTGAAAAACCAGTGAGGAGTTAGTCAAAAGACAGAAAACTGAGGACCTGCTAGATCTTTGAAAGTTTTCAATATCAGAGTTCCTGGATATGTACAACATATAGCAGGCTTAAAGGTCTAAACAACTACACAGCAGAGTTTTTTGGAAAACACCAAGAGCTCTTGAATATAATTCATAGAACAATATAAATGTGTAGTCAGAGCCAAATATCAGAGACTTGTAGGGAGGAAAACCAGTGGCCAACCTCCTACGAGTCAGCTACTTGGCTCTTTAGCTCCTTATCCACTTCCCTGCCTCTGTACTCCCCATGCACTTCAGCAACTCTCTGCTCCTGAGAGCAGACATCTCCATTCACAGATAACAGGAGTTCTGGAGTCGCAGTTCAGGAAGGCAGGGGAGCCTCTCTGAGTCTCGGTTCTCCTCCTCAGCAGCAGTGACATAACCCTGTCCAGGGCCAGGCCCGAGGCTGGACAGAAACTGTTTCATTTACTGGCTTCTTTCCTTCTGTCTTAAGATTCTGCCTTGACTTCTGATCCTGGTGCCCTTCCCTCCTCTCTCTCTCTCTCTCTCTCTCTCTCTCTCTCTCTCTCTCTCTCTCTCTCTCTCTCTCTCTTTCTCTGCAACAAGATGAGTGCTTCTTCTGTTGGATGCCACTCCTCCTGCCCAAGAGAACCATTCGCCTGAGAATCAAATCAAAGAGCTTGAACTGAAGCTGTGTCTCCCTCCCGCCAGCTCACACAGAGCAATGCAATGAAGCAAGCTCCATTCTCACGTGGTCCATCCCCAAGACAGTGGAAAGGAGCATCTCAAGAGACTGATGCATCCAAGTAGAGGTCCAATGGCACAGCATGGAACCCACACAGCACGTGTTCCAGGAGGTGGGAGGCGGGTCAAGTTCCTTTGGGGTTTTGATGAACTCAGAGCTGAGACCTGCTTTGGGCACAGCAAGTCACAAACACACTCACAATACACAGCAACCACACCGCACATAGACATACACTGGAATTTTGGATTGGTTTTGTAGAACAAAACAGCAACTGTCTTAATTCTGACAACTGATAGGTACTCCCAGCATGGTGAGTTTGGCAGGGATAGAGAGACCTGTGTGAATGGGGGGGTGGTGGCATGTAACCTGTCCCATGATCTGCCCAGGTCACCCTGTGTTCCACACTGCCAGGGAATGAGCTGCTTGAACCCTACACTGAGAGCGGCCCAGTGGCCTCACAGAAAAGGTTCCATTTCTGCAAATGTTGAGGACTTTCTCCATCAGGCCTTTATGGGAACAGCTTTGAAATATTCCTCCCTTGGGATGTCTGACACTTCTCCATACCATCTCTGCAGCCAGACACGCTCCACCTGCATCTTCATGAAGAACCACTGTACTGCCGAGGCCATTTCCTCATCACCGGGTGTCTGCCATGAGAAAGGGAGGCAGTGAAGGTTCTCATGAAATAGGCACCCGTGTGAAACCCAGACCCTTGTCCCACAACCCCGGGACTCTGGGTCCTTCTGAGCTGAGACCGACTCAGTCCAACCTGAGTCAGAACCTGGACAGTCAAGGTGGGTTCGAGTCCCAGCTCATCAGGGTGATGTTTTCTCAAGTTGGAGCTTCTCAGTGGCCATGTGGGTACAGTGACGGGGTTCAGTCCCAGAGCTGTATAGGAAACAAACTACTAAGCATGGAGTAAATGTCCACAAGAGTCACTATTGAGAAACACCTGGACATTATGCGTCTCATACAAAACAGCCAAAGAAACTTGAAACAGATCTGATCACGGGAAATATTCTGTTTTTTTTGTTTGTTTGTTTGTTTGTTTTGGGGTTTACTCCTGGCTCTGCACTCAGGGAATTACTTCTGGCAGTGCTCTGGGGACCATATAGAATATCTGGGATTGAACCCTGGTCAACTTTGTGCAAGGCAAACACCCTACCTGCTGTCCTGTCGCTCTGGCCCCCAATGGGAAATTTTCTGTTCCTGCAGCTGGCTTGGGACTGTGGGGCCAGCAGGAGCTGAGCGCAGACATCACTCACGTGCCCACTTTTGCTACTGACTGGCTCTGCTTAAATGCAGGCTACATTTTAAGAGCAGGGATCAGAGCTTGATTTCCAAATCATTGTAAAATCAAACATCCCATTCATTTCTATACATGTCCTCAGTCAAATACTATAAGGAAATGCGAACTGGGAAGATGATGGGCAACAATGCAAAATAATGCAGAAAAGGTTAGTGACCATTTCTAACAAATGTATTTCCAAATGACCATAAACTTACAGAGAAGCTGAAAGTATAGTCTAAGACTTTATATCCTTGAAATATTTGAAAGTTACTGAGTTGATGAGCTAGCACCCTAAATGCCCAGATAATGAAATAATCGCTGATATCTGTTGCTGTTATTTTCAGTAAGCTGGCTCTGTACTCACAATTGAAACACATTTTGGCACCTGCAAATAAAGGCCTATATACCTCAAAATATATCTAATCTTGGGAGCACTGGCTTTGGGTTCTCTATGTGAGTGCTAGTGGGACTGTGAGTGGCACTCTTGCTCAACTGCTCTTTACCACATAACACACCACTGTGTGGTTCCAGGCATGCCCTTTTTAATGATTATGTTATAATTGCTAATATATTTTTTCTCTCACCTTTTGCACAGATGAAGTTGCTCTGGCCACCATTACTGCTGCCACATATCATCAAGCAAGACAGGGAGCCACAGGGCAGGAAGTCAAACTAAGAAGCTAAATCCTGGCCATTTCTCTCCTTCCCCAGGTCCCATTCATGTCAGTTTAAGGGTTTCTATGACCTCCCTCAGCAATCCCCATAGGACAAGGTGGCCAGCCAAAGTGCTAAGTCTCTGCTTAGATCACTGAAGGACCCTGCCACATCATCTAAGTAAATGATTGGTGTTTCTCATATATGAACAGTGACCTTCCTCTGGGCTCAGAAGCCCAGTTCTGCCATGTTATTCTTTTTGCAGTGAGAACAAGAACCTACCAATCACGGTAGATGTTGGTGAATATTTGGTGAATATTTTCACGAACAGAAAGATCTTGAGGAGAAAGACCTTTGAGCTTAAAATAAGGTAAAGGTGACATCACTGGATGCAGGAGGTAAGGAACAGACGGTGGTAGTAAGTTTGGTAAGGTTGCTACCTGCTGTCTGAGCAAAGTGGGAGGTGAAAGTCATGAACCCAGGGCTCTACCTAAGCTTTGACCTTGTCTGTCTGCCTGACCCATGGAAGAGAGACTGAAACTAAGGAATACTAGAGGGGCTTGAAAATAAAGCATATTCAGGGGCTGGAGAGACAGTTCAGTGGGTAGGGAACTTGCCCTTACACGTAGCTGAGCTGAGTTCTATCCCTGGAATCCCATGTAGTCCCCCTGCTGGAGTGATCCCTGAGAGCAGATCCAGGAGTAAGGAGCCAGATGTGGGCTCCAGGGTAAAAACAGTAAAAGGGCCGGAGCGCTAGCCCAGCAGGTAGGGCGTTTGCTTTTGCACACGGCCGGCCTGTGCCGGCCTGGGTTTGATCCCTGGCATCCCATATGGTCCCCCGAGCACCGCCAGGAGTAATTCCTGAGTGCAGAGCCAGGAGAAACCCCTGAGCATTGCTGGGTATGACCCCAAAACAAAGCAAAAAAAAAAACAGTAAAAGAAAATGAAATAGAGAATTATATGCACACACATCAATGTTTATTTCTCTGGTTCAGTGTTTTCCGAAGTGGATGAACATCCGACACCTATTTCCCAGCAATGGGGATGATATTAACTTTGGGTGCAATAAAAAAAAATCTGTTTATTCTCTTCCAGAATAGAGATTTCCAGAGGAGGCCATGAGTAATATTTTTCTGATAAAGAGATGCTCTAGATATGGAAAACTATGAATTCATGTTAGACAGCTGGCCCCAGTATGCTTCAGAGCTATTCCTGCTTTTTCCCTTTGGTGCACTTGCAATCCTCTCCAAGGCAATGAGAAAATGGGGTTCCTTAGCTATGTTTACTTATTGCATGTTTGTCCAGTATGTATAATTCTCTCATTCCCATGAGCCCATGAATGGCTCACTCAATTTGGCACCTGCTTTCACGTAACCCTTCGACTAACTTAGATAGTGCTCTCTCGCCCATTCTCATGGCCCATACCACTGTATGGTTCCGGGCATTCCTGGCATGGATATCATCCTCACTGACAAAGGCAGCCCCTAACACCCCCTAAAGACCCATCCTCCATTCACATTATTCTCTCCCGACTCTGAGTAACCCTAATGTCCACACTTGGTCACCTGCTCACTCATTTGGATCCCCTACAGCAGTGGTTCTCAAACTTGAGAAGCATACTCATCCTGGGACATGCTGATTACATGTTAGATTGCTGAGTTTTATCTGCATCAACCCAATGTGATCAGTAGGAAAGGCATGGTTCAGACACAGGCGTGAGAGACTCATTCTGAGAATTTTGCTCACCTCTGGTACTCTGCTATGCTTAGAGTAGAGAGTTGAAAATGTTTGTTGTGTTGACTGTACTGCAAAGCCTTGTTCTTTCCTCTGGGGAAGGAAAGTGTATAGGGGTGTGCATGGGGACCCCTGGATATAGCATGTAGCATGCTCTTGTCAACCCACTGCAAGGTATGGCTCTAGTCACCTCTAGCAATCAGTAGTTAGGCAGTGCTCTATCGAAGGGAAGCTCAGATCATTTCTGTTACTCCCTCAGCTCTGCTTTTTATTACTGTACATTGCAGGGAAAAACCAACTCAGAATGCAGAGACCAACCTTGAAAACATGGCTTGTTTGGCAAATTCTACTTCTTCCAGTGGCACAATAACCATCTGGCCAGTGAGTGTCAACCGGGCACACCGTGGGTCTTCTGGGTCGACAATAGATTTTCTGAAAGTCAAGCACATTTTCTATTGATTAAAATGATCATAAAGATCATGAGACTCAAGCTCTGAGAATTTTCTTTAAAATTAAACAATTGCATTGCCAATCTTATCATTCAGGTTTTTACACTGGAATTACTCTGCATGTGCAGGGAGAAAAGTGTGTAAGTTAGAAGTCTGGTGCATCCTCTGGGCACCAGATAACAGCGGAGATGCCCTGATCAAGGGTGCACATATATGGGCTAGCCAGAGGGACCCCAGTCCAAAACCACAGTCCAGGAGAGTCCTGCTTTGCTGCACAACTCTAGAGGCTTCGTTCTTGAGGTGGATCCACTGATGATCTGCCTAAATCCAGAGGTGGTTGAAGTATGTTAGCAAGGTTAAACAGGGACTGGAACCATAGTACAGCAGGTAGGGCATTTGTCTTCCATGTGGCCAACCTGGGTTTGAACCCTGGCTCCCCATATAGTGCCTCAGCCCCCCCAGAATGATCCCTTAGACAGGAGTTAAGTCCTGAGCACTGTGAAGTATGACCCCTAAACCAATTAAAAAATCTTTAAGCATGTCTTCTTATGTCATGATACTTCCAGTGAAGTTTCATATGTCAAGTAGGCCTGATTCATATGTATTTCTCTTTCTGCAAAGGGACAAAATCATTATTATGAAATTGGCTTATTTGCTCTTCTAAGACTTCTCATATTTACTTTCCCTTTGACCAACTTAGGGAATTTTTATTTCTGGGAAGTTTTTCTCACAGGTATTAAAAGGTTTAAAAGACACAATTTACCAAAGAAGCAAATATTTCAAAACTACTAAATACAACTTAGCAACTTAGCTGTCTTAAAACCAAAGTTAGGTGTGCTATATTTTTTGTAATTTTCTAGTAATTAAACAATGAAACAATTTAGTCAGAAAATTTTCATCACAGTCTTATTATACTTTTTGTCTTAGTAGCAAAGGAAAAGTTAAAATCTGATTTTACTTAAATATACTACAGATATTAAAGCTCAATTTAAAGATACTCATAACAATTCAGCTTGATCATACCTATTTTTCTTTCCATAAAACCCAGCCCTCAAGTCTTCTATATGACTTTTTTAAATTCACATTCTGTCCCATAACTTATCCTTATATTTAACCAGTTTAATTTTAATACAGAATTCCTTTCCTCCAACAAAGATCTCCATCCATTATCTTTCTTACTTAAAATACCTTATCTAACACATTCTCTAGCCTTAAACTCCTAGTTTTAAAAGTATTCAATTAAATCCCACTACTAAACGTAATAGCACTGGAGTTTCCCAAAGGATTTGGGAAAAATTAAGTCATATCTTGAAGATAGTTGCAATATTATGGCTTTAGATTTATCAGGGTAGAGAATTCAATCAGTATGGAATCATTATTTTGCCAAACAAAATCCATTATTTACCCTCTTACTAAGTAGCTCTGAAAATTTAAGTTTCCAACAATCTCAGAGAACAAGTTTTTGTGAAGGTTTCTATCATCTGGCTCAAGCATTACCTCTCAACTTTACCTGATGTGGAAATTCCACTGGCATTAGCACAAGCAACCCTGTTTCCTTTGTACTAGTCAAAAAGCCTTGCAAGACCAAATCAGTTACTTTTCATTTTATATAATCATAAATAATTCTGCCACGGCAGAGCCTGGCAAGCTACCCATGGTGTATTCAATATGCCAAAAACAGTAACAATAATGGACCTCATTCCCAACGAATGGAGATGTTACTAGCACCTGCTCGAGCAAATCGATGAACAAATGACAGGTGACAAATAAATCTGATTAAAATCACAGGTACTATAAAAATTTGTATCCAGTTTTGTCTTTACAGCACTGCCTACTTCAAAATAAGACATTACATTTTAAACCAATTTTTATTCAAAATTATCAAACCACAAGCATCTTGGGACAACATACTCTTAACAATTCCACCCAGAAACAAAATGAAAGTGGGACAGAGACTGGCAAACATCCAAAAGAGCAAGAACAACCAGTGCTAGAATGGATGCAGGGAGAAAGGGACTCTCATCCATTGCTGGTGGGAATGTCAACTGGTACAGCCATTTTGGAAAACAATTTGGACATTCCTCCAAAAACTAGATATTGAGCTCCCATTTGACCTAGCAATACCACTTCTAAGAATATACCTTGGAGACCCAAAAAATACAACAGAGACATCATCTGCACTTCTATGTTCATTGTAGCACTATTCACAATAGTGAGAATCTGGAAACAACCTGAGTGCCCAAGAACAGAGGACTAGATAAATAAACCATGGTACATCTACACAACAGAATACTATGCAGCTGTCAGGAATAATGAAGTCATGAAATTTACCTACAAATGGATGGACATGGAGATTATCATGCTGAGTGAAATTACAGAAGGAAAAGGACAGATATAAAAAGACTATTTCATTAATGGGATATAAATATATACCAGTTTTCTACTAATTGTTGGAAATTGTAATGCCAGACTAGAATTGAGCATTGAATATAGGCAAAGGATTTAATAATCCCTAAATGTACATAGGGAAAGTGACAATGTGTAAGAGAAGAGAGAGAGAGACAGAGAGAGACAGAGAAGAGGCAAAGTGCCTGCCATAGAGGCAGGCTGGGGGAAGGGGGAGGGAATCAGGGGACATTGGTGGTGGGAAATGTGCACTGGTGGAGGGATGAGTGCTGGAGACTGAAACCCAATCATGAACATCTTTGTAATTGTATAACTCATGGTGGTATAATAAAATTAAATTAAATTAAAAGAAACAAAAAAAAAACAAAATGAAAGTGGGAAAGATATACATTTAGAGCACCAAAAATTTTAAAAGTCTCATAGTTTTTACTTAAACTTTAAATATCTAGGAGCCTGAGAGATAGTAGAGTGAGAAGGTTGCTTGCCTTGCATGCAACCAACCTCTGTTTGATCCCCAGCACCTATAGGATCTGTCAAGCACCACCAGGAGTAAGCCCAGAGCACTGCTGGTTGCGACCCCCGGAAAACCAAGAGCTTAGATAGATAGATAGATAGATAGATAGATAGATAGATAGATAGATAGATAGATAGATAGATAGATAGATAGATAGATAGATAGATAGATAGATAGATAGATAGATAGATAGATAGATAGATAGATAGATAGATAGATAGATAGATAGATAGATAGATATGAAAGAAAATATTGGGACTACTCATATTTGTAAAATACACAAGAACTTTGTTTTTCTTATTTTTCTTTCTTTTTTGTGGTGGTGGTGGGGAGTTGTATGTAAGGGTTTTCCCTAGCACTTCTGGGAAATGTTCTTGCAACCAAAAGAGCAATGACATATTGGTTCTGTGCATATAGCTCAGTTCCATAAGCCAAGACCACAGCTGTTAGGCAGACAGATGCCAAGTGGTATGTGTGACATCCTGATAGCACTCGACAGCAAGGAGAGGGGAAGCAATGCCAGCAAACTAGCCAGCAATGAGGCTCCAAGCCAAGCACCAGTCCTAGCTTCTGATAGGAAAAATTCCTGGAGTTCTAACACTCTACAGTCTCTCTTTGCAACAACCCAGGGGAGCAAAAGCAGATCAACTCAATGATCATTGACCAAACTCTAGCTCATTATGTGGTTATGATTTACTTAGCAAAATCATGATAATTTAGCAGTCCAGAATTTCCATGGCAACCCATGACAGTAGCCAAATACAATCAAGACCTCAGATCCCTCATGACCCCCAACTTTGGGGTGGAAAGTGGGAGTTAATAGGGAAGGTGGAATTGTGACAGGGTAAAAGAGATTTTGAAACTAAAACATGTTAGCTCCCCACTTTGGTCCCTTCTCCCTTGCCCGAGGAAGGGTCTTTCTCACTTCCTCTTTCCCTTAAACTTTTTGTTTTTTTTTTAATTTTTTATTTTTTTATTTTTTTTGCTTTTTTGGGTCACACCCGGCAATGCTCAGGGGTTTCTCCTGGCTCTGCACTCAGGAATTACTCCTGGCAGTGCTCGGGAGACCATATGGGATGCAGGCCGGCCGCATGCAAGGCAAATGCCCTACCCGCTGGACTATCGCTCCGCCCCTTAAACATTTTAATCCCAGCAGAGAGATGATTTCCTCTACCTTTTGGTAGGGGGTACTGAGCCAGGCACTGTGAGGCACAGGGGCTACTCCTGGCTCTGCACTTGGGGATCCCCGATTTACTTTAGGGCACAGATTTCTGTGACTTTTGGTCTCTTGTCTTTCTGCATGGGAGAAACCCATATTTTTCTTTAGTATTCTCCCTCAGTAAAACTATTCTACTTAATTCTCTTGAAATTCTTCTGTGGTAAAAAGAAAAAAAGAGCAAACCTGGGTGCAAATGGGAACTCACTTTTTTTCCCTAAGAATAGTATATAACATTGCCTCAGTCTGAGAAACACGGCTCTATCCTGTGCATATATATCCTGTCCCTGAAAACTCAGGTGGTGGGGACCACTTCCCATACTCACAGATCATAAGCCTCAGACGCAGCCTGATGATGGCCTTGCAGGAACAAGGTCTACACACAGGAGCTCGTGCCAACTTTCATCAAGCCCAATCTCCAGAGAACCCCCTCCCCCAACACTGTGTATCTGTTTTATTTCATAATTTGATTATTGCTTGAGAAGACATTAAGCACTTTCCAGTTTTAAATTGAATAAAATTACCTAGCACTTACAAATCTTGCCTATTTTGAGCATTGAACTTGTGCAATCCTCCGCATTTCCATGGGATGAGGCCCACAGCCATAACCAAATGCTGTGTGGAGAAGAGCTGCCATGCACACCTGGTGTCTACAGGAGGACTGGTCCTGGGCTGGCTCTTGAATGAGAGTGCTGAGCCCTGGAAACAGTCTGTTTCCTACAAGGATTTTTGTCTCTCTGAGACCTAAACCCACAGGGTTAGTGTAAGGGCCAGGGCCCGGTATCTAAGATCTGTCATGCAGTGTAGAACCGTGACCAAATCCCAGTCTGCAGCTTGGGTGCAGGAATCAGGTACTTTCCCTGGTCCACCACACTCTGCACATGTCAATCATCTTTGCTGGGAGAAGAAGCATCCCTAAGCAATTTCACTGAGAGGACATCTGGAAGCTCGGGCCTAATTTCTCGGATTTTACCCCATATACCTTTCTCCTGGGGTGACCTTGAAAGTCTCTCACTGAAATAAACCATGAGCATCTAAGTCCTGTTGTTCCTAACAACTTATTGAGTCTTGGGGACTCTCATTCTCATTCAATTACATTATAAAATATTAAGAAAGTGACATTTTCTCAGAGGACATATATTTTGCTTATGTGTTTTCACCTGCCTAGAAGTATTACTTATTACACATCTGTTAGTGGTAGCAAGAGAAACAGTGGACAGGCTCATAATTGCTTTAGAGGGGAACACGATGGACCACGCAGAAGAATGCTGCTGAATTGAGTTCTTATGGGTAAGACAAAAGAACGGATGGGGTACAATATACATAGTAACTATAGAAATGGAATATATACTGAATTTCGTACAAAACTTGAGATGTCTAGGGATAAAACAAGAAAAAACAGGGAGCTAAATTTGCGCATGCCAGACAAGACTGCCATAGCTGTACCCAATTTATTTGCCCACAATGAAAGCTAATTTCTTCACAAAATTTCTCTGTGATGAAAGCAATGAAATTAGCATTCATAGTCATTATAGAATAACACATTACACTGAAATTTTGAGTGCTCTGCTTCTCCACTGGTGATGATTACACAGACCAGAAAGGAGATTATATACTTAAAGAGGCAAACAACAAACTCATTCACATGGGCAAACCAGCTAAACATGGTTTAATCTTTCTTCCCCTTGGTGGCCAGCAGGAAATCCCCCAACTCCCATATCTGAAACATGTGACTGTTACTTTACATGGGAAAGGCAGATGATGGTTACTAACCAGCTAACATGAGGGGGATACTGTCTTGCATATCTGCATGGTCCAATGCAGCCCGTAAATAGGTCCTTAACTGTGTGATACCTTCAAATTCCACAATACTGACACCCCAGTAGAAGCAACCAAATTATATGGGAAAGTAGCATAGAAACCAACTAAACTCAACAAACAATAGAAACACAGAAGGCTCAACTAACAACAAACATCTTAGTAAACTCTCAGACAAACATTTAACAACCCCGTGGTGAGATAGAAACAACTTTCACAAATTTTCTTTTACTTAAGTTATTTTGATAATTTCATTAGCCATTTACTTGTAACAAGCAATATAAAATAAATTATTGTCTGCCTGCTAAGGGGGCAGGCATGGTGAGGGGTGGTTGGGAAAACAGGGACATGGTGGATGGACAGCCACTCTGATGGAAAGACTGAGCTATAAAACTGAATGCCTATAATAACTGTATTATGAACAACTTTGTATACCACAGTGCTTAAATAAAGAGGCTGTTTAATAAATAAATAGGTCCTAAAAGTGGAAAGACTTCCAGGAATGATTCCTGTGTTCAGAGCCAGGATTAAGCCCTGAGCATTGCCATGTATGCCTGGCCATCCAACCAAAATCCCCCAGAAGTAGATTAAAGAAAGTGTCAGTGTCAGAGTGATGTGGGACAAGAGATACTTGGCTGGAGACAGCTCATTTGTAACAAGGGAAGGGCACAAGCTAAGGAATGAAAGCAACCTCTGGAAACCAGAAGAGTTGAGAAAATGTCTTTTCCCCTGGAAACTCAGAAAAGAGAGCAGCTCTGCTACACCCTGTGATCAGTGCAGAGTTCTGGTCAGTGTCCTGACCCTCCAGAACTGTAACATAACACACCTGTGCTGTGTGAAGTCACTGTTTTGGGATAATCAGGCAGAGCAGCAAGACAGATCTTATTTATTTATTTATTTATTATTTATTTATTTATTACAGATCTTATTTATTTATTTATTTATTACAGATCTGTGTAATAAACGGAGATCCTTGGACTGTCTACTCCTGAAATGACCAACAGAAGCAGCAGTGCCCAGGAGAGCCATGTACCCTCTTGACCTGAGTGATGGTCTTCAGTAGAGGAAACCCTCCTCCAAATCAGTCCCTTCCCTTAGCCATGTACATGCAACACTGCTGTAGTGTTCATTTCTCCCTCACACAGAGTAAGGAAACCCTGAGGTCTGTGCCCTCTCAGCTCCTGAGGGGCTGGGATTGGCCAAACCAGCTAGAATGTTCCACCCCTGGGCCAATGATGGATTCAGGGGCTAGTGCAGGAACAAGCCTGGCCTTTTAAGCTCAAGATGCTACTTGCCAGGGAAAAGTTCTGGGATAACTATTCTCCTTTGGAAGCTACCTAAGGAGAGGTTGGCATCTTCTGAGCATGAACAGGGGACATCAGCACAGGCAGCTGCCAGAAACCACTAAATATCAGTAGCAAAGTCCCCCCTGAGATGGATCAGCTGCTGCAGGAAGCTCGTTTTGGATGACTCTAAGGAGCATCTAAGAAAAGTCTCTGTCTGGACTTTCCAGATACATTAACAAACATGCTTTTTAAATTATCTGGGCTCCTCTGACGTCATTTTTCTGTTTTATGAAACTGACAGGTTCTTCGCTAATAAGAGGACTTCCGGTTTGGGAACTCTCTACCCAGAATAGATCCCAATACCAAGGCATGAACACCTTACACTGGATGGAGTTATTTATTATTATTATTATTATTATTATTATTATTTATTATTATTATTAATTATTATTTTACCTTGGAGTCTTGCCTAGAAGTATTCAGGGCTTACTCCTGGCTCTGTGTTCAGGTATCACTGCTGGCAATGGGGCAAGGGGGCAATAGGGCAATGTAGGACCATATGAGTGCCAAGGATTAAACACAGGGCAGCCACATGCACGGCAAGCATCCTAGTTGCTATACTAACACTCTGGTGGAGTTAACAGTGATCCACAAACCATCCTCATTAGATGTAGGCAGCAGCAGCATCATGGAGCTGTGCCCAGCAAGAATGGCTGCTTTTGTACATGTTTCCCGACATGCAGTGCCATGCAAGGCAAAGACAGCTGTACCTAAGAAATTATTCACAATGTCTACAATTCCATGAATGAGTAGTCTACACACACCATTTATTGGGGAGCAGGTGTCCATGGGTTTCTCATGTTTCTGAGCACCCTGTGTGTAGAGGGAGAAATCCCCTTTGCTCTGAACTATCTTTTCCCAAAGATATAAACAGAACAACCTGGGGCTGGAGCGATAGCCCAGTTGGTAGGCGTTTGCCTTGCATGCAGTTGGCCCATGCGGGCCTGGGTTCAATCTCGGGCATCCCATATGGTCTCCTGAGCACCGACAGGAGTAATTCCTGAGTGCAGATCCAGGAGAAACCCCTGAGCATTGCCGGGTGTGACCCCCAAAAAAAAAGCAAATAAAAAATAAAAAATAAAGAGAATAACCTGGCTTGGAAGATAGTGCCTTCCCCTGGGCCAAAATAAGGAGGGCTCATCCGAGACTCTGATCCCTAGACTAAGGCACTCTCTTGACGTAGCCCTTTGTGTGAGCAGCTGGCAGCTGGCTCTTTTTGCATCATCCTATGGGAGCTGGAATTCAGGGAACCTTTGCCTTAAGATGCTGGTAACTTGGCTATTGCTATTGCTGTAAGACAGTGTTTGTCTCTGAGCCAAGAGTATGGAGTCTTTTGCCAACTTCCATGATTTGTGGTGGGTGAGCCTAAGATGAGGAAAAACCTGGGACTTAGATCTAGTAAGGTTAACTTGTTAATAGAGTAAAATCTTAAACCCTTTATGATATTTTTTGGGGGAGATATTTGGGGTCACACCTGACCATGCTTAGAGTTCCTTGTTCTGTGCTCAGAGATCATTTGTGGTGGTGCTTGGGAGACCATATTTGGTACCAGAATCAAACTGGAGGTCAGCCACATGCAAAACAAGTGCTGTCACCTCTGTACTATTTCTTTGGCCCCACTATACAATTCTGGCTATCACAGAAAAATACTAAACTTCTTAGCTTTTGATTGAATTGGACAATTTTGCATTAGTTAGGTAAAAATAGTGCTGGTCAGAAGTTCTGATTTGCAGACCTGCATTTCTGTAGATCTTTGGATGATACAAATGAAGAAATATTTTTTCAACTCTCATCTGTTCTTCAGATAAAAAAAAACAGTGCTACTTCTTGCATAGACTTTAGAGTGAAATAACAGAAATGATGTTCTTGCCTGTGTAGAATTATGAATCCACCAGTGGCCTTGTTCTGTCTAGATTCTTGCAAACTTTATGGAACCCTTCCCAGCTCCTCAGCCTGGGGATGAGTCACACTGGCTCTGCAGAAACTCCTTGTTTCTCCGCTGGACCTCCCTCTGGTCTGTCTGGATTCCTGTTGCTCACCATTCAACATTCCACAGCCCCCCACACCTCCAGTCTCACACCCCATCTGCCATTTCCCTGACTCTGACTCCCTCTTGCCTCCTGTCACTTCCGCTCTTGCAGAGCAAGAATAGAGCATGCATATGTGGGTCTGAGAGACAGAGAGCAGGAAGACGTTTTGTATTCAGTAGAAGTTATCCTTAAGCACAGAGCCAGGAGTAAACCCTTGGCACCGCTGTGTGTGCCCACTCCACTCCTCCCTGCCCCACTAAAAGAATATGCACTTGTAAAGAAACAATATGATACCAGCAGCTGTTGCAGATTTTGTGCATTTGTGTGTCAGGTGGGTAGTGTTGGCAGCAGTGCAGGGTACAGATGCCAGAGAGATGGCATGTTAATGAATCTTGCTTATAATGGCAAGGCCCCTCCCAGGACACCCCAACTGATGTGGGCAGAAAGAGAAAGAGGGAGATGCATGCAGATTTGCAAATGTCCTTCCTGATCTGACCGCATTTGAGATTCCCTAGATAGACAAGAGACACAGACCGTCTATGATTTGTTTATGTGGGAAGGTTGCTGAAGCTCTGGGGAGGAAGGAAATGCAGGAGGAAGTAACAGACACAGTTTGGAGGGGGTACCAGTGCACGGCAGAAACTGGCAGGTATGATGTGATGTGGTTTTTGTCCTACACTCTTGCTTGGTTGCCAGATTGTGTAGATACAAATAGAGCCAATTCAATCAATTTGAAATTTAAATGAACAACTTCTGTGGTCAATATAATAGATCCCAGACAATATTTGGTCTATCCCCATGCTTAAAGAGTACTTGTTCTCTGAATTCAGGTTTAAGCAGGTATTCCATATTTCATCTGTCGACCCTAGTTGTTCCCAACCCCCACTTGTCATAATTTTAATGGGCCACATCCAGAAGTGCTCAGGGGTGAGTTTGGAGGACAAAGGTTCTTTGTTCTGAGGGTGTCAGGAATTCTGCATGAAAGCCTGTGTTCAACCCTTTGAGTTCTCTGCATACCACTTTTATCCTAAATCTTAGGAGAACTCAGATCTATTTAGTGTTTTCAAGGTCAGGAGTCAGAGGTGACTGAGTTGGTGAGCGAAAGAGCCAGCTGGCACCACCAATCATTAGCACTTCCCTGGGGAACCCTAGAGTATTCAGGCAGGATTACTTCCTTCTGCCACAAACAGGAGTTGTTCTCTGAGTCATGAGGACAATGGCACTCTACTATGTCCTTTGCTTTTCCAGTCTGGGGGACAGTCTTTGGGCATGCTTCCCCTTTCTTCAAGGCCTCTTCTTGAGTCCTGTGGCCTGGTAGAGGGCTTCAGCCTCAAGATGTACAGTAGAGCCTCAGGCTGCCTTACCCACTGGCAGAACTGGGCTGGCATGACAGGCTGCCTGAAACTGCTCTTCCCTTTGGCCTTGGCTGTTAATAGAATGCCTGAAAGTCTCTGAGCTCAGGGGGATTGTACTCTAATGGGGAAACAGAGAGCAAGGATGTTGCTATACTTTTTTTTTTTTGGGTCACACCCGCGATGCTCAGGGGTTACTCCTGGCTCTTCACTCAGGAATTACTCCTGGCGGTGCTCGGAGACCATATGGGATGCCGGGGATCAAACCTGTGTAGGCCGCATGCAAGGCAAACACCCTACTCACTGTGCAATTGCCCCTCTTGCTATACGATTAATGCTTCTTATGTTTGATATTATCACATGGTAACCTGCCTAAGTTTTGAAAGTTAGGAAAGGATAGAACCTAGAAGATGAATAACAATCAGGTAAAGAAAGATAAGGGAAAGAACTCTTAGGAAGAAAAAGCAGAAAGAGCAAAGGTCCCTAAGCAGAAAAGTTACAAGACCACTAAGACCCAGATGAAACCAAGTGAGAGGATGATGTCAGAGGGGCTAGAACTGCTCAGGGTGAACCACATAAGCCATGATGGTCACATTAAGATTTTAAATAGTCACCCTAAGAATCAGGGGGGAATAGAAACCATTTCAGCCTGGGAGTAAAAGGCTTTAGGATGGGGAGTTTTTAATTGGGAAGTGCAGGGATACAAGGAGAACAGTCAAAAATTGGGGCCAGAGTGATAGCGCAGTAGGTAGAGCTTTTGCCCTGCATGTGGTCAATCCAGCTTCGATCCCCGGCATCCCAAATGGTCCCCCAAGCATCTCCAGGAGTAATTCCTGAGTGCAGAACCAGGAGTAACCCCTGAACATTGACGGGTGTGACCCAAAAAAGAAAAAAAAATTTTCTCAGAGTACAGGTGAGCAGTGGTGGGGGCTTGCACCAGGAGCAGAGAGACGCTCCCAGCTTAAGGAGCGGTTGGGGTGGTAGACCAGTTGACCCGTGTTGACTGGCTGGGAGTTGTGAGAGGAAAAAGGGGCCTTGGGTGTCAACAGTATGTTAGCTTCTAATATCCATGCACCTGGGGAGTTCAGAAAGGAAAACCCTCTGGGGGAGTTGGAAGAGGATGAGCTCAAAGTGAGCTTAATAAATCGAGGAAGAAGCTAGATTTGGGGTCTAGAACTCAGATGAAAGATTGAAGTTTGGAGTCTCTGGCACAGCAGGGTAGTGTCTGGGACTGGAAAAGAAGGAGCAAGAGAGAGCATGTGGAGTTAGAGGACAGAGGTTCATTCAAGATATTCTCTCCACGAGCAAACGCACTCTAGAGGATTTTACACACTCAGCCTAGGTTAGAAGCCCTTCCAGGGGCTGTGGATGGAGCCCTCTGGTAGGACCTGCCTTGCACTGGAGAGATCATGGATTCAGATCCTGGCACTTGGAAACAAAGACCATATTTGAATGTGTCTTACCCTTCTCCTCCTCTCACAGGTGCATGGTCTTCATCATTATCCTCCATCGTGCTCTGCATGGATCATTGCTAGTAAGTGCTTAGTAATATGTGTGAAAGCAAAAGTTTCCCACATTTAAAAAGGGCACCAACATACTTGTATGAAAGCACATAAATCAAGTTTATTTCTTCCTCCATTGTAATGCAACACATATATGTCAACTGTATGTGAATGGCTTAAAACCATTTACTAACTGCTTCTGACTCTGTGGGTTCCCCAGCTGCTGCATCAGCTCTCCTGAAAGGAGGCTGGGGGTCCCTGGGACTGGGGTGCAGGCAATAGGCATGAGTGCAAACCCCAACTGTATCCCCATTAGAACCACACACAGACTTCTGCTGCCCCTCCAGCTCTCTGTGATTCAGATTCTCCACTGAATACCACCACTGAATACCTGTCAAATACCACTGCCTCTCTCCTGAAACTCCAGACAGGTCTTGCAGGTGAGGCATGTCAGTTACCAAGGAAAAGTGTTAGCAACAGCTAGTATAACTCTGAGGCATGCACTATGAAGCACTACCAATTATAGTATTATAGGATATATTATATTATAATATTATATTTATTACAATAGTGATAAGTGGTCATTACTGATAAGTGACTCCTAACATTATTAACAGTTTTTTTCCTTATAGACTTGGGGATAACAGAGATAAGAATAGGAGGTGCAATCGGTAGTGCCTTACAGTGCAAACCTTCCTGGTCCCAGGTGACTTCCCAACACACCTCAGTTACACCGCAGCCCCACATAGGGTTCCAGAACTAAGCTTCAGTTGTTTCTCCACCAGAAGCCAGCAGCAAGCGACCAGATGCCAAATGGATCCAAAGTCTTCTTGGCTCTTCTCACTTCAGCATCTTTCAGGGACTGGGGACTTGCAGCTTCTCACCTGAGTGCTGAGTGAATGAATGAATGCTACCAGGAACCCTTCTCAATTGGCTCCATCCGCTCTGCTGTTCTGCAGGAATGCTGACCCCGGACTGCACACTCCAGCTACCTGGGCTCCTCAATACATCCTGACTGGTCTGGATGATGGAGTTGAGAACAGGACAGAAATTCCCAGCAGAAACCCTCGAGATCGCTGTGATTTTCCCTTTTCCTGTGCTACAACTGATCCAGCACTTTTCTCTCTCGTCTAATAAGTAACAAATGCATTGCCAGTGAGACTGTCCTGGCCTGCATATACAATTGCTCTTCCCAAAATCTTACTTTGTTTCCTGCTTGGAGATGTGCAGAAAACAGTGAGCTTAAGGGGGAAGCTGCATTCATTTAAAAGAACAGGAAGAAGCTACAGGGAAAGCAGACTCAGAGGGGTGGGGGCTGACAGGATTAGAGCTGTCTACAAACACTGGACAGGGGAGAGTGTATGCTTCTGCAGGTTAAATACTATCATGGTTGGTTCTCTGTCTTTCCTAAGTATAAAAATGAAAGCTGGTGTGAATGGCTCTGTCAAGACTGTAGGCTTTATTTCAAGCACATAGAACTTTGTCCTCTTTAATGGAGAAAGTTTTGCTATTCCATGAATCACACTTATCAGCAGCCCAGCTATCCTTATCTATGCCTGACATAGTGACTCTAAGGATAAAAGGGCAGAATGGAAGCCACGAGTGAGCCAGGATCAGGAGGGAGGGAAGGAAGGAAGGAAGGAAGGAAGGAAGGAAGGAAGGAAGGAAGGAAGGAAGGAAGGAAGGAAGGAAGGAAGGAAGGAAGGAAGGAAGGAAGGAAGGAAGGAAGGAAGGAAGGAAGGAAGGAAGGAAGGAAGGAAGGAAGGAAGGAAGGTAGGAAAGTAGGAAGGAGTGATTCCTGAGTGCAGAGCCAAGAGAAACCCCTGAGCATTGCTGGGTGTGACCAAAAAAGCAAAGAAGAAGAAGAAGAAGAAGAAGACAACGAAGAAGAAGGAGGAGGAGGAGGAGGAGGAGGAGGAGGAGAGGGAGGGGAGAGGGAGGAGGAAGAGGAAGAAGAAGAGGAGGAAGAGGAGGAAGAGGAGGAAGAGGAAGAAGAGGAAGAAGAAGAAAGAAGAAGAAGAAAGAAGAAGACGAAGACGAAGACGAAGAAGGAAGAAGAAGACGAAGAAGACGAAGAAGAAGAAGAAGAAGAAGAAGAAGAAGAAGAAGAAGAAGAAGAAGAAGAAGAAGAAGAAGAAGAAGAAGAAGAAGAAGAAGAAAGAAGAAGGAGGAGGAGGAGGGGGAGGGGAGAGGGGGAGGAGGAAGAAGAAGAAGAGGAGGAAGAGGAGGAGGAAGAGGAAGAAGAGGAAGAAGAAGAAAGAAGAAGACGAAGATGAAGACGAAGCAGGAAGAAGACGAAGAAGATGAAGAAGACGAAGAAGACGAAGAAGACGAAGAAGAAGACGAAGACGAAGAAGAAGACGAAGAAGACGAAGATGAAGACGAAGCAGGAAGAAGACGAAGAAGATGAAGAAGACGAAGAAGACGAAGAAGACGAAGAAGAAGACGAAGACGAAGAAGAAGACGAAGAAGACGAAGAAGAAGACAAGAAGACGAAGAAGAAGATGAAGAAGAAGAAGAAGAAGAAGAAGAAGAAGAAGAAGAAGAAGAAAAGAAGAAGAAGAAGAAGAAGAAGAAGAAGAAGAAGAAGAAGAAGAAGAAGAAGAAGAAGAAGAAGAAGAAGAAGAAGAAGAAGAAGAAGAAGAAGAAGAAGAAGAAGAAGAAGTCATTCAAACCATCCTCATCAGTGTAGTGGTAAGTTCCCTGCCTGCCACACTGGAGACCTGGGTTTGGTTCCCTGACAGGGAGGCACACATGCCTGTGAGGCCAGAATAATAGTATAGCGGGCAGGGCATATTTGCTTTGCATGTGGTCCACCTGTGTTCAACCCTTGGCATTCTATATGGCTACCCAAGCCCCTTGAGGAGTGATCCCTGAGTACAGAGCCAAGAGTAAACCCTGAGATACAACACCTACATGTGGCCCCCAAGTAAAAAAAAAGTTACTAGGATCACTGTTAGCTTCCTGGTTACAGAACTATATGGGCAAAGGAGGAAAGTAATATAAATCCCGATAGAGAGCAATTTATTTAGAAGGTCTATACTGCTTCAAGGGAAATCAATAAAATTCACTGAAGAAAAATTAAATCTAGCTTCTATATCTGATTAGGGCTGGACACTATACTTAGTAATGCACATCACATCTTAGTTGGATAAAGAGCAGGCACTGATACATCTTAGCAAGCAGCCAGAAGCAAAGGCTTACTCTGTGTGTGCACATGATGGAGCTCATGCAGAGAATGATTTAGTATAAAACCCTCCACACAGTTCTAGAGGAGCAAATATCAGAGCTGGGATTTGGAATTAATTTGAGCTTGAGTATTGCTATATCATTCAACTCTATCTTTTCTTTTTATGAGTAGAGTTAAAAAGATAGAAAGGGGGAGTTGACAGTGATAGTACAGCAACTAGGGTATTTGTCTTGAATGTGGCTGACCAGGGGTTTAATCCTTGGTACCCTATAAGGTCCCCTGAGCCTTGCCACAAGTAATCCCTGAGCACAGAGCCAGGAGTAAACCCTAAAGCACCGCTGGATGTGGCCCAAAAACACACACACAGAAAGATGCAGACGGAGGAAAGGAGAGACCTAAGGGCATTTAATGGGCTCTTTAATTTTCCACACAGAGAAATGATTAAATCTAGTGCATACTAATTTAATATTTTATGCTAAGCATTTCTCCTGCACTCATGGTATAAAGGAACAACAACCATTCCAGCAACACAGAAGAAGTGGAGAGGAGAGGAGGGAGAAGCCAGATAATTGGGTTCATCCAATTTGTTCTTTAAAATGTCACTTGAATGAGGTGTAGCCAAAGAGAATGTGGAAATGGCTGGATGCAAATAAAACGGACACTAAAGGGGGTGTGACTCAGGTCAGGTAATCTCCTTTTTGACCCTTTGCCTGAGTCTAGGCAGACAGTGGAAAAAGCACCAGCCCTCATAAATCGTGCTAGAGAACAAAGTACAGCCCAAGGGATGCAGAGCAACAGATTCCAACAGAGCGGAACAGACAGCAGAGCTTCAGTGCCATCATGGACCTCTGGGCATGAGTCATCAAGGACATCATAGGACACAAGGGCCTGGACATAAGGAGACAAGGTCATCCAGAAACAGAAACAGGAAACTAGAAACAGACCAGGACACTAGAGGACTCAGAAATATCTGCTTAGGCTGCTGGGAGAAATAACTGGCACTGGGGGGCCAGAGTGATAGCACAACGGGAGGGCATTTGCCTTGCATACCCAGGTTCTATCCCTGGCATCCCATGTGGTCTCCCAAGCACAGCCAGGAGTAGTTCCTGAGTGCAGAGCCAGGAGTAACCCCTGAGAATCACTGGATGTGGTCCTCCCCTCCCCCCCAGTAAAAGGGGCAGGAGTGATAGCACAGTGGGTAAGATGTTTGCCTTGCTTGCGGCCAACCTGGATTCGATCTCCTGCATCCCATATGTTCCCCTGAGAACCGCCAGGAGTAATTCCTGAGTGCAGAACAGGAGTAACCCCTGAGGATTGCCATTGTGACCCAAAAAGCAAAAATAAAATAAAATAAATAAAAAATAACTGGCACTGTAATAACCTAGAGTTGTGAAAGCTCATTTTACAAGCAGTTCTGATAGCCCCAGTCACATGCGGGAGCTAAGACCAGATCCACCGATCACCATAGTACCCTCCCTTGAGTTACTCTGCCTTACCTGAAGAGTTCCCCTCTGAGTCCAAGTACCAATCAAATGGCAAAGCAGGGGCAGTTCACAGGCCAAGGCAGGAATTATTTCTAAGTTCAAATATGTGGTCTCAAAGTCTCTAGTGGAAGCAATTCCTGTTTAGATGCCTAATTATTCAGTGTGGAGTTGCCTCTGCAATGTTGCTGCCCTCTAGATTCAGTCCTGCTCATGCATCACTGCACAGAAAGGCTGCTGCTCATTATTCACAGTAGCCAAAATGGAAACAACCTGAGTGCCCGAGAACAGATGACTGGATAAAGAAACTATGGTACATCTCTACAATGAAATACTATGCAGCTGTTAGGGAAAAAGTTATAAAATTTGCCTATTAATAGATAAACACGGAGAGTATCATGCTGAGTGAAATTAGTCATAATGAAAAGGACAAATATAGAATGACTGCATTCATTTGTGGGATATAAAAATAGTATGATACTAATATCCAAGGCCAAGCCAAAGATGAGTCAGGAGGACTTGTCAATGGTTGAGAACTACCACAAGTGTGTTGAGTCAGAGGTTAGGTAAGATAGAGAAGGGTCCAGTGTGCTAATAATTGCTGGAAATGATAACACCAAACTAGAATTGATCATTGAATGTAAGTAAAGGAACATACATGATAACCTCTAAATGTATATATTTCAAGACACAATGTGTAAGAGAAGGGTGGAGGAGGAGGAGGAAGAGGAGGAAGAAGATGAAGACGAAGAAGACAAAGACGAAGACGAAGGCGAAGAAGACAAAGAAGAAGAAGATGAAGATGAAGACGAAGATGAAGAAGAAAGAAGAAGAAGAAGGAAGAAGAAGAAGAAGAAGAAGAAGAAGAAGAAGAAGAAGAAGAAAGAAGACGAAGAAGAAGAAGGAAGAAGAAGAAGAAGAAGAAGAAGAAGAAAGAAAAAGAAGACGAAGACGAAGAAGAAGACGAAGAAGAAGAAGAAAAAGAAGAAGAAGAAAAAGAAGAAGAAGAAGAAGAAGAAGAAGAAGAAGAAGAAGAAGAAGAAGAAGAAAAGTATGTGTGTGTTGGGGGGGAGGGATGGGGGGAATGTGGGGACGTTGGTGGTGGGAAATGTTCCAGTAGTGGAGGGATGGGTGCGGGAACACTGTATGACTGAAACCCAATCATGAACAACTTCAGAACTGTCTATATCATGGTGGTATAATAAAATTTAAAAATATAATAAATAAGAGAAAGGCTGATGCTTTGTGCTCTGCATACCCACAGAGCTTAAGTCACTCATGGTTGCTAACTTCCTTAGAGAACAGAGCTCCTTTGCCAGAAGTTTTAGCATCTCCTCTGATGTGCAACCATGACAGATCAGGATACTAGAGGGCTCTGATGAGAATAGCTGGTGTCAACTGGAAAAGGACACCTTAGGCCAGGGACGCCGCAGAGGGAGGAAATCCAAGAGGGCTGCCATGACAAGCATTCATGAAAACCTTTTTTGGGAAGAAGTCTTTATGCCAGGTCCTCCTTTCTTGAAAAGCAACTAAGTTTACCTAAAAACCTGACATTGTCTAAACTATCCATTGAATTGTTCATTTAGAAATAGTGTCTATCTGATAAACCACTCCACACCTCCACCCCACCCATGGACTTCTATATGTTCAAAAGTAAAATAGGTCCAGTGCCAATAAACAACATGCTATTGAGCTGAAGAGTCTTCCCTAGTCTCCAGTTTTGCCTGGACTTACTTAAAGATGCAAAACATACAGCCAGTGGCCTTCAAATCTGCATAAGCTAGAAGGAAAGAGCTTTCATGGCAAGAGAAATTTCTTGGGTGGACTCTCTTTGCCATTCTATATTTTTAAATTTTCATATAACTGGATCCCAAGTGGTCTGAGAACAGATTTTCTTACTCTCAGAAGCTATTTAAAACCCTCTGTGTGCTGGAGGTGAGAGGACCTGAAAAAATGACTTACTGGCTGCTGTTGGATCTATTAAACAGAAATATTAATCTCTATTTGTCAACTTAACCTGAGCTAGGGGAAAAGATTTGCATCTTTAATTCATCTACTTAATTAAAGAAGAAATCATTGCAAGGAGCAACAGAATAATTGAATGAAACAGACTTTAAATAAACCAACAATAATCAGGCAAGGCACGCGTGTAGGTTCTCATTTGAAGGATATGTCTGAAGAGGTCAAATTGGTTTTTGTTTGTGGGTTCTGGTTTGAATGGATGTAATGTCTGATGAGATAAAAAAGGCACCTCCCTATTTTCATTTCCAAGATAGTTATCTTGATTCCACTTACACATGGAACAGCCAAATCATAGCTCTCCGCAGACCTTCCTGTTGACCCAGGAAGTGCATCTAGGACCTATTCTCAGAGCAGCACTGCCACCCTACAGCCTTTTCAAGCTATGAGCCTGGTCCTATTGGTGGTTCTGGTTTTGTACCAGGGGAAGGAAGATGTTCTGTGACTAAGATTCACCTGTCTGACCCTGATTTGAAGAAGTTAAGAGCTAACCCACTACTCTAAATATGTGGGACGTTTCCATATCACTTTTGATATGCTTATCTCACCTGGTCTGACTTTAAAACTCTTGAACCCTCAGGTCACTTCCCGTCCCTCTCCAGTACTCCAACAGCAAACTGCTGAATGGACAAGCTACTTTTTTCCATTCCAAAAAACTTTTCTTGAGTATGTTACTACATACCCACCTGGCACTTCTCCAGTAAGTTTAAAAACAAAATCTGGTCAGATGAGTGTGGGAAATTGCCCCCATAAATGCAAGCACTAATATCTGGGCAGTGTCCTTGGTCAAGAGAACTTAGTAAAAGGTCATAAGAGCTGAAAACATGGAGTTGAGCAGAAAACTTCCTGCTGGGGTAAGTCTAGATCTAACCAGGAAAGGTCCTGCTACAGAGTTCAGTCTGAAGTGGGGAAACATCCTGCTGGAAGATCCCAGGCTTAGACAGACTTGCAGGGCACTTAACACAGACAGCCTCGCACAGAGAGTGCTGGCAGAAGAGCAGAGCGTCTCAAGGGTCTTGCTTATCTGCCTCTGAGCCCCTGTGCCACAACTGCAAGTCAACACTTTGTTCTTTGTTCTAACATTCCATGCCACAGTTGCACAGCTCACCCATTGTCCTTTGTACTTTTTTACTCATTATTGATAGTATGCATAAGAGGGAGATAAATAGAGGCTGTACTTCAAAAAAAAAAGACCAAGGACACCTTTGTGAGGGACTCTTGAGGCTAGCTCACCACCTGAACAAGCCACAGCATTTGGCTCATTCTTGGTGACTGATCCTGCTGGACAGAGTCAAAGGTGCCACTGGCTTTACTGTGGTGATCCCCACAGATTCATTTTCTAATGATTTCCAGGAGGAAGGGAAGGATAATAGTATCCAATTCAATGCACCCCCATGGGAATCAGAAAGCTGCCCAACTTAACTGAGTAATTTTATTGAGTTTTTTAGGGAGAGTTTAGGCACCAGACAAAAAAAGGAAAAGTTTTGGGAAAATTCAAAGCTTGATAAGATGTATTTTCCCAGGCTTAATTTTACAGACTTACTTAGATACTCCACTGTAATTTTACAAAACATGACAAAATAATGGTTCCTTTTCATTATCCTCAGCATACTGGCTCTGCACGGCTTTACTTAAGAGACTTACAGTAGTTGTATAACTCTTTATCATTAAACTTCCTGAAATTTAAAAAATAGTCTATGACCTTCATCCATATTAGCTTAGATGCAGCCTTGTCTTTAATACTAGGCAAGTTAAAAAAATACACTAGGACATATGAAGCTGGAGAGACAGTACAGTGATGGGCTTTGCATGTTGCCCACTCAGGTTAGAGCCTCAGCAATGCATCTGGTCTCCTGAGCACAGAGGCAGGAGTAAGTCTTGAGCACTGCTAGGCATGGCCCCCAACCATGCCCATCCCTCCCATGCCCCACCAAATCAGTGTGTCAATGCATGTGTGGGACTTACTGAATCAAGAACAATCTCTGTATACAATAAAAAAAATTAACCAAGCAGGAGAGAAATCCTGATATTTGTGACAATATGGGTGGGCAATGAGAAATTTAAACTAATAAGTGAAAGACAAAAACTGCAAGATCCCACTTCTGTTTGGAATCTTAAGAAGCAGAACGTGTAGAACAGACAAAATGGTAATTACCAAGGTCTGGGTGGTTTGGAGAACAGGGAAGACCCTGACAGCATGATACTAAGCTGCACTTAGAAAATAAATTTGGGGGCCAGAGCAATAGTCCAGCGGGTAGGGCGTTTGCCTTGCACGCGGCTGGCCTGTGCCGGCTCAGGTTCGATTCCTGGCATCCCATATGGTCCCCTGAGCACCGCCAGGAGTAATTCCTGAGTGCAGAGCCAGGAGTGACCCCTGAGCATTGCTGGGTGTGACCCAAAAAAAAAAAAAAAAAGAAAGAAAATAAATTTGTTCTGGAGCTCCAAAAAACAATACAGTGATTTTAATCACTATTATATGATATACTAAAAGTTGGATCTCAGGTAGAGTCCCTGGGGTGTGCGGGTGGCCGGGCGGGCGCCTGGGGCTGTGGTAGAGCCCCAGGTCTCGGCAGAAGGTGGAACTACAACCCCCAGAAGTCCGAGCGGAACCGGAAGTAAACCATCATTTTGAACTCTCACACCGGCCTGTCTGCATCTCAGGTAGAGTCCCTAGGGGTGCGCGGCTGGCCACGGCCGCTTATACGGCCGCTTATTAATACTAAAACTAGGAAATTCAACACCAAGGGAAGGTAATACCCTCAAGAAAAAGAAACGGTACACTAGAGGAATCTATCCCTGAACACCACAACACCACGGAAAACAACGCAGATCCCCAGCTCGAAGAACAGATGAAGGAATCGACCGTGAAGAATCAAAAAAAGAATACAGATATGCATGATCACTCTGACAATGAAATTAGAGAAGAAATTGGTAGGATGTTTAAGGAGCTCAACGAAAAATTGAGCAGATGTCCAATAAAATACAGGAGAACATAAACGAAGCAATTGAAAGGGCAGTCAATAAACTACGGGAGGAAATGAGAGCAGAAATGAGAACCATGCACATAGAAATATTATCGCTTAAAAACTCAGTAGATGAAATGAAAAACACAATCGGGCTCTCAACAGTAGGATGAGAGCAGCGGAAGAGAGAATCAGTGAGACTGAAGATGAGCTGCAGAAAGCACTCAGAGAACTATATAAGATGGAAAAAGATCGGAAAATGAATCAGCAACGGGACAGAGAACAATGGCATGAAGCCAGGCGGAACAACATAAGAATCATCGGAGTCCCAGAGGGACAGGAAAGTAACCCCAAGGAACTTAAAACAGTTAAAAACATCCTGGCTGAAAAGTTCCCCGAGTTAAAGGATGAAGGCATCCAGATCCAAGAAGCCCGACGCATACCAGCAAGAAGAGACCCCAATAGAAAGACCCCAAGACACATCCTAGTCAAAGTAATGGATGCCATAGACAGAGACAGAATTCTTCAGGCAGCAAGATCAAAGAAGGAAATTGTATACAAAGGAGCATCCATTCGACTTTCAGCAGACTTCTCAGAAGACACCCTCCAAGCCCGAAGGCAGTGGTGGGATATAGTAAAAAACTTAATGAAATGAACGCCTCACCAAGAATTCTTTATCCAGCTAAACTCTCACTCAGATTTGAAGGACAGATATACAACTTCTTGGACAAACAACAGCTTAGGAACTTTGTAAAATCAAAACCAACCTTAAAAGAAGGACTGAATGATCTACTATAAGACGAGACATAACCCAAAAGAACAACCAATCTATACAGAAAGATGGCACAAAATCCAATGACAATAATCTCTCTCAATGTCAATGGTCTAAATGCACCAGTTAAGAGACACAGAGTGGCAAAATGGATCACAAAATTGAATCCGACATTCTGCTGCCTTCAAGAAACACACCTGAACAATCGGAGCAAAGATAGGCTCAAGATAAAAGGCTGGAAAACAATCCTTCACTCAAACAACACATCCAAAAAGGCTGGGGTAGCCATACTGGTATCTGACAACATAGACTTCAGGCTGAAGAAGGTCAGAAGGGACAGTGAAGGTCACTTCTTAATAGTCAAGGGATGCATATATCAGGAAGAAATCACGCTATTAAACATATATGCACCCAACGAGGGGCCAGCAAAATACCTAAAACAACTACTAATAGACTTCAAAGAAGACTTTGACAGCAACACAATTGTAGTTGGAGACTTCAACACTGCTCTATCAACCCTGGATAGATCAACAAGATTGAAACTTACCAAGGAAATACTGGCCCTAAAAAGAAGAGACGGAAGAAAGAGGGCTGGTAGATATATACAGTACATTTCATCCCCAAAAAGCTGAATACACTTTCTTTTCCAGTGCACATGGAACATACTCGAAAATAGATCACATGCTGAGCCATAAATCATACCTCCATAAAATCAAGAAGATAGAAATTGTGCCAACTATTTTTTCAGACCATGATGCACTGAAAATAGAAGTTAATTGTACACAAAAACGGAGACCAATATCAAGTACCTGGAAACTAAACAGCTCACTGCTGAAAAACCAGCAAGTCATAAAAGAAATCAAAGAGGAAATCCAGATTCCTTGAAACAAATGAGACTGAAGACATGAATTACCAGAACTTGTGGGATACAGCAAAAGCAGTGTTAAGAAGCAAGTTCATAGCTCTTCAGGCATTCATCAGAAAAGAAGAAAAGGCCATCATAAACAGTCTGACTTCACAACTTAAGATCTTAGAGAGTGATCAACAAAAGGAATCCAACCCAAGCAGAAAGAAAGAAATAATAAAACTTAGAGCAGAAATCAATGAGATGGAATATCAAAAAACAATCCAGAAGATCAACGAAACCAAAAGCTGGTTCTTTGAAAAAAATAAACAAGATTGACAAACCACTTGCAAGACTTGTAAGAAAAGGAAAAGAGAGAACCCAAATAAATAGAATCAGAAATGAAAACGGGGACATCACAACTGAAAACACAGAAATTCAAAAGATCATCAGAGATTACTATGAGAGCCTGTACGCCACGAAACAAGAGAACCTAGAAGAAATGGACAAATTCCTGAATTCCTATAGCTTCCCAAGTCTGCAACAAGAAGATTTGGAATACCTCAACAAACCTATCTCCATCGAGGAAATAGAATCTGTAATCAAAAGTCTCCCCAAACACAAAAGCCCAGGTCCAAATGGATTCACCAGTGAATTCTACAAAACCTTTAAAGAGGACCTATTCTCAATTCTTTTTAAGCTCTTCCGGCAAATTGAAGAAACAGAAATACTCCCAAATAGCTTTTACGAGGCACATATCACCCTGATACCCAAAGCAGACAAAGATGTCACAAAAAAGGAAAAATACAGACCAATCTCCCTGATGAATACAGATGCTAAGATCTTCAACAAAATACTAGCAAATAGAATCCAAAGAGTCATCAAAAGATTGTACACCATGACCAAGTGGGATTCATCCCGGGAATGCAAGGATGGTTCAACATCCGCAAGTCAATCAACATAATACATCATATCAACAAAAAGAAAAATAAAAACCATATGATCATATCAATAGATGCAGAGAAGGCATTTGACAAGATTCAACACCCGTTCATGATGAAAGCTCTCCGTAAAATGGGGATTGAAGAAACCTTCCTCAAGATAATCCAGGCCATCTACTACAAGCCCACAGCAAGCATCATTCTCAATGGGGAAAACTGAAAGCCTTCCCTTAAGATCAGGGACAAGACAAGGCTGCCCGCTCTCACCACTTCTATTCAATATAGTACTGGAAGTACTTGCCATAGCAATCAGGGAAGAAAAAAGACATTAAGGGCATCCAGATAGGAAGGGAAGAAGCCAAGTTATCACTATTTGCAGATGAGATGATATTATTCCTGGAAAACCCAAAACTCTCTACCAAAAGGCTCCTAGAAATAATACATTCTTATAGTAGAGTAGCAGGGTACAAAATCAATACCCAAAAAGTCAATGGCCTTCCTATATGCAAACAGCGAAAGAGAAGACCCGGGACATTAAAGAAACTATCCCATTCACAATTGCACCGCAGAAAATCAAATACCTAGGAATCAGTCTGACAAAGAATGTAAAGGATCTCTACAAAGAAAACTACAAAACGTTACTTCAGGAAATAAAAGAAGACCTGAGGAAATGGAGACACATTCCCTGCTCATGGATTGGAAGGATTAACATTATCAAAATGATAATACTCCCTAGAGCTTTATACAGATTCAATGCGGTCCCTATAAAGATACCCAGGATGTTCTTCAAAGAAATTGAACAAACACTCCTGAAATTTGTATGGAATAATAAAACCCCACGAATAGCTAAAGCAATCCTTGGGAAAAAGAAGACGGGAGGTATCACTTTCCCCAACCTCAAGCTCTACTACAGAGCAGTTGTAATTAAGACAGTGTGGTATTGGTATAGAGACAGACCCGTAGACCTATGGAATAGAACTGAGTATCCTGAAACGCACTCCACAAATATACAACCACTTAATCTTCGATAAAGGAGCAAAAAATATTAAGTGGAGCAAAGAAAGCCTCTTCAACAAATGGTGCTGGGAAAACTGGGTAGCTACGTGTAAAAAATGAACTTAGACCTCCTTCTAACGCCATGCACAAAAGTCAGATCAAAATGGATTCTAGATCTCGATATCAGACATGAATCTATAAGGTACATCAAAGAAAACATAGGAGAAACGGCTCTACGACATCAAAAACGAAAAGTATCTTTAAAGACGACACACCACTGACCAAGCAAATGGAAGCAATGATAAACAAATGGGATTACATAAAATTGAAAAGCTTCTGCACCTCAAAAGAAACGGTGACCAAGATACAAAGACAATCCCCTAGGGTGGGAAAGGATATTCACCCAATACCCATCTGACAAGGGGTTAATATCCAGAATATATCAGGCACTGGTAGCACTCCACAAGAAGAAAACAGCCAACCCCATCAAAAAATGGGGAGAAGAAATGAACAGAAGCTTCCAAAAAGAAGAAATTCGAATGGCCAAAAGACATATGAAAAAGTGCTCTTCATCTTTAATCATCAGGGAGATGCAAATCAAAACAACAATGAGGTACCATCTCACCCCACAGAGACTGGCACACATCCAAAACAGCAAGAACAACCGGTGCTGGCGTGGATGTGGGGGAAAAAGGGACTCTCATCCACTGCTGGTGGGAGTGCCGACTGGTCCAGCCCTTTTGGAAAACAATATGGGCATTCCTCCGAAAGCTAGATATTGAGCTCCCATTTGATCCAGCAATAGCACTCCTGGGAATATACCCTAGAGACCTAAAAACACATAGCAGAAACACTATCTGTACTTCTTTATTCATCTCTGAGCTGTTCACTATAGCTAGAATCTGGAAACAACCTAAATGCCCGAGAACAGAGAACTGGCTAAAGAAACTGTGGTTCATCTACACTATGGAATACTATGCGGCTGTCAGAAAAGATGAAATTATGAAATTTACCTGCAAATGGATGGACATGGAGACTATCATCCTGAGTGAAAATAGTCAGAAGGAAAAGGACAGATATAGAATGACTGCATTCATTAATAGGATATAAATAGATACCAGTGTTTTACTAAATATGGGAAATGGTAATGGCAGATTAAAACTCACCACTGAATATACACAAAGAGACTTAAGTGATAAACTCTAAGTATCTGCAGGGCTAGCCACAATGTGTAAAATAAGAGGGAGAGAGATGCAGAGACAGAGAAAGAGAGAGAGAGAGAGAAAGAGAGGAAACTGGGGTACCTGCTATTGAGGCAGCCTGGGGGTGGGGGGAGGGGTGGAGTACATTGGTGGTGGAAATGGGGCACTGGTGGAGGGATGGGTGCTGGAATACTGTATTACCAAGAACCAATTATGAACACCTTTGTAATTGTATGTTTCACGGTGGTATAATAAAAAAAATAAATAAATAAATAAATAAAATAAAAGTTGGACATTTTTGTAATGGTTTATCTCATGGTGGTATAATAAAATATATTTTAAAAAGCAAAAAAATAAAAAGAGATCAATAAAAAAAATCTTTGAAATGCAGAAATGCAGGCCCAGAGCATAAATGACAGTACGGGTGACTTCTGTGATGTGGAAGACACGTGGCAGCCTTGAGAGAGGAGTTTATTGCTCTCTCTCTTTGCCTACCTGTTCACTGGGAAGCATCTGGGAGTCAGAGCCGATGGAGTCTGTTCTAACCACCTACATAGCCTAGACGTTGCATCTTCCCCAGCTCTACCTGGCAGCCAGCAGCCATCAGACTGCACCTGAGCCCTGCTGATCTTCACAGTATAAGAGCTAATTCCCACCATTCAGGTCCTTAAGGAGCAGCGGACTCAGGAAAAGGAAAATCAGCCATATTTTTATTTCTTCTTCAGTCCATTGCCCACCTTCACAGAAAAGAATATCAAGAGGGAGATGAATAGTGAAGTTAGATGAGTTTATTTGGGAAATAGGAGAGGAAAAGAGTTTCATATTCAAAGAGAAGACGTGTTTCTCCAGATTGAACAGAACCAAGTATAAACAGATCCCTGGCAGGGCTACAGGAAAACACTCAGAATAGGAAATGTGCCAAGACTACACATCTCAGGCAGAGATGCTACTGACCCCAGATTGGGGACATGCAAGTCTCAGTCTCTCTAAAGCGAGTTTTTCTACAGTTTTCCCAAATCTGCATCGCATAGTATCTCCAGACTCCTCTGTCAGATCCTGTATTTCCAAGGCCCTTCCTGACTAGTTTGGACTAGTTTGGATTTCAGGAACATCTCTCCACACTTACCAGAGCTCCCTCTGTCTTTATGCTTGCAACAAACTGGCAATTATATCCCCTCAAGTTTAGAAAACCAAGCCTTAGCTATATACCAAACACACTGGCTCTGATTATAACAAGCCTTCAGGTTCAAACTCTCATCTTAATAAAACCAGGGTATGACTCAATATGAAGTCAGCCAGCAAAGAATCTTGCACTATCTCAGACTTTCGAGAGCGGCAGGCACATGGCTGGGCTCAGTGACCTGGGTCCACCTTTCTCCCCTTCCTATACCTGAGCCCCAGCAGCGGTCAACACACCACCAGTGAACTCTGTGCCAGGCTTCATTAAGGATTTTGTTATTTCTCTGAATGAAAGACTTTAAGGAAGAAGATGTCAGCATATGATTCAAGGTTGGATGATGTTTATTTGACTGATGATACATTCAAGGTGACAAAGAGGGAATACAGACTCCACGAAGGGTCCACGTGGGATGTTCTCAGAACAGAACAGACACCAGCTCAACAAACATGACTCAGGGTCTGCCTGCCTAGACACAGACAACAAGGTTCTGTCTTGTTTCATCTTTGTAGCCCACAACCCTCTGGAGACAAAAAGCCATACCATGATGCTGAACTTAAATACGCGTCTATGGAGTAGGCGGCCTGAGCATACTGGGGTTCCTGGGGAGCAGAGAGGATGCATGAAACATGCCTGGGGACCTTTGCTTTGAACGTGATGTTTCCAGGGCCTCAGCACAGTGCTGTAGACATTTGTGCAAGTCACATTCTAATACCCCAGGAGTTTAACCAATATGGGGAGGAGGGTGCTGCAATTTTGAGAGAGTTTCACAAGAGATTTACACAGTGGTGCAGGGAAAGAAGGGGCTCCTGTCTCCTCTACCCACCAGTGGCAGAGGATGGGGCCTGGGCTGTCACCTCCAACCTTGAGCTGTCTTGATGAGAGTCCCAGAGTGCGCCTGACCATGCATGTGGTCCATACTGGCCAGCACTCCTACACTCATTCAGTCCAGACTCTCATTCAGTTCAGGGACCACCCCTGCTCTGTGGCTTAGCCCTCTCTAAGCTGTTTCTTTGTTTTCGGTTCACAGCTCCTGCTGGAGGGGACTGTGAGCTGCCTGAAATCAAGTCCCTCCACAAACTACAAGTTGGAACGTGGCTGAAGTTTCACTCATTGCCCTGTGCTGTGGGGTGTCTGGGTGTCTGGGTGTTCTCTGGGAGTCCAGCTCAGCACAGCCCACACTCTGCCTCCATTCGGAGAATTTTAGTCCTGAGAATGGATAGACATCTAATGACAGCTGCTTGACTAGCTAAGAACAGGGGAATTCTGGCCATGAAAAGGAGCTCTGCCTCCTTTTCCTGGCTTCTACCATCACTGGTGAGGGTGGCTGAAGCCCCTGACATGTCTTAGGTGGTATTCAGTGTCCCAGGGATAAGCAATGGGATAGCAGAGGTTCAATCAGGCTGCAGGTTGCATTTTACAGTGTTTTACACTGCATTTTTACAAAGCATTTGCTTTTGTTTTTGTTTTGTTTTGAGGAGCCACCCCAATAGAGTTCAGGACTTACTGCTAGATCTGTAGCACCCCTGCTCTGTGGCTTGGAGGACCATCTAGGATGCAGGGAATTGAACCCAAGCCAGTGGCATGCAAGGTAAATACCCTGCCCACAGTGCTCTCTGGCCTCACCTATTGCTTTGGTAATCTGGCCCCACACTCCAGGAGCTAATACATTTGTCTGCCTAAGAAGTTTTCATGCCAGGCAGTAAGGATAGCCAGATTCTGGAACTGGAATATGATTTATCTGTATCCCTTAATTATCTCAACATTTTACAGGTGATTACCAGAGGCTCTGTGGCTGACAGGTGATTGCTGACAGGTGATAGGGCTCTGGAATCCCATTTGGTTCCTCAGCCCCACTGGGAGTAATTCCTGAGTGTGGAGCCAGAAGTAAGTCCTGAGCATCATGGGTGTGACCCGCCCCACTCCACACATACACAAAAATAAAATTTGTGCATTTTTAAATTCGGGAAAAGATGTATGGATCAATGTTCCACTAGCGTTAAAATATATTTCCTTTTTCAGTATTTGGGTTACACCCAATGGTTCTCAGAGATCACTCAGGTACTCTGGGGACCATCTCTGGTGCCGGGATCAAATCTGTGTCAACCATATCTAACACTAATGGCCTCAACCCCTGTACTGTCTCTTACAGTAGGCAGTACAGATTGGCCCCTCACAATCTTCCTTTGAGAAAGTTTTGAGAAATGGATTACAGGACTCAGTTCTCACTGCTCAAATCTTGGCTGGGGCATATGGAAATGAACTTGAATAGAAAGAACAGACTCAGTTGCATGTGCCATGAAGCACCGCCTCTTCCTCACCACAACCCCCAATCCCCTGCCCTTCACCCTAGGAACTGCCATGTACCCACCCACTACTAAATGAGATCATTTACAAACACTTCCTACCCTCTCAACAACCCAATGAGGTACAAGATATTCTCATTTCACTGTAGAGGAAGCTGAGTTCTGAAAGCTAAATAATTTTTCCTCAAATCATAAAGCATGGTGAGTGGAGGAATTTTAAGTCTTTCCAAGTAGGTATATACATGTACCTACATGTCTACATATACCTTTCATCCATACAGATATTCATAGCATCTTTCCAGTGGGTAGAAAGACTCTTTCAAATCTGTGAAGACATTATTTTGTGTCTTGGAGCCCGAGAAAATCATGCCTGCCCCTACCCTGCCCTGTCTGGCAGAGAAGAGCCAGTCCCTGGCATATCTGCTTCAAGCAAAGGGCCTGTATGAATGCCTTTGCTTACCTGCAGAATTCTCCTTCTGATTCTGGCAGCAGAAGTGAGGCCATGGGGTTCTTCATGAGGGCGGCCACTGCAGGGTCCTTGAGTGTCACATAGAAGAAAGGAACTCCAGTGCTGTTGTTCAAGGGCCATCACTCATGGGCTGGCAACTCCCAAAGGGTATCTAATTCATTAAGAAAAAAGAAAAGACAGAATATAAAGTGTTTTCAAAGCAGGGTTATACGCTGCCCAGAGCAGGGAGGTTGGCTTGTGTCTCTGGCTGGAAACAGGGCAGCAGGAGGGAGGGGGCCCTGAGATCACCATGGGGATGACAAGTGATAAGTTACAATAAAAAGGTTCCCAGTGCTGGCTGCAGAATTTCCATGGATGGGCATCATTTGGTCACTTGATCACTTGACATCCGTTATTCGTCAATTTGCTCGGAGGGTGCCAGTAATATTTCCATTTGACCTATCACGTGCCAGTGTAGCCCAATGGCATCTGGTTGCTTCAGGAATACAAAGAGCCTCAAACCGTTTGTTCAGGGTATGGATGGGCATAACTATGGGATATTCTCTCCCAAAAAGGATGTGAGTGCACACTCTTGAAGTCACGCCTGAACGAACAGCACGTGCACTCACTTCTTCAGTTTAAGATTATTTGGGAGAGGAGTATTTGTCAAGGTTATTTGGGAGAGGACCTTGAAATTTGTCATGGGATGGGAGGGATGTTAAAATATGTCCCACAAGTTGCCCCACAGGCCTCCCACAGCCTTCACTGTCTTCCTCAAGAGTTTGCCAACTCTGAGAGAGAACTGAAGTTTCTCAGCTTTAACAGTTTACCCAGTCTCTGGGGACTTGATCATTGTTTCTATGAGGTCACACCACCGTCTCATTGATTAGCCACAGTTTTTACTGTAATCAATATTTCACTGTGTATGTAGACAGCAACTTATGGGAAGTTGTTCTCCTGCCATCGTAGTAATGGGGCTCTGTGGAAACTTGCTATACTGGCTTCTGTTCATTATCACCTTGTAGGATGAGTGGATCCTCAAACAGACACAAGAAGGTGTCAGGTTTCCTGAGCCCTGTGGGGGATAGGGAGGATCCAACACCCTATCCTCCAATTCCCGCCCCAGAGGGTATCTCAGAAGTCAGGAAAATGGAGCAACCCTGCACTGTGCAAAACTGTGAGGAGGAAGTTCAGCCTTATAGGAAGACCCCACGTACAGAACGGGCACACAAGTGTACTCAGTCTTACAGGGACACAGTTATAGAATTCTCCAAAATGGGCATGCACATGAATTCAGAGTCTTAGAGTACAGCGATATAGAGTTCTCCAAAATAGGTAGACCAATGCATTCAGGGTCTCATAAGAACTTAATTATGGAATTCTCCAAAGCAGCCATATGAGTATTTCAGTCTCTTTTTAGCTTGCCACCGAGCAGACCTTTGCCCTTTACATACAGAGCAACCACATATAAATTATTATCTGAATTTATTGACTTTGGGTAACTTTTTGACTATGGGTTAAAAGTCAGTATTGGAACAGGGAATTTCTACTAAGAAGAGATGACAGGTCATTCCATGACCTGATGGAATGGTTTGAGGCTCTTTATGTTCCTGGAGCAAGCAGGTGCCCTTGGGCTTTCCTTGCATGAGACAGGTCATATGGAGATGTTACTGGTGCCCGCTCGAGCAAATCGATGATGAACAGGAAGACAGTGATACAGTGATACAGTGAAGAGATGACAAAGTATCTTTGATATATCAGCACTAGGCTTTAGCTGCTTGGAATGAGTTTAGCTTTAAATCCCGGTCCAACTAAATGGTAGCGCCAGACTAGAACTGAGCTTTGAACATAGGCAAAGCGATATACATGATAACCCCGAAATGTATGCATTGCAAGCCACATATATAGGAGGAGGAGGAAGAGGAGAAGGAGAAGGAAAAGGAGGAGAAGGAAAAGGAGGAGGAGGAGAAGGAAAAGGAGGAGGAGAAGAAGGAAAAGGAGGAGGAGAAGGAGGAGGAGGAGAGAAAAATGCCTACCATAGAGGCAGGCTGGGGGAGAGGGGAGGGAATTTGGGGATATTGGAAGGGTGTTGGAGGGTTGGGTGCTGGAACACTGTGTGGCTGAAACTCAATCGTGAAAAGCTTTGTAATTGTATATCTCACAGTGGTATAATAAAATTTAAAAACAAAAATATAAATCTCGTCCAACTTGATCTCTAAGTTTTGTATCATGCTGATGTATTTCTTAGCAGCACAAGAGATGACTAAGAAAAACTGGATGTGGTGATACCCAACAAGCTCCAACTCTAAAGCTAAAGCAGTTAAGATCATTGCCACAACCAGAGAAAATTAATTTAAAGACGGAGTAAGTCTAAAAAGGACCATGAGACTGCCCTTGTCCACACTTAATTTCAGAGATGAGGAAAGCAGAGCCCAGAGCCCTGGTGGGCGCCTGAGCCTTGCAAGGAGAACGCTGCTCCCGTAGACCAGTGACCCTCCCTTCCACATTCTATAACATATGCTCATATTTTATTTCATAATTATATGTATAAATAGTTAAATACATGCCATCAAATAATTATAGACTATTGATTAAAGAGCTCATGAAATAAGCAGGGGTTGAAATGACTTAGGAGTGTTCCATCCTTCCAGCTCTGGGAAGAATTGGGTCTAACAGGTGAGTTAAACCTGCACTGAAAGAGAAAGCGCCGCAACTGCAGCTCATGCATGTCTCCTGCCACAGCGCTGCTGGCGATCCCCACTAAACCTCTCCCTCACCTCGAAAGAAAAAAAGGTCCTGGACTTGCATCTTTAACATTAAAATCCCACTGCCCAACCGGGTGATTTATTTCTCCCAGTCACTGCACTGTCTGGTGCAGTTGCTGACCGACAAGTTTATTCATCTCTTTGGATAAGACAAAGGCCAGTGACTTCATTGGTCCTTCCTATTCCCTGGGTGCTGGGTGTCCACTCTACCCCATCAGTGTCCCTGCGGGGTCCTGTGTCTGTGTCCTCTGCTGGGTCCCGTGTTGCAGCCTGCTAGGTCCCGTCTGAGCTGTCTGCAGGGTCCCGTCTGTGCCCATAGGCACGACAGGTTTTAAGGACGGTGCCTCCACTCACAGCGGGAAGCTGAACTGTCGCCCCTTCCCAGGGGCAGCACCTCTGGCTAGGCTCCAAGGCAGTGCCTGATCGCTTGGGTTGGTCAGACGGCGCAGGGGCCACAGACCGCGCAGTGGGCTCCCCGCTCTTCCAAGCGCGCGCGCTCCCCGCGTCCCTCAAGCCCGGGCTGGGGACCCCCGCCCCCCACCAGGGCCCCTGCCGCCGCCGGGGGCCGCTCACCTTGTGGAGCGCCGAGACCGTGGCCAGGCAGCCCCAGGCGCTGGCGTGGGCCAGGAAGCGAGCAGTGCTGGGGCGCGGCCGGGAGGCGCTGTCGCGCGCGTACGAGAACATCCCCCGGAGGCGCGGGGCGCGGCCGGGCGCGGGCGGCGCTGGCCGGGGCGGGCAGGTGCGCGTCCTCCTTGTGCGCCGAGGCCGGGAAGCGCCGCTGCCAGATGCTGCTCGGGTCCTCTAGCAGCGCGGGCAGCGCCTCCTCGGTGGACGCGCTGTCCAGGTCCTCGTCCACTTCATTAGTGACGGCCCAGGACACCGAGCTGACGATCACGTAGCCTACGGCCGGGGCCAGGAGGGCGCTGCAGCACAGCAGCCAGGCCACACGGGTCCCCCGGCCGCAGAGACATCTTGCAGGCGGCGAGCCCAGCCGCGGGATCGCCAGCAGCGCTCTGTGGCCGGAGATGCGGCAGCGCCCCCGCGCGGCGGTTGCTGGGGCCCCGCACGCTTTCGACCGCCGCAGGATTCCCGGGCGCGGGCACCAGTCCCCCAGGGCGCCGCCGCCTCGCGCCACGCGGGAAAATTAGGGCTCCGGGTAGGAGCGGGGGTAGCTCCAACCATCGCTCAGGTTCTGCAACGCCTTGAGATCCGCATTCTCGGGCCCTGTCCCTGTCCCTCCAGCCCTCGGCGTCCCTACCCTTCCTTAGAAAGCGGGAGTGCTGCAGAGCTCTGCGCCCACGGAGGGGGTCAGTGTCCGAGAGGCGTGAGCAAGTCTCCAAGTCTGCTCCAAGGAGAAGACTGCCTTAAGGAAAGTGAGCACCCAGTGATGGTAAACCAGCATGCGCTACCCTAGTGCCACAGTCTGCTCTCCCGCCCCTGAGGACAAGACCCAGTTTACAGGCAGCCACAGCCGGGCACTGCAGTAAGCTCATTAGAAAACTCATCAGAAAGGAGCGTCTTTGCACATAAATTCAGCATTCAGAGAGAATATGGCCAGGATGGAGTGGGCAGGGAAGTTTTCGGCTGTGCCCAAAATTCAAAGTATTCTTTAATTGATAGAGATTCGGACTGTTTCCAGCAACTGGGGAGCACAGTGGGCGGTGCTCAAGGTTTATTCCTGGCTCAGTGCTCAGGGATCACTCCTGGCGGAGCTCAGGAAAGTGGAACCCTATGGGATGCCCGGGATAGTACAGAGGGCGCAGGGTAAGTGCCTTAGCTGCTGTACTACCTCCCTGGTCCCAGGAATAACGTTGTAAGATACCAAAATAATATATATTATTTAGCCTTGGTTGGTGCCACGCCTGAAGCTCAGTTTTTGCTGGGCGGAGGAATCCTATAAGCTGCACTCTCAGTGACGAGGGTAGAATTGACCAAATCCGAGGTTATGGAGAAGCTTCGTGTCCTGCTGTTTCTGCTGGAATATGGAAGCCACATTACGCTCTGCTGAACCAGGCCCCAGGCACGCTGCACTGGTTCTACGGAAAGATTTGTCCTGTTGTGTTCTCCAAGGCCTCTAAAATTTACTATTTTTAAAGGCAAATGAATTATTTTCATAGATAAATAAAGGCACTTATTTCACTAGTCTATTCATTAGATTTAAGGGTGCTTAAATTTTTTGTTGAGGGAAAATTTGTTTTCCAGGGCAATTCTGGCTAATATGCCTCAAATATTGAAAAACATCATGACTTTGCAATTCCTCAAGAAACAAGCAATATACGTATAATAATTAATGTGAAATTACTGGTGACATGTTATGCGGACTCAGAAAGGGTGGATCAGCCTGGCAAGGCTTAAGCACTCGGATCAATCTTAATTCTTCATTACATCAAAAGTGGGACAAAGTATGGTTTTAGTTGGCTCAATCTTTGAAATGAAATAGGATTTTAGAAACAGAACTTTATCTCTCAGACTTTTATCATAAAGACTCAGAAGTGTAAATTTTAGGTGGTGTAGATTTGGTGTCTGCTGAGGGCTCTCTTTGTGCCTTATAGATACTCCTCTCTATATTCTAGTCTTCTCTATGGACCCCACATAAGCCTATTATGAGGTCCTGCACCTCTGACCTGGTCTAGTTACTTCCCAAAGTTCCCACCTCCAAATACGTCACTGGCACCTAGGGCTTTGGCAAGGAACTGCAGAGTAAGGGACAAAACATCCAGCTATAACATGACAGTGACGGCTATTTCCTCCTGTGGGAAGAATCACCTAACACTACTGAGTATTTTATACCCTCACTTGTATCACTTGTCTTCCCATTGTTCATCGATTTGCTCGAGCAGGCGACAGTAACATCTCCATTTGTTGGGAATGAGGTCCATTATTGTTACTGTTTTGGCATACCGAATACACCACAGGTAGATTGTCAGGCTCTGCCATGGCTCAGGGTTCATCCCAGGGACCCAGTCTTTCTATATGTCAGACCATCAACCATCCAGGGCCCACAGGGCAGAGCCCTGGGGGGTGTAGACAAGCATGTCTCCTGTTTGCCACCTGCCAACAAAGCAGCCGGGCACCGCAGCCACACCTGCAACACCTCAAGGCGCAGTAAACTCAGTTTTATACCCACACCCTACAAATCCTGTCTGGAAATTTCCAAACCTCAAGAGTTAACTTCTAGCCCAGGATGAGAGTAATACCAAAAAATTTTCATGACTGATCTGTATGATGGTGCCAACTTCTAATCAACGAGTATGTTTTTCATGGTTGTGAGAATCATCCACCTACACTTTGGGGCCTCAGACTCGGCCCTTTCTCTCATGGTCTATACAAGATGGTGCCTCTGGCTCTTTAAGCCAAGTGGACTCTCCATTGGTACTAAGTTAAGATTATTTTTCTCCCTTTAGTTTGTCTAAATTGCTAGTTTGTCTAAATTGCTAGAGCAATTGAAAGAATCTTGAAGGGCAGATTCTCCCCTGCCAGTCATCTCCTGGATGGGGACCGAGGCCCGGAGGAGAGCAGGATGTATTCATGTCTGTCTGCCTTTGGAGTTGTACTTCTGAGGCTGTTCTGATCTGTGAGATCTGCTAAGAAAACTCGCACCTCAAGTAGGTTCTGGCATTTGACCATTGTTCTCTTTACCTTAATAGTTCAGTTAAAACTTAAATTCAAAGTTGTGTCGCTTGGAACAAGCAGGCTTGGCACTTAGCATGCTACACCCACTTTCTTTTAGTTTTTGGAAGAAAGTCTTTTGTACCACCTCAATGTTTTGTTACATTTACAAAGATATTTTATATTTTCCCTAGCACATACAGTTGTGTTGCCTCTGTTGGTTTGAATTAACTAATGTACCATATTTCTGGAAATAAATAATGTGCTTTCAATCTCTTAACCATGTTAAGCCATTAAATTGGAGAGGGACTGGAGTGATGGTACAGAGGGTAGGGGTGGCTACCTTGCAGCTGACTCTGGTTCAATTCTGAGCACCCCATATGATCTCCTGAGCCCTACCAGGAGTGATTCCTCAGTGCAGAGCCAGGAATAAGTCCTGAGCACCGTTGGGTGTGGCTCAAAATCCAAACACACACACACACAACACACACAATACACAGCACACACATTCAAGCATGCTGTCCTTTCTTTCGACAAACCCCAATTTGATTCCTAGAATAACCTGTCCTCCCACATACAGAGCAGGCAATAGCCCAAGTATTGCTGGGCACGGCCCAAACCAGCATTGCTCCCCCAAAAAATAATTCATTATAGAAATATAATTTTGGAGCACATTGCTGTACATTTTAGATCAATATCTGTTTTGGGGAAACGGCTTCCAGAATGTTAGTGGGCTTCCAAATTATCCTCATCACAAGTGCAAATTTATGTTCCAAGGTGTGGGTGTAGCTTTCATCGCCATCAAGAAGCATATGATGCACTTCTGTCTCTGAACCCCACCTGACAATCTTTAATTGACAATATACTTTCATGCATAGCATGTGCAGGGAAGCAGTCACGTAGAATGTAAACTTGGGGCACCTTTCAACAAGGTAAGCATGCTGTGTGTCCACTGCCAGACCAGTCCCTTTCTCTCCCCCATCCATTCCTGCCTACTCATGCCCTGCTTCTGACCCCCAAAAGAAACCGTTGCAATTACACTCTTTAATAACCTTGCTGGACTCGGCTTCTCATTCCTGGCTAGGATGGGGGCCTGCAGTGCTGGGGACTAAACCGGGTTGGCCCCATGGAAGGCTTTGCCTCCTGTTCTGTATCTCCACTCCTCAAGGACAGTGAGTCCTCAGCTAAGCTGTCAACTAATCAGTTTACACCAAGATATTCAAACAAAATAGACCATTTCGAGACTAATTCATCTCATTGCTGTCTTTGTTCTTCGCATGGTCTGCCACATGTCTACTTGTATGCCAAAAAATGAGAAATCTGTAGTCACTGAACAGAGTGCCAAGGAATGCTGGCATGCTTCTTTCTTAAATAACTCCTGTTAGAGAGCTGAAGAAACGCGATTGTGTATCAGGGGCTGCAGAGATGGTTCAGCAGGTTGAAGTGCATGCTTGTCCATAGGAGACATGCTGGGGGCTGAATCCAAGCTTCCCACACCCAAAGCCCTTTAAGCCATCCCCTGCTCCCTGATTTCTTATGCAGTAAGATATCAATAAATGTTTCCTATTGTTTTCACTTGTATCAGAAATCATGTTTCTGCTTTTTCCCTTTTCTCCTCCCTTTGCTGTTGTCATTGTTGCTATGTTAAGGGGCCACACACTTGATTGATATGTGCATAAGGGATCCCAACAGCTGTGATGTTTGGATCGTACTCAACAATGGTTGGATTCTGTGGGATCAACCTTGTAGTCTCATGCCTGCAATACAGAGTTCTGTCACTGAACCACACCCCCAGGCCTGGGATCAGAAATCATGTTAAACATAGATGGTTTAAAATAACACTAACGGTGGGTTGCAGAAATAGCTCAGCAGGATGAGGGGATGGACCCATGATCTCAGAGCCTGGACTAGGCCTTGGGCACCAATGGGAGTGTTCCCCCAAACCAACAAAAATTATGAAAATATTATCAGCATTTGTTAAAGTGAACCTTGTTTAACAACAAAGAATTGTTTCAAAACTTAAATACTGTGTAACAGAGAGAGGAAATAAAAGGTAGCTCACAGTAGGATACTAATTCACTGCAGATCTGGTGACATTCAAAACTCAGTTCCACTTATAAAAAGTTTGTGATGGTGAACCAAAATTTTGGGGTCTATTTAATGCTTCTAACAATGGGATCAAATGACATTTTTCCCATTCCATGCTGTTTGAGAAATTCTGTTTATTCTATTTCCACTGTGGTATTATGAAAGGGAAGAAAAATATTACCACTGGTCTTTCACTGATTGCACCAGTTTGGATTCATCAGAGTTTATATTTCTCTGGGGACCTATCCATTACCTTTTCCCAACAAGATTGCCTCAAATTTCTCTTCTGAGGTGTCTTTATAAAGAAATACTTGGAAAGTCCCCAAAGGAAAGCAACAGAGTCACAAAACTATTCTCCAGTCTATTTATGTATTTCACCAAATGAATTTCTTGAAATACATATAAAGAAACAAACAATGCTCAACCTATTATGTACATAAAACCTCCCTGATCCTTCAAAATAAAAGCTCTAGCATTTAATATATTTTTTCAAAATGGAAAAAAAAAACTTTTGTCTTGTTCTACCCAAATCAATTAGCCTTATACATTAGCATTGCCATCCCTGATATAAAGATTCTCAGAGTTTTGGGGTACATCTGACATGCGAATCACAAATCTTTGCCCATCTCTGAGGGTTACAAGAGCTTCTTGCCCCACAGGAAGACTGAGTTTGGTGTTGCTTGAAGTCGCCTTGTCTTCTAACAGTACTTGAAATGAGCTGTGAGGCAGAAATGTTTAAAAGGGAAAGATAAAAAGAAAGATATATTATTCCTTGTTGTGGAACACTTTTTTTTAAAAAAACCATTTTGTTTACCTTATTTTGGGGGAAGGAATTTGCGCCACATGTGGCTGGGCTCAGAGTTCATTCCCAGAGGTCCTCAGAAGACTGTATGTAGATGAGTTGAACTGAGGTCGGCCCTGCACAAGGCAAGCACCTTAATCCCTATACTGACTCTCTGGCTCTCCCTGTGTTGTTTGAATGCTTCTCCCACAAACTAGACCCCATTCTATGAGCTAAGTGGGAAGCTGGTGCTCTTACTACAGGAGACTCTAACTTCTCAGGAAGAACACTCAGAATCTGGTGGACTCCACATAAGGAACCTCAAGCCAGGACTAGTGTGAAAGAGCAGGGGCAGCTGGGTTTACTTTTAGAGAAGGGAACAAATATGAGGTGTTTGTGTGACACAGAAAGCAAGTCAGTACTCCACTCACCGAGGCCACGGAATAGGTAATCAGCAGGGACAGCTGAGCCAGAACCTTTGCGTGTGTGGGTCACTACAGGGCTGTGCTCATCACTACCCACATCACTACCACATTCTCAGCTGACGTAAAGACCCTACACAGAACTCCCACCTTCTGACCCCAGATAAGGTTCATATCTATTCTATCAGTAGATAAAGGGGTGTGTAGGTGTGTGTGTGTGCATGTAAGATTGTGAGAAGATTCAAGGCTAATTAAGTGTGCAAAATATGAACAGAAATGACTATCAGTGAGCAAGCCTACTCAGCAGTAGTCAGGAGCTTCTTTGAGGAGAAAACTGTTGGCTTTAAGTATTTCCATTTTTACTTAAGTGTTTCTGTTCCTTAATATTTTAAAAGTATCCTCCCTAAGCCCCCTTCAAGCATTTCTTCAAAATATAGAGGGGACTAGGGATATAGTACAGTGGTAAGGCAACTGCTTTGTACATGGCCAACTGGGTTTGATCCCTGGCATCCCATATGGTTCCCCAAGCCTACCAGAAGTGCTTCCTGAGTGCAGACCCAGGAGTAACCCCTGAGCATCACTGGGTATGGTGCACCCCCCCATAAACACACATTAAAACAAATCAAAATATAAAGGAGAGGGATTTGGGGTGAACTTTAACAAAAGAAAATCTTGTTTAACAATAAAGTTAATATTAATAGAATCAAATCTCATACATTGATAAACTAGAGTATAATGTTTTTTCTTTAAAATTAAAGACCATTCATTGCATTATTGACAACCAAGCTGAGATTCAGTTGAAATCATGCGGAAATTACAGAGAAATGTTGAAATTGTACAATAAGTTGCCAGGGAGTGTCTTATACTTTGCATTTATGCTGAGTACTGAGTCCAAAAACATACATGTAATGTTTCCAGGGTCAGTTGAGTGGAGCATTTGCCTGGTGAAGCCTTACTTATTACATGAAAGTATTTAATTATATATATTTTATTTGCATAGTTATGATTATTTTTGAGCCATTAAATGAAATAGTGTGACATGACACAGCAGAGCCTGTCAAGCTACCCATGTTTTATTTGATATGCCAAAAAGACAGTAACAATTATGGACCTCAATTCCTTGACCTGAAGAATGGTTTGAGGCTCTTCCTGTCCCTGGAGCAAGCAGATGCCCTTGGGCTACACTTGCTTGCGAAAGGACGTATGGAGATGTTACTGGTGCCCGCTCGAGCAAATCGAGGAACAACGGGATAACAGTGAGACAGTGACAGTGATACTGAGTCCAGAGCTCAGTTTCACTCTACATGTGTTGGACAATTTGCTTTGGTGTAGTTTGGGTTAAACTGACATTTGATTGCATAGTATGAGATCTGAAAGATTCAAAGACTTTGATATCAGCTTACATGCCAGATGTCCAGTAAACCTGAGCAAGTCTGCATCAGAGCAAGGACTCTTTCATTCTCCCTTGAGTTCTGGGGTCCTGAGAATCTGACAAGCCCTGAGCAGGGCTCTCTTCAGGACCGTTCTTTTGTTCTTGGTCTGACTTCACGAACAACACCCCCATCCCACTGCCACCTCCCCACCCCCCCAACACACACACTACACTATGAATCCTTCCCTGTCCTCTCCTCTCCCCTCCTCTCCCTTCCAATATTTTGATGAAGATGTACACAAGAGAACTTTGAATCTACTTAAGGACTTATATTTCTGACCCTTCCTCTCTAAATTTGACCACCATGACCACCCCATGAGAAAACATTTTTCTTCTCTCAGAAAAAAAAAAGGAGGGCTTTTTCACTTCAATCTATAGTTTGTGTCACTTATTAAAAATATTTTTGCTCTACTTGAATCTTTGAATTTGTGACCTAAGGTGATAACTCTATGGCAATTTTAAAAGAAAATTATTTAATAACACTTTTTTTCACTTTATTCTTGAAAACACCTTGGAATTTTACTATTTGGGTTGCCTCTAGGATGTGGAAGGGTGACAGAGACGTGCAGACTTGGGTTTTGGGGGGGTAGGTGTAGGGCAGCGCTAAGTTGTTCAGGGAACTGAGCAGCCCAGACTGCTGAACGGGGCATTAACTGAAGGGGCTGCTAAAGGGGGCGTAACTGGCCACAGATGGATGCAGATGGACACAGAATGTGCACTGTCTGCTGGGGAGGAGTGTGAGTGTTTGATAACCGATGCAATAAAAATGAGAGGAGTGGAACTTTCTAGTGTTGGATTATTTAAGTCATTACTGCTAATTCAGCAGGCATGCAGGAACAGAAGATGGTTTAATTAATCCTGAATGCATATTACCTTGGAGTATCTGACAGTCATCTGCTTTTATTGCTTTATTGTGTTGCTCAATTAAGTATTTAATATCTTCTCTATTATTTCCACAAATTAAATTTTGGTCAAACCCCATGGCAATGAACTTGTAGGAATTAGAGATTAGGGATGAGAGAGAAGAGTATGTTTTGGAAAGGTGCTCAGTGAAGGAGAAATGATAGTGATCACTAGTGTGGTTATGGGTGCTTGCTATCTTTAAGAACTTTATATTGATTTGCTTATTTCAACCCCATAACAAGGACTGCAGAATTTTTTACTATTATTCTTGTTTTGTAGATAATAACAACTTGATCAAGAGTCCCACTAACAAGTAGAAGATGTAGAATTTGAAAGCAGGAAGTTAAGTACAGAGCTACTTATTCCCCCACCCCTACCCCCTAAATTTGGCTTGAAGATTTCAAAATTTACTCCTAATTTACTTCTTTGGGAATGGCAGCATGTTCCAGCATCCTCTGGGGAAACCGAGGGAGTTATGAAGGTTACTCTTGGAAGGAGTAACCTTCCAAGAGTTGGAGGTTTGAGTTCCTGCCTGCTAGTCACTAGACAAGGCGGTTGAGGTATGGATGATGCAGCAGCCAAAACACTTCTCTATGGATCTATGCAGGGAACTGTCAGGGTCTGCTCTTCACCTACGTTCTTTCTATGGGTCCAGAAATCAAAGTTGACTACCACTGGTGATTAAGAAGTGCTAAAGCTCAGTTAGCCAGCTTCAAGTATGCCGAAAGGGTGTGTGGATTATTTTGAATTAAAGTACTAGAGAAACAGCCAGAGCAGAGTGAACAAGAAGACTCTCCTCTAATCACCTCCCTGTTCCAGGAGGTAGAGGGAGCTCAGGCCCAGCAGACAGGTTGCGTAAACAAACTCCAGGACATCCCTGCTCCTCCCAACACCAGACAAGTCTCTCTGACAGGCCGATTCCTCACAAGTGCAATTGTTTCTTTGTCTTAAAGATTTATACAAAATGATTATTTTGGTCCTGTAAGTATGGGGGCTCTGTGTCAACAAAGGGAAATTTGTTTTTCTCAAATTAATCTGTTTTGTGGCCATCTAGCTGATAAAGAATAGAACATGTTTGCTCCCCTAAAGAGCATATACGACTGTCTAGTCTGAGCTCTGCCCCAGCCCATAGGTAGAAAATAAACCACAAATAAACCACAAACAAATGTCTGTCTTTCTTACACAACACACAATGCTGCATACGCACAGCTCAGCTTACCACCGCCAGCCATTAGAGGTTCTGGTGTGCGTGTGTGTGTGTGTGTGTTGTGTGTGTGTGTGTGTGTGTGTGTGAAAGCATGAAGTCAGAAATTCACCATCCCAAGGAAAAGAAAGAGCGAATACCAGTAGGGACTCTGTAAACCCGAGGCGTGCGTTTCCTTTGCTCCCTTTTAAAACATTTTTGTCCAGCACAGAATGTCTTTCAGAGATGTGTTGTTACAGTTTAGACATGTTTGATGTGTCCTGGAGAACTGGAATGGGGGTATTAGGAAATATCTTAGGCTGCAGTGATAGTATAGCAGGCAGGATGCTTGCCTTGTACAAGGTACATTGAGTTAAACCCCTGGCATCCCATATAGTCTCCTGAGCCTGTCAGGAGTAATTCCTGAGTAGAGAGCTAGGAGTAACTGCTGAGCACCACCAGGTGTGGCCCAAAAAGAAAAAAAGAAGAGAAAAAAGAAAAGTAAAAGAAAGGAAATATCCCTGTAAGTTTCTAATCATATCCCGGTGTGGGGCATACACAGCTTCAGGCAGGCCGAGTCTTGTTCCTATGATCAGCACCACTTTGAACCCAGGCCAAAAACATCTCTTTGGCCAGAGACCATCTGTTCAGTGGTCTCTGCCATCTACTCAAATAAAGGTTCTTTTGGTACAAAATAGCATGCAAAGGGGCTGACTTTTCAAATGTGTGCATAAGTTTTAGAAGTGAGTACTAAGAGAACTGTTGGGATCTTTATGAACCAGTTTACTCACTTCCCCAGCTTCAGTGAAGGTGTTTCCGTTATTTCCTGGCCCCAGCTGACCGTTCTGCACAGTGTTCACAGCCAGGTCTTTGACCTCTCGATCTCTGTCCTACTCTCAGGACAGAGATGTCCTTCCTCTGAGCTACAGGGAGAAGGGTGCACTTGAGGTCAGAAGGCTTGGCTGCCAAATTCTCTTCCTCTGTTTACTTGTATACCTCATTTGGCTTTTCTCAGCCTAGGTTTCCTCAGTCATGGAATAAAAATAACATTCTGCAAGGATATACGACTTCCAGGGTATGCACAGACTGTGGTAGGTAAACAGCAATTCATAGTTTTATATCTTTCAAGAAAGAACTCTGCTTCCATCTTTTTAAACCCTTCCTCCTCTAACTACTCTAATAATTCCTTTCTTTGAATGCCAGAGGCATTTTAGCACACACTACTCAGATAAAGTTAGTGGGAAGCTATTGCTCACTTAGTTAAACCATGCCAGTTAAGCTCTGGAAAGACAAGACCAAGTGCTCTACATCTTGAATTATTCTGGGCGAGTGTTTCTGTATCATGTACCTCAGCCAATCAGAGGTTCACAGATGTGCCATTAGAATCACTTCAGCTAAATCGCTGAAAACCAAAATGCCATGAGAACCCTTTCCTGTTGTTTGAACACCAGGAGCACAGGGTGGGAACAGGCCCATATCTGTACCTTATTGCCTGTATCCGTGTCTGTGAGGAAACCCAGCACCCTGAGAGCCACGCTGCTCTTGCGCACAGGACACTGGTTCTGGCTCACATGCTTCAGCGTCACCTGTGGCAGGTCGTGGCTTGAGTCTGCACACTCCTGAGTGGGCGAAGAATCTGAAGGGTGGAAAAGTGCCTGATCTGGCTGGGCGAGAGGCTGGTCATCTGGGAGCATCTCCCTGAGTTGTCCCACATCTACCTCTTCCTCCTCCTCCTCTTCTTCCTCCTCCATGTATGACTGAAGAATATGAATCACATATTCCAGAAGGAGCAAATGAAACAGATGCCAGGAACCTACATTTAAAGTTAAAACATGTGAATGGTTAGAGGAGGGATGAAGAGAGAGAGGGAGAAAAAAGAGAAAGAGAGAGAAAATGAGAGAGAGAGAGAGAGATGACCACTGAGGAAGTGGCAGTGTTTCTGGGTCTTCATGCACAAAAAAAAAACAGGGACACCCACCACAACAGCCTTTGGTCAGAAAGGACCAACAGCTTAGCATCTAGGCCTGGAAGAGAATTTCAACCTGAGAAGAGTGAACTATGCACCCCTTAGCATGCCACTCTGCCATACCAACTACTTTAACGATACTTGGGAAGCTGCCAGTTGGAGATGACTCCACCCTGTCCTCATGTCCTTAAGATCTTCAGGCAATAACCATACTGGGTGAAAGGCCCCATCCCTGCACCTGGAGGCATCATAGTAAGCAGAAATTCTAGAGCTGAGAAGTGGGATTAAATCTCATTAGTTCCTAACTTTCTACCCTAAGCCAAAATGTCTTTGTCTTCTCGAGTTATGACAGGTTTATTTTTTTTTGTCTAAAAGGTATCAAGGTCTCTTCTTTGAGTCTTCTATCTTTGGGAATTAACCTTGATTTTCTTTGGAGTTTGTGTCTGGGCCACACCCAGAGCTACTCCTGGTCTATGCTTGGTGTCATTCCAATTGGGATTCAGGGGACTAGGGCTCAAAGTCCTGTATGCCAAGGATGCTCAGCCTGTTGAGCTCTCTCTCTCCAACCTGTTGATCTTCATTTCTTCAACCTGATGATCTTCATTTCTGCCATGGGAGAGACTGGTTCTGTGGGAGGGCATGGGCTGGTCTAGATCTGACTCTGGGAGCTGACTCTGGCATAGATTTAACTATGAGAAACGAGGGTTCATTTTAAAGGAAAGAATTCATGCCATTGAGGGTTTGATCTCATTTGAACATTCAGAGAAGGTAACACGGTACAACAAAAACAGCTGCTAGGCTGGATTTCTTCTGGGGACTTCATATGAATGGTGCAGTATCACTTTGTTCCAGAAGAGCATAGCATAAAGCAGTCATGTTGGGTCTCATTCAAGGGAACGTCCTGTTACAAGTGGGGTTTCTTACATGATGGCTCACAGAAGCAGTGGTCAACAGAACTCCAGATTGTTGGCAAAATAGATCTAGAATAGGCTACAGCATTAGCAACTGCTGCAGGAACTGTGGAACCACCTGCCATGATGGCCAGGAAGGACCTCAGGGCACAGGAGAGGAAGCAACATCTCCTAACAGGTCCTGATATATCTAGAAACCCCTCCATGGAGGGGACACGTGGACTGCCAGGATGGTATCCTAGACTCATCAGCTATGGGTACCAACCACCTACCGGATCTGTCTGCAGCAACCCAGGAGGTTGATCACTCTTAAAAGGCCCAAGAGGAGGAGGCCATGGGGAGCGTAGCCTCCCTGGGGTACCCCCTGGCCCTCTGCATGTACTCCAGCATTGTTTCCAACCAAGCCTCTGGCTTTGTCAGTGAGTACATGTCTCATGTCAACCCAGAGATCTTTCCTGATATATGCCACAAGGAGAAGCCTCAGATCACAACATCACCTTCAAATGTGCCACTTTGGCACATTTTGTGTTTTTTTTCAGTTTAGTTTTTGAGATGTTAAGGGACTGTTCCATGCTTGGTACTTGAATATCACTACTGGTGGTACTCAGGGAGGCCATTTGAGCATGAGGATTGTACCAAAGACAATTAAGTAACAGAAAGTTCATAGAAATATTAACCTATCGCTTAGCTACCTACAAAACACACAGAAGGACTCATGACCTAGAAAAGTGTCATTAAGGGAGACAGCTTTGCAGTTGTATGACCTATATGCTCAGCAGAACGGCACTTAATCACCAACATCTGCTCTTCTTGAGCCAGATGAACTCCCCACCTCCACTTTGAAGCCCCACTTCCTTATCCCTTTCCTCAAGAGTAGGTCATATAAGTTCCTTGATTCTCAAATACCCTATTTTGCTACAGGACTTGAATCTTTAGAGCCCCTACATTTAATACAATACTTTGATTTTCTCCTATTAATTGGCCCAATGTCAATTTAATTATTAAACTATTCAGAGAACCCAGAAGGCTAATGAAATATATTTCTTCCCTTATATGCTAGTTGAAAATTATAAATATAAGAGTAAGCTTCTATACACCCAGTGGTGATGGAATGGAAGAGGTGGCATGTCTCTTTGATGAATGATGGCATCACTTCTTAAACTGACTGTAATGACCAGAGATGTGGCATATGCCCCACCTGAGTGAAGGTCTTGGGTTAGATTCTCTGCATCCCACATCCCAGAACACTCAGGTATAGCCTTCAAGGCGCTGGCATGAGGAATTAAAAAAAGAGTATTATGGTTTGTTATGGGTTTTCATGTTATATTTTAAGTTAAAAGTGTAAAGATACAACAGAATTCTATGTGGTGTTGTGGGAAATACTTGTACAATAGTAGTTCCATGAAAAGCTAGAATACAAACTGTTGGTATTCTCTGACTTACCAAAACTCTCTCTGTGACAGAGAGTCATGGCTTTGCTCACGGTGGTGAGAAGGAAATTCCATCTTAGCTGGAAGCTTGCAGCCAACTTGACAAAGTCCTCTTTGCTTCTGCTAGGCTATAATGCATTCATGAGGGAAAACAAGTCAGGTTTATGCCCAAATCAAGAGGAAGAACACGCTCCAACCCCACGTATTTGCCATGCACACATTGTCAAGTAACCCAGTAAACTTGACAATGTGTGGGGAGATGAAATGACAGGGCAAGAATGTGGCATGGAAGGAGGTGAGAAACTAGTCTTTTCTAACTTTTGGTAATTCCCCATTATTAATAAAAGAAACATACAAAAGGTGGTTGGTGACTTGAGAAGTCTAATAGCAAAAGGGGCATGGGTTTGCCGATGATAAAACATGATGGTGCTTCTGCTGGAAAGCGTCAGGCCTGTGAGTGATGAGGACCAGAAGGCCTAGGGCCACCCGACAGCATGGAGGCATTTGTCTGGCACAGACACAGAGGAAGCCCTGTCTAGACTGACAGCAGCTAAGAGCCCTCCGGCTGAATCCCCAACCAGCATGGCCAGAGGCCTTCCTATGCCAATGGGGCCAGGCTGTCCCTATGGCCTTTCTAAGTCTCATCTGAGCTGCTGGTCTGAACTGCCGAGAGTTGGTTGGTTGCCCACAAGGAGATGCCTTCTTCCATCTTGGCTTCTCCTCCCATCTGCCCCCAGGGAACCAAAGGATGGTCCTGAGCTTCAGAAGGTGTGAATTTCCTTCCATTATCAGCTTCCTCTTCTCTCAGCTTCTGACTGCCAGACCTGGGACCCCCAGGAGGGGTCTGCTGCTCACCAAACATCCAGGCATGCTCTAAAAGTGTCCTAAACATGTTCCAAAGAAGCTCTAGCCTTGTGCTCTGTGCAGTCTTCAGATGTGAGCCATGACAGTGGCTGAGCTTTTATCCCTTCCACCAGGGGCCCACAGCACATAGGACTGGGGCAGAGCCCATGGGACTCAGATGAGCCTACCTCTTGCGGTCACACTGCCAGCTGCTAAACATGGGAGCCGTCAGTCAGCCCTGATAGGCCCAGGCCGCTGGTTTCCACAGTCTGACTTTTTTTTTAACAACAGTCTGCTTTTTATCAGCCCAGTGATTTCACACACACAAAAAAGCCCTTCAAAGGCACACAGTTACCCAAACACCATTTTGTGCATAAGCCTCATTTGTAAAGACTGCAGACATGGCCATGGAGACTCGGAGAACACTCGGTGCCTGCAGTTCCGAGTGTGGGGATCTGTCGGGCTGCCTCCAGGCTGCACTTGTTAACAGTCTCCTGGGTTCATGTCTATTCCAGGCAGTGACTGAGGGAGAATTCAGAACAAAGAGCAGACAGTGAAGGCATCTATCAGACACAATTCATCAAAGGAAGAGCTGTCTCATCGCAGTGGTCTGACACACACACGTTACTTCTGTTACAGCAACTGTGGCTTCACTATTTGGTCTTGCAAAAACTACAAGGAAGAATAGAACCACAGAGAATCTGGAATGACTGTTTTCAAGAAGCAAAGAAGAGAAATGGATTCTATCAAGGGTTGGAGCAGATTTCACGCTCTTTCTTTAGGGTGGAAGGGGCACACCCAGCAGTTCTTAGGGTTTGCTCCTGGCTCTGGACTCTGGGTCACTATCGGAGGTGCCAGGGCCTGGCCATATGCAAGGAGGTGCCTTAACCCCTGTATCATCTCCCTGACGCCTCCTGGTGTACTGCTATCAGGTCTGTGGCTTCCATGTTCTTTCCTGCGTCTTTGTGAATTCAGCTGCTATGTCTTCTAGACAGGAAGGACAGGAAGAATAGGTGTAAAGGTGCACAGGTGTCAAGGTGCACAGGTGTAAAGGTGCACAGGTGTAAGGATGTATAGGTGTAAAGGTGCACAGGGGTAAATATGCACAGGTGTAATGGTGAACAGGTGTAAAGGTGCACAGTTGTAAAGGTTCACAGGTGTAAATGTGCACAGGTATAAATATTCACAGGTGTAATGTACACAGATGTAAATATGCACAGGTGTAATGATGCACAGTTGCAAATATGCACAGGTGTAAAGGTGCACAGGTGTAATGGTGCATAGGTGTAAAGGGGCATAGGTGTAAAGGTGTACAGGTGTAAAGATGTATAGGTGTAAAGGTGCAAAGGTGTAAACATGCACAGGTGTAATGGTGCACAGTTGCAAATATGCACAGGTGTAAAGGTGCACAGGTGTAATGGTGCATAGGTGTAAAGGTGCACAGATGTAAAGATGTATAGGTGGAAAGGTGCACAGTTATAAAGGTTCACAGGTGTAATGGTGCACAGTTGCAAATATGCACAGGTGTAAAGGTGCACAGGTGTAATGGTGCATAGGTGTAAAGGTGCACAGATGTAAAGGTGCACAGATGTAAAGGTGCACAGATGTAAAGGTGCACAGATGTAAAGATGTATAGGTGGAAAGGTGCACAGGTGTAAAGGTGCACAGATGTAAAGGTGCACAGATGTAAAGATGTATAGGTGGAAAGGTGCACAGGTGTAAAGGTGCACAGACGTAAAGATGTATAGGTGTAAAGGTGCACAGTTATAAAGGTTCACAGGTGTATATGTGCACAGGTGTAAATATTCACAGGTGTAATGTGCACAGCTGTAAAGGAATACAGGTGTAATGGTGCACAGGTGTAAAGGTGCAGTTGTAAAGGTGCACAGGTGTAAAGATACCCAGGTGTAAAGGTGCACAGGTGTAAAGGTGCACAGGTGCTAAGATGCACAGGTGTCAATATGCACAGGTATAATGGCGCACATGTATAAAGGTGCACAGGTGTAAAAGTGTACAGGTGAAAAGCTACACAGGTGTAAACGTGTAAGTTTGCAGTTTGCTCTGATCCTCTCTACTCTGCACTTCAGCTTCAGAGTCTGCTCCCTCCCTTGGCCTTTCCTGATTGCCTTCTTCACTGCAGGTTCCTCAAGATGATGAAGGACTGGCTACCTTGTGTGGCAGAAGGTCCCTATGCATACTCCCAGTCCTCTGCACACTGTGGGTCCATGGGGCAAGGGTATTGTGGCTTTCTCTGAGTGCATTCTGTGTATCTCTGAGTGCACTTCTCTGTGCATATACAGAGCTTGTTAAAATGTAGGTGCAAGGTTAGCAGGGTGCTGCTGGGCATGCCCAGTAAGGAAATCACTGTCCAGCCCAGTAATGCCAGAGTGCTGGTGCCAGCTCAGGTAGGGAGTTGGTTTCCTGTGCCCTGCAGAGGAGGAGACTCCTCTGCTCTCAACAACCGCTCAGCCAATGAGACAGTGCCAGCAACAGATCAGCCAATGAGAGAGTGCCATGAGACAGGGGCTGAGATGCTACCAGGCATTGAATTCCCAGTTCCCTCCAAAGGAACCCTGAGTTATATAGCAGTCCCTCCAGAAACGACATAGACTGGCTCTGGCTTTCTAATGGGGGAGAGGCAGGCTGTCTTCCACCAGACTGCTCTACACAAGCGGCATTTTCAGTGTTACTTCCAATAGATCCATCTTGGTGGTGGAATCAGTTGTTACTTTTGTTTGAGGTCAACAATAAACAGCTCTAAAAGGATGACCGGGGAGGCAGATGATGAAAAACAGGCTCAGGGACCTCAGTGAAAATGACTTGTGAGGCATATCACTCAAAAGGACCCAATCTATCAACATCTTGGGGCTGGAGTGATAGCACAGTAGGGAATGCGTTTGCCTTGCAGAAGGCTTACCTAGGTTTGATCCCCAACATCCCTTATAGTCCCCTGGTCAGCACCAGGAGTAATTCCTGAGTGCAGAGCCAGGAGTAAACCCTGAGCACTGCCGGGTTGACTCCAAGTAGCAAAATCATCATCATCATCATAATCACCATTATCATCCTCACCATCATCATATCAATCATCAATCATCATCATCATCATCATCAATCATCATCATCATCAATCTACCCACACCTAAAACATTCACCTTTGATTTTGTGAGCTCAAGTGTAACAGTTCACTGGAGCCATCTGCGAAGCCCCCCCCCATAAGTACTGTTCTTTCCTACACTGGAACCTCTCCTCCTCTCTGGGATCTACGCAGGGCACACTCCTGCATGGAGCTGCTGGCTTTCACTTACATACATCCCCACCCCACATACTATACACTAACTTATATACACCCATCCACCGATTGTATGTGTACACACACTCTCAACTGGTGGTATGTACACACATACCTGTGCAAGTGTGCACACACACACTCACCAAGGCACACATGTGGCTCACCTGTAAACCCTCACAGAACACACACGACAGCTGATTTCTGTCATACTAAGGCAGACACCCTTTCCCAGTACAACCAACTTTGACATATTTCTAACCTGAGAAAACTCTAGAGAAAATTGTTAATTATTTGAGTAGATAATGAACACTGGGTGACACAATTTAGCTATCCTGATATACACTATACCCTCGTTTCCTTTAAAAAAAATGGCAGGCTGGAGAAATTGTACAGTGGATAGGGCACTTTCCTTGCACATGGCTGACCAGGGTTTGATCTCCGGTATCCCATATGGTCCCCTGAGCCCTCCAGGAGTAATTCCTGAATGCAGAGCCAGGAGTAAACCCTGAGCACTGCCAGGTATGGCCCAAACCATCATCACCTCCACTAAAGGAAGAAAGAATCATGACTTTGTACCTGAAAGACAAAAGCTTGGAGATTTGCAGACAGACAGTTCAGGAATATGCTGAGATCTGCTGTTGTCCCCAACAAGGAAATTAAAGTGCTCAGACCTATAGGAAACAAAACAAACAATAAGATTGCAGAACTCTTCTGCAGATATTTGTATACTGGGTAACCTAGGGGACAATAGCTAAATAATAGTTCAAAGGAATTCCCTGGGGCTGAGCACACAAAGGAAGCATTCTTGGGTTGGAGTCACTTCTGAGGTCATCTGGTACAGTCCCATGGTCTCACCTCTTTCAAGCCACCTCTGCCCTTTGTTGAAATGGAAAGAAATATTTTGAAATAACTCCACCTGGTAATTACACAGAACCTGGCTTCAGATGAGCTCACTGCACGATACAGACATGACTTCACCCACCTATCCTTGTCATTTTCATAAAGGAGGGATTTATGGATGTCCCTTAATGGGTGGTGGCCATCTAAAGCAGTGGGAGACATGAAGTGCCCCTTGCCCAGGGCCAGAGATACAGCAAGGACTGATCCAAAGAGTGAAATCAGGACTCCTCTGTTCTCAGTTCTTCTTGCAATTGCAGGAGCAAGAAACAATCCTCCCACACTTTGGCTGCTGCCTTGAAGAGTTGAGAGAACCTAGAAGGAAGAGTGTTCCAGGCAGATGTTGAGTCGGGACTCATGTGGGTGATTTCCCAGACATACCTCAAGCACTGCCTGCCAGGTGTCAGCAGAGGCCACTAGAGTGCTGTCTCTTTGCTAGCTCAGACACACACAAGGATGTCACAGAGCACAGGGCTCCGAGGCAGGCAGGCAAGCAGAGGGAGAGTGGGCCAGGCCACCCTGGGGCTCCCTGGATTGGATTTAGACAGGTTAGGGATTTGAGTTGGGATGTCAGAAGGTACCAGTGGTGTGGGAGGTGGGCCCCGGATTATGAAACACCATGCTTCAGATTGCTGGGCTCTGAGACTGCTGGCTGAGTGCTCATTTTCAGATGCCGATGTACGTGGCTGAGGCAATATTTCAGGGGAAGATTGGGCATTCAGCAGATAATTGAAGCAGGGGAGATAATTGAAGCAGGGGAGGGTACAGGGGAAAATGGAAACTATTTACCCAAAAATATATAATGCAGAGACACAGACACACGGGCAGAGCTGCCATTCAGCTCTCCCTAGCTCAGCTGACCATGAGGTGCCCAGGAGGGAGGATGGGTTCTGGTCCCGGCCTGCTACCCCAATAGGTCTCGGAAGCAGCCAGAGGAAATCACTGCCATTTTCAACATCTGGACTCCACAGCTCATCAGAGCCCCACCCAAGGGAGAAGCTGATTTCAAGTCCAGCTCAACAGAGCCCCATGCAACAGAGAAGCCAATTTCAAGCTCAGGTATGCAACTCTCGGTGGCTAAAGTCACTGGGCTTCTATGGAGATGGAGCTGGGGTCCCTTTCCCCCTCCTCTGTCCCATCCGGGAGGCCTGGTGGACCTTCCCACGAACTGCCTCTGGGCTGTCAGCCACGATGCAGAGACACAGACACATGGGGCAGAGCTGCCATATGGCTTTCTGTGGCGTGCTGCTGCTTTGTGGCCACACAGTACATCGACCTAATAGAAACCAACCTTGTTCTAGAAACTCAAAGTAAATTCAAGAACAGAATTTGGTCACATTCTCCCATAACCCACCAGAGGGAGAAAGAATGGATTCATCAATAACATTGCTATGTATGTGCATTAATGGTCAATATAATTAGTGCCAGCTGAGGGAGCAGGCATGGGAATTGGGGGTGGGTGGGAAATAAGGGTCTTTGGTGGTGGGAACACACTGGTGGTGGGAGTGGTGTTGAAGTATGAATCTTTTTATCAACTGTATTATGAAACCTTTTTACTTCGTAAATCACAGTGTTTCAATAAAAAAGGGAAAAATATGAATATACTCCATATTTTACCACAGGCACAATCTCATCAAAGTCAGTCCTACTTAAAGTCAAAGAAAGGGGAACTTGTGGGTGTTGTGTGTAGCTGCAGTTGTGGACTCATGCAGATGTGAAATCGTGGAGTTTCCCACAGGCTGTGCTGGGCCAGTGGTTCTCTGATGTAGAGGGCTCAGCTATTACCTGAGTATCGCATAGGTGTGCGAGGTGCTTCATACACAGGTGCATGCATACACAGTTGAACAGAAATAGATTCATGTTAAAATACCAAGTAGGACCTTTCCTGAGCAAAAGTATTGACAGGACTGGGTAAAAGCAGTGTGACCCTACGTTCCCAGAAGGACCCTCACACAAGGTCTGGAGATTGGCCCACACTCTAAAGAATGACCATACACCAGCTCTCACACCACTCTGAGAGGGGGAAAGGTCCTTTCCTCCCTGGGAAGTGACCACATAGTCAACTCAGCCAGTTCTTGGTGGAAGGAGAGTTTCCTGAAAAGAACAAATGAAACCCCTCTGGTGTTAGAACAACAGGTATAGTGCTTGCCTTGCACAAATTCAACATGGATTTGGCCCTCAGGACCCCATATGGTCCCCGGAACCCCTGCCATGAGTGACCCCTTAGCACATAGCCAGGAGTAAATGCTGAGCCTTGCTGAATGGGCCCCTCAAACAAAAAAATGGTGATGAGATAGCAAAGGGAGAGAATACTGACCATTCGTAATTCACTTGTTTGTAAAGGTCAGAACTTTGAGCTGTAAGAAATCATCATGTGAGACAAATGATGTGAGACAAATCTCTATGGCAGTAAACCAGTTGGGTGGGACATGGACTCATTCTGCCCAGACAGCAGGGAGAGAACCAACTACATCTGTACATTGACTGAGATGAACACCGTAGAGTTTGCTTCTCCCAAAGGAGAAATTCCAGTTTGCTCTACAGAAGCAAATACCATTATTACTTCATTATTATTATTGCAGGCACACTCACCTGTCCTATAATTCACTCTCAACAGACCTGCGTTAGCACTAATATTCCAGAAAAGGCCAGGGCCATCCACCCCAACACAGGAAGAGAAGTGTCAGATAGAAGGTAAGAGCTTTGTACATGAGTGGTGTTCACACCTGCCCAGGGATTTAATAAACACTCCTGTAAAGCAAGTCGGGAAGGACAATTACATTTCGTCTCTGTGTCGTCCTCCACCTCTTCCATGCTGCTCTGTTCACTAGGCTGAGATGTCTTATAAATAGCCCAAGTGCCTTGACTAATGATGGCATATAGATCAGACTTCAGGATGCTGACTCTTCTGTTATTCCTCAAGACCATTTTCATAGTCTAACAATAGAGAGAGGAAGTACAACATAATTGATTAAGCATCATTTAACTGTGTCTAACCCCTTTCCAAATCAAGGTTTTTAAATTAAATTAATTTCTCCATTTTGGGGCTTGGGGTCATATCCAATAGTACTCAAGGTTTACTACTGGCTTTACAGTCTGGAATCACTCCTGGCAGGACTCGAAGGACCATAGGATGTCAAGGATTAAACCCGGGCCTTCGACATGCAAGGCAAGTATACTGTACTATCTGTACTGCTGTACTCTCTTCAGTCAATTTTTCATTTATTAAGGAGAAAATAAAGTAAGTTTGGGTGTTATTCACCAAAAGGGAATCCTAAATGACAAAGTGTTTGAATGTTGTGCTGTCGGGGAGCACCGCCAGGGTCCCCGACAGTGCCGGAAGCGAAGTTCCCTTCTATTTCTGAAGCCGGCGGGGAATGGATGAAGATTCAGGAATCTGATGAAGTTTTAAAAGGCTTTACTTATCACAGGTTCAGGCATACAAATCAGCAAAAGGAAAAACCCTGTGCTTAGGATTCCCGGCTAGAACCCCAGCCATGTGTAGGCCAAGATGGCGGCCACCACGTGTAAAGGCCCTGTAAAAGGAGAAGACAAGACTCCCAAGAAGGGTGAGCGCTGACAAAGAGAGAGCCCAAAAAAGAAGCATGCGAGAGAGGAAGCAGGCTAGTATTATACCCCTGCAACTCAGACCTCCCTCCCACTGTTATGGAAGCAGGGAGGGTCAAATGCCCTAAGGTAATCTCTCCCAGCACCTCACCTAGGTCCTTTTGTATGCTAATGTTTTGAGCCAAGATCTGCCTGGAAATGCCTTTATAGGGTAGAGAAGGGGGTTTCTGAGATGGCATGTCTCTGTACCAAAGACTAATACTAATGCCAGTTAAATATTTCTCCAAGCCTTCACAAGTCTCTTCTACTTCATTGTAGTTTTGTATTTTAGTTGCCTTTTGAGTATATCAGGGAGCCATGCTTGTTTGCTTTGAAGCAAACTGCATTTCTCTCTGGTCTAATTACTTAGGGATCCTACGTGGCCAGGCAAATATGCTGGTAAGATCTAGCTAGTCCCACAATCATTGGGGTAGCATGGGAGAATATTTATACCAGCTAGTACAGCATACATGGTCAGATAAACTGCCACATTTAGACTACCCCCTTATCTACGAAGTGATTTGCAGGCACTAATTCAGAGCAGATGCAGCGGCCCTTAGAGGAGTCCTGCAACAGTGTGCTCTCTATAACTCTCTGAAAAATAGCACATAGAATGCTTTTCCTTGGAAGTAGGTGAATTTAGGGAAGTCAGGCATTGGGGTTCTTCTTCTTCTGAATCCTCTGCCTTTGCACTCTGGTCAACCCACCTAAAAACTGCTCAGAAGATGGAAACAGATGGGTGCAGACCTGCACAGAAGTTGTGACCATCAGAAGGCAACAAAATTCACTAGAGGGGGCTGTGGGGACTCATACACCACTTCTATCCTTTCCTTTGGACAAGGAGTTTAGCTTCCAGGAGCTCATTTTTCAGCTGTTCTCCCAAAGACTACCTGAGCCCCATGTCGTGGGGAGGCCCCATGAGCAGGGGCTTATCTTCCATCTTCTTCGAGTAGGCTAGAACTGGGCACTCTCCATACCTCCATGTCCTTTCAGGGGAGGAAACTGTGGACCCTATTTGGATTGGGATGAGGCGACCCTAGCTGACCCTAGTGGGAACAGGAAAGTCTCAAAGAACAGGCCAAGCCCTGGGAACATAAAGTAGGGTGCACCCCAGGGAGAGTTTTGTGCTGCAGATAGCTCAGCAGAACCCCGCTGAGCTGACTCTGACTTGGAACAGAGGAACCATCCCAAGCTCTAACCTGAGTTGGTGGCCACAGGACTTGTAAACCCATTCTTGGAGGGACCACTTGCTGAAATGACATCATCTCATGCTCAGCTTGCCTCTGATTTCATCAAACACAGAAGCCACTGAGTCACCCCAAGAGAGCAAAGGTCAGAGCTGGTGCGCCAGGTCACACCGAGTGAAGATGTCTATTGGTTTGTCTCTCTGCCTGACTGTCTACCTCTACAGGCTTGCTATGAAGCCCCAACCCCTTGTCAGAGGGTCAATGGGTGGTGGACACATCCTCGCTGTATAGGAAATTGCTAATTTCCGGGTACACTGGCAGCTTCTGGTTTCCCCTGAAAACTGCAGGCACTTACCTTTGCCATGTTGGAAAGGTATATCTTTCTTCGGAGCCTTTTCACAAACACAGTAACTTCTGTGAAGAACAAGACACGTGGCCATTACCAATACTGAAACTTCCTGTTCTGAAGCTCCACAGCGGGAAGGGCAGGTGCAGAGGTTGGCCTGGGAGGCCTGTGCCCTCTGCTTCAGCAGAGTGTCCTCCATGCAGAGCCTCCCCTGCTGCCCTGGGGCTCCCCTCGGCCGGTACTTTCTGTGGGGATGTGTCTAAGGCAGCCCTGTGTGTCAGAGAAGATCCATCAGCCCAGTCCCGCAGGCATGTGCCAAAGAGTTTCTAAATTTTTCCCAGGAACTCTGAGTTCCCCCCAACTTTTCAATCTCAACAGAGCTGTTCTCAGAGAGTGATCAAAGGGAGGAATGAAAGAGAAAACAGAGGGAAGCCCTCAAGAGAATCCATCTCTGCACTTGGCATGTATTCACAAGGGATATACTGCTGCCATGTTTGCTCTCTGAGTGTTTGCTGAGTGTCTTCCCGAGTGTCTCCCCTCCGGGGGCTTGTCTCTGAGGCTGTGTCACAGCTTTACATAGGGTTTCCCTGCAGAGGGGCTCCCCAGCAACTGGAGAAAAGGGAGCAGTTCAGGGAGGGGATGGGTGAAGTGGAGGGAGGGGTGAGGATAGAGGGATGGTGTGGGAGGGAGGGTTAGGCTGGAACGGAGAGGCTCAGGGATGGTAGGTGAGGTAGTAGGGGGTGAGGTAGAGGAAGGGAGGAGGCAGAAGGGGGAGAGGTGAGGAGGGAAGGGAGGGCTCAGGAAGGGGAGGGCATGGTTGAAGGGGTGAGGTGGAAGGGCTGAAGTGGGAGGGAAGGGGGAAAGGAGAGACTTACGGAGGGTAAGATGAGGTAGGAGCCAGGTGAGGTGGGAGGGAGGGGTGAGGCGGGGACGGAGAGGTGATTGAGGGTAGGGGTGAGGCAGGATGGGAGGGAAGAGGCAGGAAGGGAGAGGCATGGGTTTGCTCTTGGCCTATTCAACTGTTTCTACCCAGCCCTGCAGCCCTGGCAGTGCTCAGTGCTCACCCTGGAAGTCTTGGTCCCAGTCTGACCTGATAAAAATGTTCACATGAGCAGGGGTCCAGGGGCCTAGAAGGCCACCAGAGACCATCATCACCCAGAGACAGGGAGTCTAAGACTTGCTACAAAAGGCACAAAAGGCAGGAAGCACAAAAGGCAGGAAGTAGGGGTCAGGAAGCACCCTGACCCTGCTTTCCTGAGGTCCCTTTAACTCCTGTCCTCACTTGCTTCAGCTTCTCCCTGTCCATCCTTTCACCCCTGTCAGCAGCTCCCTGGGGACAGGGAGAGCTTCTCTACCACAGTCCCCCGTGACTGTGATTATTCTAAGCAGCAACTAGGCCCCTGAGCAGCCTCCATGACTCTCTGAAGCTCAGAGAAAGCAAAGAGGGTGAGGATGTGTGGGACAGAACCCTTATTAGTTCTCTAGTGGGGCAGGAGCCAGAGCTGGGTTAGATGGGCATTGGGCATTGCTGGATGCATGACCAAGCATGGGTGTTATTCAGGCAAGGAACATGTGAAAGGTACAGATGGAGCAACACCAAGTACAGCGTTATTCACCCAGGGAACAAGTGAAAGGTAAGACGGAGAAAACAGAAATGCACCATGGACTGGGTTGTTTGTGTGCGGGGAGATGGACAAGTGGCAGAGTGTGTGCGAGGCCCTGAATCCACCCCGTGCACACACCCCTGCCCCATGCTGCTGGGCATGACTGAAGGTCTCCACACCTCCCACCCTGCAGATCTCTGACACCAGTGGCCCGTATAAAATACACAAATATCCACAGTTTTAAATATACATGGACAAAATAAGCTATATTTCTTTGAGGTCAGGCCTTGTTGGCTCCACTTTAGGTGGGAGCTGGGCGCCAAGGGGTCGGGCCTGCCAGTCTACTCTCACAGAATTCATTTGTCTTCGAAACCTACCTTTGAGTTTGGAGAGCTGCAAGAGGGCCGGAAAGCCTTCCAGAGCATTAAGTAGCCACAGCTTAAATTTCTTACTAAATAACCGGACAGATTTCAAGTACTGAATAGAAACATCTTCCAAAAAGTCTTGGAGGAGAGCATTCTCAATTCCCTATAGCAGGTGGGAAAGAAACCAGTCAAGACACCAGGCAGGAGCCGGGCCTCAGGTATCAGGGATCAATTGTATCTGTCACAATTCAGAAAGCAGCCCCTGCCCCTGGCCTGAGAGGCAGCCCCTCCTAGTCACTGCCACACGTGGTGAGCAGAATTGGAATTTTTCCCATCAAGATTGTAATGACTAAAAAAATACATTTGAAGCTAATCCTAAAATAGGTCTAATAAAAGACTTAAGGGGCCAAGTCTTCAGCTTTTTGGGATACAAACTTAGAAGTAGCTGTTTGTTTCCTGAAAAATTAAAATACAAGGGCAAGAGAGATAGCACAGTGGGTAAAGTCCTCAAGCAACACAGGTTCAATTATCAGCATAACAATCAGTCTCCTGCCCCCACCAGGAGTGATCCCTGAACACAGAGACAGGAATAAGCCCTGAGGACCACAAGATGTAGCCTCAACTCTCCTCTCCCCAAATTAAAAGCCAAGGTTCTTAAGTATTAGCTTAAGAACTAAGCAAATAGTTCTTAAGGGTTAGCTTAAGTATGGCATACACATCTTACTCCCTGAACATAACATTCACTTCATTTATTTATTTTTGCTTTTGCTTTTTTTTTAAGGAGGTCACCCCCAGTGGTGCTCAGGGGTTGCTCCTGGATCTCCACTCAGAAATTACTCCTGGTAGTGCTCGGGGACCATATGGAACGCTGGGGATCGAACCCAGGTCGGCTGTGTGCAAGGCAAATGCTCTCCCCACTGTGCTACCACTCTGGCCCTACAGTATTTACTTTAGAGAAAGAGCTACATAAAAAACCTTTGCATCATTTCCAAAGGAATTTTTCCAATTAGTCATTTTAAATAATCTTATTTATTTGATACTACCAGAAAAAAAAAATTTCACTCTTTTTTGGGGTTTACTGGAATCATAAGTCACCATATGTATTGGCTTTTTCTGGACATGAGGTCATTCAGACGCTTGCATAATTCAAAAGAAAAAGGTTCCCTCAGGAAGACACAAAAGGTACTGGTCCATCAGGGCCTATATTTACTGCTCAGGGGGCCTGAAAACCAGGGAACCTTCAGAGAAGGCCAAACCCCACATCTGCTATCGATTTTTAATTGGAATACACACCAGTGACCCCACAGGGATCCCTACCTTGTACAGCTGCACATCATAGCACTTAAAGAGCTGGCATACATCAGGCAATGACATCAGCATGATTGTGTCTTGCTGCAAAGATTTCCAGAAGGAAGTAAGCAAGTCTTCCACCTGATGAAAGCCAAAGAATACATCTATGAAAACTCTTTTTGTACCCAAGGAGATGATCTCCCATCTCAACTCAGCCAGCCCCAATGATAATAGAAGGACTTTCATTCAATCAATCCAGAGCTTTGCCTACTAGAGCTTCTGCCATTTGGACAGGATAATGTGAAACATGATTTTCAGGATAGTTTTCAGAAGAAAGTCTGTTTCTGACCACCAGGGGGCTCCTTTTGATTACAATAGGATAAGGTTTGGGCCACAGGGGACAAGACCATAGCTTAGAATGAATGCTCATTAATGGATGGAACCTCTCCATTATTTTTCAGGTCAGAAAGGAGTGTAATCAAATAGTCTTCATCATCAAGATCAAATTTTTTCTCAGAACTGGGCTGGAGCGATAGCACAGCGGGTAGGGCGTTTGCCTTGCACACAGCCGACCCAGGTTTGATTCCGCCATCCCATATGGCCCCCGAGCACCACCAGGAGTAATTCCTGAGCAAAGAGCCAGGAGTAACCCCTGAGCATCGCTGGGTGTGACCCAAAAAGCAAAAACAAATTTTTTTCTCAGAACTGTGTAAGCAAAAGGGGTGGGTGTAGTTTTTAATAGGTGTCTTCTTGAAAAACTGGACAATGTCTTTGGAGGAACAAAATGGCAGCTACTTTGCTTTTCTTTCTTTTCACCCATAATGAGTTTCCAGATGCATTTGAACCAGGTGATTGGCCTGAGTTACCAACTTATAGACTTGCCTTTACAGAATTTTCACTGACTCAGTACAATAGAATACATGGACCCACCAAGAACTGCCATGCTGCTATTCCCCCACATAGACAGTCAAAGAAAGAAGTCAGGGCCAGCTCTTGAGTTACCTGATGATGAACCTTTGATATTGACCCTATTGTTGAAAACATAATAGACTTTTCTAAAGAGACTAGACATAAAACACAGCAGTGGCTTGGACAGAGTACATTAATTCCTTCCCTCTTGGATTGGTGACTATTGTGGTCCACGGGCCTGATAGATCAGAATAAGATAGAAACCAGAAACCGTGGATTCATCGCTGCTAAATTATTCACCATGTCCAGTTTCACATGGGAAATCTCCCTGATTTGGCCCCCTTTCCTTCCAATGTCTCTGTTGCTGCACCATAGCTAGAGCCCCAGATTTCCTCACCAACATGGTGGCCTTGGTTACTAAAGCTCTCCATCTTAGCAAACAGTCATAACTTTCACAGGGCACATGGGGCACCTCAGAGATGTTTCCACCTTTCTCATTTTGAGAAAACAAATCTCTTACCTTGGACACATCATGCCAATCTGTCTCATTTGCCTGCAACCATTGGTATTACCTGGAATTCCTTCTCTTTCCTTCTCTTCCACATTTCCTGTTGGCCCTCAGACTTGCTACAGAGTCAGCAACAACATAGTTTTCTCTTGGGAGAGAGCATTCTCCAGTCATCTCTGGGCACCCAGAGAAGTTTCATCATGCTGCTGTTCTAGAACTGGTCATACTGTCTCAGGCTTGATGGCTTAGATTTTTCCTTTTAGTAGCAGACTGTACATATAATACTAAAGGTATGCTTTTTAGCACCAGACTGCAATTATTTTTTGCTTTTGGGTCACACCTGGCAATGCTCATCCTGGCTCTGCACTCAGGAATTACTCTTGGCGGTGCTTGGGAGACCATATGGGATGCCAGGGATCGAACCCAGGTCAGCCGCATGCAAGACAAATGCCCTACCCACTGGACTATTGCTCCGGCCCCAAGACTGCAATTCTTAAAGAGAATGTATCTTCCTAATTTCAGAAAGGACACTGGTCACAGGGTAACAATAGAGATAAGTACATTAATTAATAAATAATTATCTTACTACTTTAAAAATCAATATTAATTTAATTGTTGATATCAAATTAATATTTAATGAGTATATGAGGAAATATATATATTGCTATATATCATTATATATTTATATATATATATATATATGAACCAGTTATAAATAGATTTGCAGTCCACTGCATTAATGTATGGGGGCACAGGGACACACTGAAGACATTTGCATCCCTCTCTCATTATAACGTTTCACCCTGACTAGGGACTAAATGTAGCCCTGCTGAGTATTATCACCAAAGCTGAAGTACTTAAAACACTCAAGTCTCATAAAAAACGTTTATTTACATGCATACTAGATTCCCCACATTTTAATTTTAATGCTTCAAAAGGGCAAAAGCATTAATTCATGTTTTCCACAACTAATTGTACATAAAGTCCAATCATGTTAGTACTCAAGCTAGCTTCCCCCTCCCACTTCAAAGTCTTGCTTTTTAGTGGATACAAATAAAGTGGTTCTTTAGCATTATTCAGAGTGAATAATATTACCAACATTTTATACACAATGTACTAGAATTAGGATTTAGAAACGTAGTTGAATTGTATTTAAAATATAAAGTTGGGCTGGAATGATAGTGCAGTGACCCAGGTTTGATTCCTGGCATCCCATATGGTCCCCTGAGTCTGAGTAATCCTGAGTGCAGAGCCAGTAGTAGTCTCCTGGGTATCGCTGGGTGTGACCCAAAAACCTATATGCCTATTAGCAGCTTGGACAATTTCCAAATGCTGAAGCATAGAAATGTCATTTTCAGAACTCACCGACCACAAAATGACTGTGTTCCAGCACACCGGCACAGTGACATCACAAACATTCCTTTAGGGTACTTTTCTTAAAGTGAAATGGCTCATAATGAATCCTATATGCTTGAATTCTATAGAGAAAATCCTACCCTTTCCAGTTCATGGTTCTTCACATTCTGTAAAATGTCTTGACAATAGTTGCAATATTCATCAGCCAGGAAGGCCATCTAGGAAGCACACGAAAAAATGATTTCAATTTTCAAACTATTTCAAGAAGAAGCAGATCCTCAAGGACTCTTAGAAGCCCTTAGAGGCTTCTTTCATTCCAATTTCAACATGACAACAACAAAATAGTGTGGTTTGGCTCCAAGGCTGTGCCTTTGGGAGGAAACTGGGCCTTGATGATTTGTGTGTGTTGGCTTTTTGATTTTGGGGGTCATTCCTAGGTGCTCAGGGCCTATTCCTAGCTCTGTGCTTAGAGGACCATGTGGTACCAGGAATCAAACATCTGTCTCCTATGTACAAAGCATGTTCTCAGTCCATTGAGCCATATCTCCGGCAGGAAACTGCTCCCATGTGGTCACGCATACATACACCAGAAATGGTGAAGTCCCATTTTGACGCCACAACTTCTCTATTTCCAGGGCTTTGTATTTCTATGTACAGTAGATTTCCATCTACTACAAAAGTCACTGATCTTCCTTTATACCTGATCCTCAGCTTTCCCTTTACATAGCACCCAATCCCAGTTTCTAGAAAATTTCTATTTCTATTCTTTTCTAGATATAAATATAAAGGTAATTTTTCCTCTCCCACTAGAAGATGACAGGGTGGTTCTAGCTGGAGCCTTTCTACAGGGAATGAGGAAGAGGCTTAAATATTCTAACTACCTTGGCCAAATCCATGGATTTGAGTGAAAGAAAGCATTATTCATCCTGCTACTATTATGATCTAAGCAGAATAAGAAGACATTCATTGCCCTCCACATTGAGTGCATAAAAAAATAGTGTTTGTGATAGCCCACCATTTTGTAGGAGTATTTCTTTGCCAGCTCTTGCTCCCCAGAATGGACATCTTCTGAATTCAGACAAAGGTGATTCTCCTGGATCTGTCTTTATTGGCAAATGGTCTTCACACTGGCAATCATTTACACAATGCATTATTTATATTTAAAGGCATGTATATTTTTTTCTTTTGGGGTCATTCCGGCAATGTTCAGGGGTTACTCCTGGCTCCTTGCTCAGGAATTACTCCTGGCGGTGCTCAGGGGACCACCATATGGGATGCTGGGGATCCAACCTGGGTCGACTGTGTGCAAGGAAAATGCCCTACACACTTTGCTATCGCTCCGGCCCCAAGGCATGTATATTCTTACATATAAACCATGTGACAGTTATATTGCTACTCGAGGTTAATGTGCTCTATGACCATTTATCCACACCTCTCCTCACATGATTGATTGGGTGACATATACGTTGCTGGGGCAAATTTCCTCCCTGATATCATCCCAAGCAATAAATACTATCTACTTTTCCTCTCTAATTCTATGGATGGACATAATCATCAAGAAGTATCACTTGTATCACTTGTCTTCCCGTTGATCATCGATTTGCTCGAGCAGGCACCAGTAACATCTCCATACATCCTGTCACATACTAGTGTAGCCCAAGGGCATCTTCTAGCTCCAGGAACATAAAGAGCCTCAAACCATTCCAGTCACGTAGAAGTAGAAATTTAAAATACGCACCCCAATATATTACTCTTATAGTCATATAGAAGTACTTTATATATATATATATATACATATATATATAAACAAAAATATATAATACACAAACATACAATAAGATATCATGTACAAATATTTAATGCTACAATACAAAAAACACTTCTTTTATATTTGGGGTTTTTTTAATTGGTCTCACCAGATGGTACTCATGGATTATTCCTGCATCTGCATTCAGGAATCACTTTCTGGTGGGGTGCTGGGAATTGAACCTGGACTGGCTGTGTGCAAAATAAGCAACTCTACCCACTGTACTATCTCTCTGGCCCCTACTGTCGGGGACCGACCTGTCCTCCAACACCCTACAAATACATTTCTAAAATCTTTGTCCATATAATTCTTCCACCTAAAAGTAAAGCTACATGCTGTCTGGGTCACTATACCAATATTAAAAAAAAATGGTACCAGAAATTCTCGTATCAGAAATTTCAGGAACTAATTGATATGGAAAACAACAGGCACAGACTTCTTTTTGGAGGAACAAACTACAGAACGCTAAAACATTTAATTCAAGGTGGGAAAAAAAGTGTAACATTGCAAAAAGCGAACTCAACCTTCCTTCCTTTGCCATGCATGTTTCTGTACTCGTGATCAGTCCTGGTCAGAAAAAAAAGACAAATTTTATTACAAATGATTTCTTCAGGGGTTTTCAATCTTCTTTGAAATAACTTGTTTCCTAGCATAGGATGAAGTCACTCTTGGGAGTTGGAAACTACGCTGCAGAGTTTGCCACATTGCACAAGGAATTTCTTCTTCATTCTTGAATCTAAGGGCTTGATTACAGGTGGAACAGTACCAAGGTCAGATTCATCTTCAGTTTCCTGGGCTCTCACCAAGCTGTGCACTCGTTTCCTGCTTAGCAGATGTTTTCTGTAGGTTGCCTCCCCCACCCCATTTTACTTCTATCCTTGCTTATACAGGAAGCAGCACGGCCTTCTGAAGAGAGGCTGATCCTCAGAACCTCTTCAGTCACCCTTAGTCTGACATAGCTTAGCTCCATTCCACACAGGGGCACAAACAAGAGAGATGCCATTAGCGCCCCCTCCTGAGCAGCTCTGTTTTATCAATCAATAATGCACTGGAAGAGCAGGGCCCTTGGTTTGATGCTGAACAGTCTTTTCAGAGTTCTAATACCTCTTTCTCTCTCTTTTTCTCTCTCTCTCAATGGAAACTCTTTGATTTGAAAAAAATATGCACATTATACACTTAATGCTGCAAATATGTCAAGTACAACTCCCTTCTGCCGATAGTGTTGGAATAAAACAGGAGTTTCACTATCTAAATAAACACATGAAAACAGTGGCACAAAAGATAACAATTCCATGTGCTGTTCCCATGGACTCCTTTGTCTCTATTGGGTGCTGTTCAATCCTCATTTTAGCTTCGTTAAGGGCAGGAGAAATGACACAGGGATTAAGGCCCTGCAGCTTTGAGTGTGGCTGACCTTGTCTTGATGTCCAGCACCACAAAGTCCCCAGAGCACCACTGAGAGTGACCCCTGAGTACAGAGCGCCACTGGGTATGACTCTAAATCCTCACTCCCAGATTAATTTGTTTTAAAAACTCAAACCACTAGACAGCAGAGGATGGTTATGCTTCAGTCATCAAGGAGGAAGTGGTGACTTCATGATGCTCACTGAACTGGCCCTCGGCAGCTAAGAAAAGAACTAAGGACTTCTCGATTCCAGCTCTGCACTAGTCTCACTTACCTACTGTGTCCTGCCTCACTCTGTCCTCTTTTCTCTCAAGCACACCTGTCTGGCACTCATTGGTGCTCTCCCTCACAGGTACGGCTGCTAGCAGAGCAATGGTTCTTAAGTGCTATATGGAAACCTGTGAGACCAGAATCCTGGCTGACGCTTGTGATTCACAGCCGAAAGGTCTGTGTGAACCAAGTGCAAACCACAAATCTATCATTGTCACCAGCTTCTCCAGTGAGTCTCATTGACACTCATTTTGAGAATAGCAGCTGTTGGCAAGACAGTTCTCTGTCTCACTCTGTAGAAGTCATTGCCTTTCAGCTTGGCAAATACATCTCTATTTTACCTGTGTGAAAGGAGGGAGTCATCCGTACTAAGGACACTTAAGAAATCATTATAGGTAGAATGGAAAAGTAAACATAATATTAACAAAACAAGACAGGAAATCCATGCTTTCCTGAAGTCAGCTCTTTCTGACTTCTTCCTGTGAAAAGAACCTATCTTTTTTTTTTTTGGGGGCAATATTTTAAAAGGCCCAAATCAAATTCCTTTTTGGTACAATGGAAACAATCATAAATAGACTGTGAAAGTAGGAAATAGAATTACAAATGTTTGAATTTCTGCAGGACAAGGCTTTCAAGAAGAAATAAGAGGGATTCTCATTCTAGAGAAGTAATTCAGAGAAATGACAGACAAAAAAATATGAGAAAATATTTAGGTTTTTCAGGTATTTTATACAGTTTGGGGTTTTGGCATTCTGACTGCTCTGAGAAATGTCCCTGAGATTATCATCTATTCATCCCACGGACCCTCAGCCAGCAGTACTGTGAGTTGGCTCCATGAGATGGAGGAGAGTTCAAATAACTGTCTGTCCCTTCCTGGGTGTCGCTGTTGATTCTTCTAGGTGTTTTTGTCCTTCCTGCATCCTTAAAGTCATGGGTCTCAAAATGATTCCCCAAAGCAAAGGTACACTATCATTCTCTTTCTAAAGGAGTGTTCTCATCTGGAGTTTCTGCAATCTCTTGAGAGAAATTCAAATTCCTCAGCTGGTAGTGATAAGCTACCCTATATCTGGATCTAATTCTGAGTCTTCTGCACCTCAAAATCTTCCATGAGCACCCCTCATTGCCTAAGAAACCTTCTACTACAAATACAAGCCACACACCCTCAAAAATAAATCCAGAAAGCCCCTCTGGGATCAACTCAAAAGCTGCTGTAGCAGTCAAAATAATTTTTTCCAAAGTTCACATTTTAATGTTCATAGCAAAATAGACTTTGCTGATGTGGTTGGAGATGACCACTGGACTAGAGCCATTACCAACTGGATCCCATGGGACGCCAAAAGATCACATGGCCGCCCAACTTGATGAAGATGATCAGACATCTTCGCCAAGACCCTGAACGAATGGTTTGAGGTTCTTCTTATTCCTGGAGCAAGCAGATGCCATTGGGCTACACTGGCACATGATGGGGTCAAATGGAAACATTACTGGTGCCCACTGAGCAAATCGATGAATAACGGGATATCAAGTGATCAAGTGATCAAGTGATATGGTTATGGTGGATGGTCTAAGATAGAGACAACAGTGTTGATTACTCAGTAATCCGTATGATTGCTGCAATCATATGGATCCTTATTATCCTTATGATAAAACAGAAATCTTCCCATCTACCAAAAGCCAGGGAGATGCGGTTAGGACTCCATTGCCTTTGCTGACTTAGAAGATAGAGAAAGGGACCATAAGCCAAGGCACACAGGTATCCACAAGGAGCTGGGAAAGGAACAGATTCTTCCCTAGATCTTCCAAGGAATGTAGCTCTACTAGCAATTTGGTCTTAGCCTGGTGAGAACCATGCTGGACTGTCCACCCTGACAGATAATAAGTTCCTGTTGCCTTAAGTAATGAAATGTTCGCTAATGTGTTACTGTAGCTGTAGGAGACACCACAGGCTCCTCTTCTATGAAAACTTCCTAATTCTTCTTGTCTTCCAGAACCTCCTTCATACTCCCACTTCCAGAGTCTTTCTTGACCCCCCCAATGGCCTGCGCTGAGACTCTGCAGAAGCTACTTTCTGTCTAGCTCCCCAATTCTAATACTGTACTCTATTCGAGCATAGTCATAGGTGTTGTTGTTTCCTTGTTTATTTTCTGGGCCACTCCCAGCAAGTGTTCAAGGCTTACTCCGGCTCTGAGTTCAGGGATAACTCCTGGTGTTGGTTAGGAGACCATAGGAGGTCCTGGGGATTGAACCTAAGTCTGCTTTATACAAGGCATGGGTCCTGCCTGATGTATTACAGTTCTGGCCCCATCTTTTGCTTTTATTTTTTTAACAACCCATTCAGGCCTTCAAAATAGATTGTCACAAAATGGATTTATTTTAAAGGTTGTCCATTTAGGGTCAGAGATAGTGCAGGGGCTAAGGTGTACTTCTTGCATGTGGCCAACATGGTTTGATCCCAGGAACTGCATGGTCTCATGGTCATTAGAGGCACAGCCCTGAAGGCCTCACATTCCCAGCAGTGCTGCGGCCTCGGACCCTCTCACTAGACCATCATCTTGAATGTCTGAAAATCTTAGGGCACAACTTTGGAGACCCTCCCACCCCCCAAACAAAGGTTATCTAATCACTCTATCAATAAGACAACAAGACAGTATCAAGTATTTTCATGCCTTCTTTGCCAACTTAAGCAATATTCAACTTATGATATCATATGGACAGACATGGGGCAGAGCTGCTACTGGCTATCACTGTGCCCAGCTGCTCATGAGGCACCTGGGAGGGGGTGGCAGGTTCTAGCCCTGGCCTGCAGCCCCAGCAGAGCCCTCACAACAAGCCAGATGACCCCCCACTCCATGAGGACCTCCACTTTCCACATCTGGACTTCCCCCTCGTCAGAACTCCACCCAGAAGACCAGCCTATCACAGCCCAGCTCATCGAGATCCACCCTGCTGCAGTCTTTTTTAATCCAGCCCAGGTATGCTGATCCAGAGATAGACATGGGGCAGAGCTGCTACTGGCTGTCACTGTGCCCAGCCGCTCATGAGGCGCCTGGGAGGGAGGGCAGGTTCTAGCCCTGGCCCGCCACCCCAGCAGAGACTCACAACAAGCCAGACGACCCCCTACTCCATGAGGACCTCCATTTTCCACATCTAGACTTCCCCCTTGTCAGAACTCCACCCAGAAGACCAGCCTATAACAGCGGTTCATCAATAAATGCTGGATTTTGGAAATAACTACAAGAGTATGCTACCTGCATGGCAGAGCCTGGCAAGCTACCTGTGTCGTATTTGATATGCCAGATACCAGTAACAATTATAGACCTCATTCCCATGACCTGATGGAATGGTTTTGAAGCTCTTTATGTTCCTGGAGCAAGCAGGTACCCTTGGGCTCTACTTGCATGAGACAGGTCATTCATATGGAGATGTTGCTGGTGCCCGCCTCGAGCAAATCGATGATGAACGGGAAGACAGTGATACAGTGACAGTGATGATATCATATATTGACTATGAATAGTTCTGGTGTCCCAATTTAAAGAGCTATAACTGTCACATAGCAACACTTTCACACAGTTATTGCTAACAATTTATGCATCTTTTGAAATAACAGTGGGGAAAGCCACAGTAAAACAGCTGTTGTGCAGGAGACCAGGGTCCTTGTCTGTCCTGGGTCAGCAAGTGCCTCCAGGTGGAGAATCAACCCAAGGGAAAAGGGTGACTGCCCATGAGGATACATGATATGCAGAGAAAGAGCCCTCTAAGTATGGGTGAGCATTTCAGTTCTATTGTTCAGACTTACTGTTTCTTCTTGCTGGATAAGGCTGCTATAATTAGGAGATTTCTCAAAGGCAACAACGTCTCCACTGTGCCAGAACAGATAACAGAAAAATAATTTTAGTAAGACACCTGTTTCTGAGTCCAAGAATACAGTTTCATTTGCTGCACAGTTATTTGTATGGGGTTCAGTTTTATTCCAAAATTCCCTCGGCATTTTTATCCACAAATGATATCAATTTCACTTCAGCATATCACTTTTTATTTTTTGTAAGGTTGATTCCTGTAACTAGGGCAGCCAGGTCTTTCTTTTTTTAAAGGGTCATTTCCTTCGGAGGCAAGTGTCTGATGCAATCATGAGTAGAACTTTCACCTGTGAGAGGAAAAAAATCATCATGGAAATGAAGTTTCATACTTTGAGACATGGAGCTTTGACGCCGGTAACACTCTCTGCGTGGCCGCTAGCAGGAGTGTCCTTCACAAGGAAGGACACTGAGATTTCCCTCTGGAGATTAAGGCCCAATTCACCATGCCTCTTGACTCTATGCATGATCATGGAGAAAGCTGCACATTACAGACAGCACATTCTTTCATTTCTGGTGTTTTTTTATTCATTCTAGGTCTTACTCATTTTTTCAGTTGGCATTTTTATTTATACAATGTGCTTGTGGTATGGCACCTTTCCCCATTAATTAGTTGTGGGCATTTGAGAAACTGAGGGCCCAGAGCTGCCCAGAGAATGTGCTTCTCTGAATACCAGGGATGTGGGTGTTTTGTTCCATGTCCCTGCTCTTCTCAGGGCTGTGGCTGCTCTAGCCTCAGCTCTGTGAAATCAAAGAGGAAGAGAGCAGACTCACGCTCTATTCTAGAAGCAAGGCAAGGTCTCTAGGGCAGGGGTGATATGGGCCGAAGATCAGCAAGCTCTATTCCAGCTCCTTTTACCAGGAAAAACTGCCAGGCACCTATCTGGTTAATGTTTCCAATGGACACTTTATTTTAAAAAGAAAGGACTGATGAGCTGGAAGTGTGGCTTAGCAAAGCACAAGAATTACAGGTATGAGGCCCTGGGTTCAAATGCTGGCACACCCAAAAGTAGGTCACATAGATTTAGGGTCTAGATACCTATCAACTAGACAATCACTCTCTTCATCTGTCAGTGAGAAATGCTATAACAGTGAAACATGTGACATTTTTCTCTTCTCACCCACTGCTCAAAGGCAGTTGGGTTTGGAGACATGATATCCGATTCACCCGAAGGAATATATAGGATGATGCCTGCATTGATGGGTGATCCAAGTGAGAGAGAATTTAAATTCCTTAAGAGTTCTATTTGTCATGTCTCAATCAGACCTCAGTAGGTGTGGACAAAGATGGCATTTATACCTTTGATACACAGATTCTGGACATTATATAAATAAAAATTTAAACAAAGAATAAGATCTAGAATGAATGTAAGACATATCAGAAATGAGAGCTTACTGATTAAAGGGTTTACTAAAATGAATTTAAATAAAAGTGTCATCTTAAAATTTTCAGATTTTTAAAAATCTCTTCTGATACTTTCTTCAACTTAATTGGAAGGAAATAAATTTCTCTATAATTACACATTGTGTTAGTATTCCAGACCTAGTATTAAAAAAAAAAAGTAAGACCATGGTATAAATATCTTCAGTTCCACTCACAAATATCCTTTCATTTTTTTAGTTATCCACTCACCTTGCCATGTATTCATTCATCCATCTATCCTTCCATTCATATCTATCCACCAACCTATCCATCTACCTACCCACCTATCCATCCATATACCCACCCACAGATCCATCCATATACCCACCCACAGATCCATCCATATACCCACCCACCCATCCATTCATATACCCACCCACCCATCCATTCATATACCACCCATCCACTCATCCATCCATCCTCCCACCCACCCATCCATCCTTCTACCTTCCCACCCACCTACCCATCCATCCACCCATCCATCCATTCATCCTCCCATACACCCACTTCTCATCACTCATCAGTATTTTCTGTGAGTCAGGTGTTGTGCTAAACCTGGTATATCGGAGTTACAATCAAATAAAACAAGGCAAACCTCACAGTGTAGTTAGAGTCCAAAGAGAAGAAAAGGTGCTACACAAATAATTGCAAGTAAAGATAATCACAGTTTAAGTATTCAGGAAACCCAAACTGAAGATCTATCCTAGAGTCTTATTACATGCCAAAAAAAATCAGGTTCTCGTCATTAGTTAATTGGCTTTGGCAGATATACTCATCACAGTGCCACACTTGGACAGACCATGTCAAACTTTCCATGGTGGCAATAATCTTCTTGATATATTCTTTGGAAACTAGGTCTGGTTGTTGTCTTAAGGAATAGTGAGGGGAAACCCTGAACCAGCTGTTTACCTCTGTGCCTCCAACTCTGGAGGAGCTTTAAAGACCAACTGACATGCTCTTAAATAATTTTAAAATTGGAAATAAAACACCCAAGTTTCTGCCATTTTTTCTAAGCTGAATATTTAATTCAATCACCATTAAAATGAGGGCTGTGTTACTCAGGAAACTTGAAAATGGAATTCCTCACAGGGGAGCAAAAGTTATTTTTGTAGCATTTAATGGGGGGGATTTTAGGTACTGAAAAACAATAACAGAAAAAAAAACCTGTTAACCTTGTGGAGAGATGCTGTCATCTGTTTAAAATCAGCCCCAGCCCCACCCGTTCAGACAGTGACAGACAGCTAGCTAGTTCAAAGGGATGGAAGGCTGTCTCTTCCCCACCTTTGGAATGCCTTATGATTTAAGTCATGGCTCATATAGCATGGGTCAACATGTACTTTTAGTGAGCTCCTATTTATTGAAAAAAAAATTACCTAGTCTTGGACATAACATGCAAGTAAAGACGTGTGAAAATATGCATGAGTTAGAGCAGAGTAGATGGTGATAAGAGAACCAGCTGGAGAACTGCCCTGTGCAAGAAACTGGGGGTGGGGCTAGGCATGAAGGTCCAAAGTAAGGACATCAACAACCCAAAGATCTGGTGGGCTTGGCTGAGTGATTACTAAAGGTAAAGACCCTGCATACACACCCCTGCCCTCTCCCACACTGGGGTCTACTACCCAGGAGGATGGGAAGTGAGGGGAGGCCATGGCAACTAACTTTGGAGGTGATGTTTAAGATGGTTGCTCTAAGAGTGTCTTGTATTCTGGGGGTCACTGTCTTCCGCTCATCATTGATTTTCTCAAGTGGGCACCAGTAACATCTCCATATGTCCTGTCTCATGCAAGTAGAGCCCAAGGGCACATGCTTGCTCCAGGAACATAAAGAGCCTCAAACCATTCCATCAGGTCATGGGAATGAGGTCTATAATTGTTACTGGTATTTGGCATATCAAATACGACATGGGTAGCTTGCCAGGCTCTGCCGTGCGGGTAGCATACTCTTGTAGTCATCTCTAAATCCAGCATTTATTGATGAACCGTGCGGCCAGCGAGCTGGGCTGTGATAGGCTGGTCTGCTGGGTGAAGTTCTGATGAGGGGGAAGTCCGGATGTGGAAAATGGAGGCCCTCATGGAGTGGGGGGGTTGTCTGACTTGTTGCGAGGCTCTGCTGGATTGGCGGGCCTAGGTTAGAACCCGCCATCCCTCCTGGGCGCCTCGTGAGTGGCTGGGCACAGGGAGAGCCAGTAGCAGCTCTGCCCCATGTCTGTGAGTCTCTGGATCAGCATACCTGGGCTTTTTTGAGATGTCCTTTTTTGGGGGTCACTACCCTCTGTCATTTCCTATATGGCTCTGATTCAATCCTTCGAGACACATGTCAAGTTGTGATTTAATGCACAGTTGAGGCTTTAGAAACATGATATCAAGCACCCAGAGCAGGCCATGCTGTAATGGGAGGGCTTCCAGTCACAGGAAACTTACTCCATAGTTCTCATGGCCAGAGATAGATAGGTTCTCAGTGCGGGGACATGACAGAGAAAAGGCTTTAATGAGGCTGCAGGAGGGAGGCTGAGATGATGCAGCTTGGTAAAGTCTCTGGGGGGTCCTTGAAAACTGCTCTCTCAGCTCCTGGGGGCCTAAGTCAGGTGGGGCCCATGATATTGGGATTTCATCACCAAAGGTCAAAGTGCCAAGAAGGACAGACAAGATCAGCTAGGAGTGGAGGGAGAGGCAGAGAGGTCACAGAACATGGTCGATTGAAATTCTCACAGTGCCAGAAATTGGGCATTCTTGCCAGCTCTCCCTCTAATTTGATATATGGCCTTAAGCCAGTGTTGAAGGTCTGAGAGCATCAATTTTCCATCCCTCTAAAAGGAGAGGCCAGAAACTGATACCTCCCAAGACCGCTTCCTATTCCATGAGCCTATGACCTTTCTTGACTCTGAATCCACCTCCTCCAGATTTATATGATGGTCAGAAGATTCTTTCTGAGCTTACACAGGGAGACTGGAGGAAACCCTATCTCTGCTAGGGCCCAGCAAATGGCCCACTTTCCCTGTAGAATGGACACATTTAAATTTTAACTAGTGTTTATGATCAATTTAGCTACAAAAGGGTCTAGTGTAAAGAGGACTAAGACACACAGTGCTTCTCCCCACCCCCACCCCACCCCCATAAAACCTTGCAAATGAGTATTAGCTTAATATGCTTTTGGCATTTAGCTTCCTTTTAGTCTAACTGCAATTTGCATTCACATTCTCTGGTTTTGACATCATTTGTCATTAATCCAGACTTTCATTTACATCATTTTGGCAATGTAATTTGCCCTCACAAATCACTCTAACAGTCGTGAAATGATGTGAAGCAATTACAAAGGTAAGATGATAAAAATGTAATAAAAACTAATTCATGTACCATACTCAGTTGAGTGTCAGATTTCAGAGCAAAGGTGCTTCGTCTTCCAATCATTAAAGAACCTAATTAAAATTCTTACTCAAAGCACAAGAATAATTTTGGTTTTGATTAGAAGAATACTCTTAATGATGAACAGTTTGAGATATGAAGGTAAAAGAGTAAATACGTGTATTTCTATGAAGACATATATCATCAAATTGCAAAATGGTTTGGGGATTCATGCCCATCAGTGCTCAGGACTATGAGGCTGTCAGGGGACTATGTAGTACTGGAACCCCAGGTTCCCCACTGTAAATCCTTTGCGTCAGTCCTTTAAGCCATCAAGACTGCAAAAGCTTTTAATTCATGTAGTCTTGATTACAGTAATCACTAAAATATACTACATACTTACTGCCAAGTGCTTAGTTATTCAATCTTTATTCTCATACTAACCATTAGGTAAGTAGTTAATAATCATTATACCCAATCACACGCAGGTCAAAAAGAAAAAAAAATTCTGAGGTTGTAACCAGCCCCTGACTTTAGAGCCTCTTCCCATTGCTCTGTGTGTGTATGTATGTGTGTGTGTGAGAGAGAGAGACAGAGAGAGACAGAGAGAGACAGAGAGAGACAGAGAGAGACAGAGATAGAGAAACAGAGAGACAAAGAAAGACAGACAGAAAAAATAGCACACCCAAAGAAGACAGATGAAAACTAAGGCTTTAGAAACTTAAATTGGTAACAAGCAATTTCTGGAATTGGTTTGTTGGGCACTGTGGGTTCATTGTTTTCCTCATGAAATAGGGAGATAGATTGGTGGTGGCAGTGGTGTGGGGTGGTTGCTGGCAATGAGTTCTCAGGAAGAAATAAAACCAAGACAGAATGGAAAAAAGTCACTGTCACTAGCCCCAAAGTAGCAAAAATGCATTAGGGCTGGACCCACTTTGTGGACATGTGCAGTGAGGTCAGTTAGACTCTGACTGAGCCAGCACTGACTCAGGAAAAGCGGGATGCCCTTTGCAGAGGACAAGCTCCAGAAGGATGGTTGAGATAAGGACATGAAAGTGGGCACCAAAGTTCCAACCTCTTTCCCTTGACAATGTTCGTCCATGGCTTCATACAGACTCCCCAGAAACAGAAAGTAGATAAAGGAAAGTGTATTAGCTCAGCGCTTGAGGAGCGCTGAGGACGCCTTGAGCCCAAGAGACTCAAAAGGTCCCACATTGTCTTCACACACTGTTTTTATACATTCTTGCCCACAATCTTGAGGATACATATTCACACTCCTGGTCTTATCTTGAGCAAAGCAGAAGGACATACAGAAGCAGAAGACAGCCATTAAGATATCCTGATCAGGTGATCAGATCTGTATTCTTCCCATTAATGAGCTCTTTCCTATGTGCACTGGTGGAGGGGATGAGTGCTGGAACACTGTATGACTGAAACCTAATCATGAACGGCTTTGTAATTGTATATCTCATGGTGGTATAATAAAGTTTTTTTTTTTAAAAAAAAGCTCTTTTGGGACTGGAGCTATAGCACAGTGGTTAGGGCATTTGCCTTGCACGCAGCCGATCTGGGTTCAATCCCAGGCATCCCATATCGTCCCTGAACACCGCCAGGAGTAGTTCCAGGGCGAAGAGCCAGGAGTAACCCCCTGAGCATCCCTGGGTGTGACCCAAAAAAGAAAAACAATAAGTTCTTTTCTGTTGATAATCAAACGCACACCCCTATTCCTCCTTGTGGTCCCTGGGGACACCCCCTGATCTGGGTCCAGCTTAGGTATGCCGAGTCATCTCTTGCTTTTGTGCCCTTTTCTCCAGGTAGGTCTGTGTCATAGGGGTGCTTTACAGCAACACTATAGCAACAGAATCTTATGTCCATAGAAGTCAGACCAAGGATGGGGCAGTTTGGGAGAAAACCAATAAAACTCATTCTGCTGAGGCAAGTGGTGTGGGCACACTCATCTTAGGGTGGGTGGCCCCTGCCTCTCTTTTGAGCCACATGAGTGTTCTTGCTGCTCATCTGGAGAAGCCTTCTCTCTCTCTCTCTCTCTCTCTCTCTCTCTCTCTCTGGGACATATTACTCCTGCCTTCCTATCATCTCTAAATAAAACAGACTTTGCTTCACTATTCGCTTCCTCCTGAAATTCTTTTTTTATTTATTTATTTATTTATTTATTTATTTATTCATTCATTCATTCATTCATTCATTTATTCTTTTGTTTGTTTTGGCGAGGGAAGGAGATAAACCTGTGAAGAACCTGGGATTGAGGACTGAACATCCCCTTCCTACAACAAGCAATTCCTCACTCTAGCCTGGGTCCGAGGGCTCCACAAAAAATGTGGTGCAAGGACCATAATCCCATACTGGGAAGAACAAGCAGAACCCAAGTGTGACTGGACAACAGTCCCTGGGGCTAGTGAGCTGTGAGGTCTGTGCTGGGCAGGTGCTCATCACACTCATTGGCCCTAGACTTCCCAGGCACATCCCTGAATGACTGAGGTGCGGGGAGAGAGAAGCAGTAGATGAATGTCCCAAGGCTGCCACTTCACAGAAGCCACCTGCTACACTCATTAGGAGTGGCTGCTTTTAAACCACTTAACTGTATCCAAACCGAGGAGATTTTATGAACCCTGTCATCACGGAATGATGACCTGGGGGCACAGCTTTTGGAAGTGTTGAAAATCTAACTCATTCATGTTCACCTTTTTGATGTAAAACCCAGTAAGCATCTGGCAGTCAAACCCTACCAGCACGTGCCGTGGTGGTGGGTTGCCCCCAGAAGTGGGCTTGGATGAGAGAGTCCAGGGGCCATCACTCTTAGGAGTGTTACAAACCTTCCCCAGAGAGGGTGCAGTGATGGGGTGATTCTCTGTGTGTACATTTTTGGAGATGTGGGAGAGAGCAACTAGGCAATGTGAGTTTACTAACCTTAACAAGTTCTAACCAGTCTTGCAAAACCATCAGGTGGACAGGGCCCAAAAAACGGGTTGCAACTTGGGCATCTTAGTAGCCCAGAGGCCGTCTAGGTTCCTGGGAGGCCTATGGGGCTATGGGGTGCTGGAGGCTCAGCGCCCACCCTCTGTGCCTGCAGCACAGAGAGAGAGAGGAGAGAGAGAGAGAGAGAGAGAGAAAGGCACCTCTGGGTGCAGGGCTATAGGAACCAGGGGTGTTCTTTCTACATCTTTAGAGCTTGTGGGGCTGTGGCAGCCCAGACACTCCAGGGGGTTGCGGGCTGGAAGATGAACCCTGTGCCTTCTTACTTTGTTGGCACCAGACTGAGCAGCTCAGGAACTGGCAAAGGAACAAAGGAATGGAAGAACAAAGGCAGGGGCCAGGGAAGGCAGTTAGAGAAGCATTTAAAAGGCTTTTAATATGCTAAGTTGGAAAAGCTGAATATGCGAATATGTGTGGGGGATGATGGCAAGGGTTAGTTTCCACATATTCTGAAATATGAGACTGTGGCTGACTTCAGATTCATCTACAGGGAAAATGGCAAAGAAGCTGCACTTGAAACAATTTAACAGGGATCTTCCAGGTAGAGAGTAAGAGTTAAGCAGAGCTATTTCTCTAAGTGTGACCACACACACACACACACACACACACACACACACACACACACACACACAGACACATTCTCACACACACATGCACATACCAAACACACATACACACATAAACATAGACACACATCCACACACTCATATCCACACACACCACTCAACTCACACACAAACGCATATAGTCATTACACAATAGACACATATATATATAAATATATATATATATAAACCCACTACACACTCCCACTCACACACAGTAAACACAGTAAACACATACATACACATTCACAACATACGTGTCCTCACCTTCTCTCTGTCCTGTCTGTCTGTCTGTCTGTCTGTCTGTCTGTCTGTCTGTCTGTCTGTCTCTCTCTCTCTCTCTCTCTCTCTCTTTCTCAGCCTTGACTTCTCTTCAAACACTAAAAGGCATTTTATTCTTTGGTGTCAATCATTGTAAACATTTGCAGTCTGTGTCAACAGCTATACCACATCCAAGTCTCAGTCTGGCGTTACCCAAGAACACTGGAACCCAGAGGCCAGTTCACTCTAAAATCATCTTCCCTGTTCCCCTGGAGTGGCAAGCAGGTGGGGAACATTCTGGAGGGTTGTTTTTTTTTGGGGGTGTGTCCTTTGCATACGGAACACATTGCATATGGAGTTATTTTCCTTAACAGCCCTTAGCGCTTCCCTTGTTTTAGAAGCCAAGCCTTGTTCTTGGGACAGAAGCTTCCCACACCCTCAGTACAGTCCGACCATCACCACTGATTGTGCCCCTGCCCAGTCAGGGCCCGGGGACAGCAAAGAGGCACTCCAGGGACAGCGTGCAGGCTCCATCTCGCTTAGGCACGTGGAAGCACGTATTGGGAAACAGGCCTCAGGCCACACCACAGGAGCAGCACCTGTATCACTGCATCACGGCACACACGGGCAGTGTGTCCCATGTCTTTAGAGAAAGTCAGGGACCTGTGCCTTGGCAGGGCTACACACACTCCAATAGGCCCTGGTCGACAACTCGGCTATGCAGCTGCCTCCTGGGGCAGGGCCAGTCCCTCAAGAAGTGAGCTGGGAAAACTATTGGGGACTTTGGAAATGAATGAGAACTAGATTGCTTTTTGACCCCTGTAAGCTGTCTCATTTGTATTCCGGAGGAAACCTGTAAGCAAACCCCAGCCAACCAACCAACATCTGTGGGCAGCTAGCTGCCTGCAACCCAGATGTTAAGTGAGCATCCAGCAGAGGTGCCTTAGCTCCACTGCGTGCACTGCCCTGGCTGTGCAGACCCCACCATACGTGTGAGGTTTTGAGCCCAGGCTCAGCTCTCCTGGCTATGGAAAAGTAATTGCTAGATTGCACAGATGCCTCCAACTCTCCCATGATGCTGGAACTCTAACCACAGCCAGAGAGCTAGGACAGTGGTAAGGAACCTGCCTTGCACGCAGCAGGCCTTGGTTCATCAACAGCCCTCTCCTAAGCCACACCAGCAATGATCTCAGAACTCAGAACCAGAAGACATCCCTGAGAAAACATGGGTGAGACCCCCCAAAAAAAACAAAGCAGAAAATCAAACTGACCTCGTTCCCTCTAGCTGGCAGCGAGAGCACTATACTGACTCCCTTGTACTCAAGAACCCGTCCCCTCTTGCCCCCTCCCCAATACACAAACTTTGGGAAAAAGAATTCTGGCCTCTCTAGGGCTCTGCTTCCTGAGAGCTAAGGGACCTGGTTGTCTGCAACACCGCCATATTGTATTTACCTCTAGGGTTGACATCTTTATTGAGGTGATTGCACATTCACTGCAATTGTAAAGAATAATTCAACAAGTTCCCTTTTTATTCAGCACACAACATCCCCAAGAGTTAACACACTGCAAAACTATAGCACAGACTAGATATGGGCTGATGAAATTACCTATCTTACAGAAACTCACCAGTTTTACTTAGACTTGTTTCTGTATGTTTTCAGTCATACTCAATTGTATCTCCTATAGAAATGTGTGTCTCCAACAAAGGCAATACGTAGGATATTCTCACGCTCACAAGGAGGCCTCATCCTTTCTCCCTACAACTTTGTCCATCTCTTACTCCCCACACCTCCCAGCCCCTAACCCTGGCCAGCATCAACAACATCCATTTCAAAACTGGTTTAATTTCAAAAACATTTCTAAGTGAAATCACGCAGTAATGGAGCAGACTGGAGTGTGGTTCCCTGAGATCCTCTCAGGCGACTATACTGGGAGTTGGAATCATGTCCTATGCAGCCTTCTGAGACTGGAGTTTCCATGCAGTGGATTCCCTAAAGCCCACACAAGTTTATCACACTAATAGCTGCCAATTTCATTGCTGAGGGATATCCTACCTCCCAGTTTGATGGGCTGTTTGCTCATGAAGGATGTCAGAGCTGATCCAGGGTTTGGCTTCTGTGAAGGAAGCTGCTGTGAATGTCTGTGTCCACAGGTTTTTGTGTAAATGTCAGTTTTCTTTTCTCTAGAATGAATGTCCCAGGTGCAGTTGCTGGTAAATCTATGCTTTATAGTCTTATGAAGAGGCCCAATGATCGTCCAGAGCAGTTGGCCAACTTACCTCCCACCAGCAATGTTTCTCTTACCCTGTTCCCCTGCATCCTAACCAGTATGTCGCAATTTTGCTATTTTTCAGTTTAGACAATTTGAGAGGTGTGTCTTTATCTCTTGACATGGATTTACTTTGTATGACCACAATTGTTAGCAATGCTGATTGTGTTTTCTTATACACGTTTGCCATTTGCACATTCTCTTCAGTGAGATGTATGCTTGTATATTATGTCGATTTTGTAGGCCCATTTTTCAAACCATTGTGAATTAAGTCCTTTACATGCTTTAGAAACTTATATAGTTTTAGGGCTATGTGGACATGAAGTTTGCAGATTCTTCTCAGTCTTCTTCAGTTCATCTTTGTACACTCTTAAAGTGTTTCACAGATAGAGTTTTTATTTTCAAAAAGTCCAAGGTATATGTTTGGGTCATGATTTTTTATGGATCTTGGCTTTAGTTTCAAGTCTAATATATGTATATATATATATATGTGTGTGTGTGTGTGTGTGTGTGTGTGTGTGTGTGTGTGTGTGTTTATATGATATATTTTTAAGGATTTGCTCTTCCAGATAAATTTTAGAGTAAACTTGTCTGTGACTATAACAAACAAAGCAACAACAAAACAAAACCCATATGTAAATATATAACCCATATATAAATCATATATATGATTTATTTATGTAATATATTATACATTAGTTATATATTTATATATTAGTTACATATATTTATATATAAAATAAATATATGTATATACTTTTGCCTAGATGTAGGTTTCAAGATTTTCTTCATTTGGGGATTTTTAACATTCCTAGATTTAATGTTCACAACTAATTTTAAGTTTTATATACATACCACATTTTATGAGAAAAATTACCTTCAGCCACAAGCTGTTTCTACTACATACTTCATTCTAGATCTCTTGCAGCTAATTAATTTTAAAAATAGTTGAATTAACACTGATTTATAAAATTATGTTTGTCTCAGGTGTTGTGTTTTATAAGTCAACACTTGCATATGAGTCAATTCTGTGTACCCTGTGAAGTTTGCTGGTAAGGTTCACTTTTGGTACATGTGAAAGTGGCTCAAACACTGTGTGACGTTGCAGCACTGACCTCTGGGATGGAGTCTCAGTGGCAGCAGGGGAAACGGGTCTGCCCTTGGGTTATTTTTGTGAAAATAACATATTTAGCTCTATGAAAAAAAATTCAGGTGAACATATTGACTGAGTCCATTGCTGAATTTTCTTCTCAGTTTCATCGGTCTATTTGTCTGAGCCCCTACTCATACCTCACTGTGTGTTACTGTCTTTGCATTATCAACCTGGACATCAGCTACAAAGATTTCCACTTATTCTGCTTAGATTCTTTGAGATTTTTTTTAAAGACTTGCCCTTCTAGATAACTTTTTAGAATAAGCTTGTCTGTGATTATAACAAACAAAACAGAGCAACAACAAAACAAAACCCCAAAAACCATTTGCTGGGACTTTATTTTAGCAACTCCATTGGAAGATCATTCACATATGATCCTTCCTTCCCTTGAAAGAGTGCAGGAACGCAGTTCAGGGCACCCTCCTTGAATGACAGGGGCGAACGCCCAATGAGGCCAAGCATCACTACCCTCTGGGATCACAAGACCACAAGACCACAAGAAAGTGTGAAATCTCCTAGAACCCCACAGTCAGTACAGCAAACAAGTATATGACTCTGATCATCATCACAGCAAAGGAAAGATAAAGGGTTGGAGCTTAAAAAAATTTAAGATGCAATTCAGCATTTGCTTAGTCTAGTCCCAGGTTGGCTTCAAATGCAGTTGTGTGCTGTAGGGATTACAGAGCTGGCCTGAGACTGTTATCCTGCTGGCAAAGCTAGACCTTGGCTAGCTTCTGGAAACTTTATTTCAGGTGTGTTCCCAGTTGCAGCCACACAGATTAACAGTTAATGGATAAGAGCGGTTTCCTGCACTGAACCATATGTGTGAACACTATTGACTTATGCCCAGTAGTCTGCTACTTCGGTAAAGATGTAGGGTAGGTATCAGTCTATCAGTCACAATATCCGCCACCCCCCAATCTTGGGCACTGAGTCTACAATGAGCTAAGCACACACTGTGGTCCCTCTGCTATGTGGGAGCATATGCTCTGACCCCCACACTGAGAAGCTGGCCTGGGGATTCCTGCAGACTTTGCCTCCTTTTCTCAGCTTCCCTGATGGTCACTGAACCTGCAGAACATCTCGGTTGAGAGCACAGGCGTGTTATTTCAGTCATCCTGAATTACCATTCCCTTAGGGCTCCCAGTCTGAGAGGCTGTGGGAAGCTGTCATGGAGGTGTTTCCTTTAGAGGTATCCCAGTCACTCTGGGGTGGGAGGAGAGCTCAAGAGAGGGACTGGAGTGGGGAAACAGAGGCTTGATGGACACTGCAGCTGGCTGCAGTGTCCGTTGATGTAAAGGGGTTGAAGTGTGTTCCTGGCTGCTTATCTTTTTGTGTGACTCCCGATTGCTCCCCCTTGCTTAAAACTTGTTAGAGAAACCCCAGAAAGAATAGAGGAGCCTGTCTGGGTCAAGAGAAGCAAGCTGGTGGAGGTGTGGTGGATCACATGGGAGAGAGGGGTTGTATTTTCTACGGTTCTGGGTTCATATCTCAAGGTCCCAAACCAAGTTCTGTCTCTTCCCATCACCTAGAAGTGTTCCTGGAGTTGTCTCTTGCTATCTTTTTAGGGTTTGCCTCAGTGCTAACTAGGAGGTAGAGAGAAATGAGTCTATATTATCCCAGCAACTGTACTTTAATTCTCGATATTGGAACTCATTAGGCACCATTCATACCTGGGCTTATTCCTTTACTAGAATCCCTGGTTTGTGCTGTACATATGATTTGCTCTGCAGCAAAAGAACTGAGATAGTGCAGATAGTGTACAGGGAACCAGATGCGATTAAGTCACCTTTCTTTGAATGTGCCCTCAAGGGCAAATGCATACCCTAGAAAACAGTCACTAGACAATGACTTTGAGATGTTGTGAGCTGGAAAGAGCAAGGCCTGAGAGAGTTGGAGAAAGGGTAAAGTTGGGTCTCCTTTGTCTTCTGGGGTAGTGCCTGGTGGCCCTCCGGGTTGAGTCCTGGGGAGTTCTAAAACCCAGAATTGTCCAAAGGCACAGGCATCACCCAAGAAGCCTCTTTGGCCCAGGGAGAGGCTAGGACTAGGAATTCCAGCAGAGTCTCAGGGGCTGAATCTTCCCTTCACAGTTGGGCACATTGGGGGATGCAGCCTGATAGTCCTGCTGAGCTAAACCCTGCCCCATTCCACACCTGGGGAATGCCAGACAGGTTCACCCACCTGAATGAATAGTGCTAAAGTCCCTGTAGCTACAGAGGGTGACATCCTGTCCTGGGCAGCAGTGCCAGCAGAACCCACTGAGGTTCTGCCTGGGATGGAGGGACTCAGGACCAGTCTCTGGCTCAGAGATCAACTAACATCCCAGAAATGAGGGTTCATCCTGACAGGTGACACCAGAAAGGAACTAATATAACAGAGCAATGCCAAAAGAATAAAGCAGGTTAGACTAGATTAGAATGGGAAGGAATGGGAGTGAAGATAGATGGTCGGCAACTACACCACCTCCACTTCGCTGATGACATCGTTCTAATAACACCAAGCATTAGCCAAGTGGCACAAATGCTGGCTGACTTCGACCGAGAATGTGGAAAGATAGGTCTACAGCTGAAACTAAAGAAAACTGTTTATGAAAAATGAACTAGTTCCAGAGGCCCCATTCACTCTCAATGGAACAGACATCTCTGAATGCAGCAGTTATGTGTACCTAGGTCGAGAAGTCAACATGATGAACGACCTAAAACCTGAGCTGCACAGGAGGGAAGAGAGCGGCATGGAATGCCTTCAAAGGTATCGAAAAAATAGCTAAAAGGACAAAGAACCTCCGGCTCCAGGCACATCTCTTTGACTCCGTCCACCATTCTCCCTGCATTAACATATGCCTCAGAGACCTGGGCCCTACGAAAGCAGGATAAGAATGCTATTTGGGTCTCCCAGAGTGGAATCGAAAGAGCTATGCTTGGAATATCACGCCTCACTCAAGTGAGAGAAAGAATCTGGAGTTCCAACCTCTGTTGCTATTCCAGAATCAGGGGATGCTGTCTCGTTTGCCAAGGCATCGAAAATCAGATGGGATGGACATGTAATGCGATTTGGAGACAACCACTGGACTAGAGCCGTTACTGACTGGATCCCACAGGATGTCAAAAGATCACGTGGCTGCCCACCTACAAGATGGTCATACTTCTTTGTCAAGACCCTGAAGGAACGGTTTGAGGCTCTTCATATTCCTGAATCAATCAAATGCCATTGGGCTACATTAGCACGTGATAGGGTCCAATGGAAATGTTACTGGCGCCTGCTGGAGCAAATCGATGAATAACGGGATTCAAGTAATCAAGTGATCAAGACTAGCATGAACTCAGAAAGTGAAACTGTCATGGGAACTACGATCATAAAAGGAGGCCAGAATTCGATCCTCACCTGGAGCACCAAAAAACAAAACAAACAAAAAAAAGGCCAGAAGCTGGGGGCCAGAGCTTATTCAGGAGATTGTACGCATCCTAACCGAAATGCCAAGGATAGTGTAGAAAACCCTGGATAAGAGAGTCAGGTGGGCCCAAATTTGAATGGGAAAGAATCCGTTTCTGCCAATGTTGAGGTGAATCAGACAGTGGGAAGATCTGAGAAAGGATTTTTGTTGCAGGACTCCTCTAAGAGCCGCTGCATCTACTCTGAATTGCCACCTGCAAATCACTTCGTAGATAAGGGGGTAGTCTAAATGTGGTAGTTTATCTGACCATGTATTCTGTACTAGCTGGTATAAATATTCTCCCATGCTACCACAATCATCATGGGACTAGCTAGATCTTACCAGCATATTTGTCTGGCCATGTAGGATCCCTAAGTAATTAGACCAGAGAGAAATGCTGTTTGCCTCCTAGCAAGCAAGCATGGCTCCCCTGATATACTCAAAGGCAACTAAAATACAAAACTACCGTGAAGTAGACGAGACTTGTGAAGGCTTAGAGAAATATTTGACTGGTACTAGTATTAGACTTTGGTACAGAGACAAGCCATCTCAGAAACCCCCTTCTCTACCTTAGAAAGGCTTTTCCAGGCAGATATTGGCTCAAGACATTAGCATATAAAAGTGCCTAGATGAGGTGCTGGGAGAAATTACCTGAGGGCATTTGACCCTCCCTGCTTTCCATAACAGTGGGAGGGAGATCTGAGTTGCAGGGGTATAATACTAGCCTTTTCCCTCTCTCGCGCCTCCATTTTGGGCTCTCTCATTGTGAGCTCGCACCCTTCTTGGGAGTCTTGTCTTTGTCTCCTCTTTACAGGGCCTTTACACATGGTGGCCGCCATTTTGGCCTACACATGTCTGGGGTTCTAGCCAGGAATCCTAAGCATAGGGTCTTTCCTATTGTGGATTTGTACGCCTGAACCTGTCATAAGTAAAGCCTTTTAAAACATCGGATTCCTGAGTCTTCATCCATTCCCCGCCGGCTTCTAAGGTGGAAGGGAACTTCGTTTCCTGGCACTGTCGGGGACCCTGGTGGAGTTCCCCAACAGATTTTAAACAGGCATTATAAAAGGACTCCAATAAGAAGTTATGAGTTCTCTTTAAAGCGAATGAAAAAAGAGACCCCCCCAAGAAATAGTTATACAAAGGAATTTAATGGAATTGTAGAACTGAATATACAAAACTCTTAACAGAAATAAAAAGCATATATAATACCATGAAACAATCATGCAAGTATGATCAAATGTATATACCAATGCCAAGAACAATCTGTTTCAGAAGCTTATTAACTGTTTACTATGCACCAGATACAGTTTTTAAGTGTTTGCCTTGGAGCAAGTCACTTCCCAAAGGCCCGATGAAACTGATATTATCACCCTTGCTCAATGGATGGGGAAGGCAAAAACAGAGGTTAGGAGACCTGGGTGAGTTGACACAGAGCTTATTGGCACTGCCTGAAGAGTTGAGCAGCCAATGGACAGAATCTCTTTTACTGAAACTCATGAATAGTGGTGCTGAGCATGAAGGAGTGAAATCTATAAGGTGCCTCCATGGGTCATTTCTGCAGGGATGCAACAAAAGCCCCCCTCTGTCTCTGCCTGCTCGTTTCTTCAGTCCAGTCTCAGCAAGGCTGCCATGAGATTCTCCAGGGAAAATGTTTAAGTCAGTGGATAAAGAAACTATGGTACATCAACACAATGGAATACTATGTAGCTGTTTGGAAAAATGAAGTCATAAAATTTGCCTATGAATGGATGGACATGGAGAGAATCATACTGAATGAAACTATCAGAAGTAAAAGGTCAGATGTAGAAGATTGCATTCATTTGTGGGATATAAAGAAAATAGTATTAGACCAATAATCAAGGCCATGCAAAAAAGGGGCCAGGAGAACTTGTCAGTGGTGGGAATCTACCACAAATGTGTGGGGACAGAGGGTAGGTAACATAGAGAAGGAGCCAGCTTGCCAATAATAGTTGGAAATGGTAACTCTAGGCTAGAACTGAGTATTGGAAATAGGTAAAGGGGTATATATGATAACCCCACAGTTTTGTATAGCAAATCACAATGTGCAAAAGAAGAGAGAGAGAAGAAAAGTCTGTCCTAGAGGCAGGTTGGGGGGCAGGGAGAGAAACTGGGGACACTGGTGTTGGGAAATATGAACTGTTGGAGGGATGGGTGCTGGAACACTGTATGATTGAAACCCAATCATGAACAGTTTTATAATTGTCTATCTCGTGGTGATATAATAAAACTTTTTTTTTTTTTTTTGGGTCCACACCGGCAATGCTCAGGAGTTTCTCCTGACTCTGCAATCAGAAACCACTCCTGGCAGTGCTCGGGGGACCATATGAGATGCCGGGGGATCGAACCCGGGCGGCAAGGGCCAGCCACGTGCAAGGCAAATGCCCTACCTGCTGGACTATCGCTCCGGTCCTAATAAAACTATTTTAAAAATTAAAAATACATAAGCTCCTTTAAAAAAAAGAAAAAGAAAGAAAAAAATGTAAGTCAGGGGCTCCGTATGGGGCCCAAGTAAAGAGCGATACGCCGCTTGTGCAAGAAAGACCCATGATTTTCTTCATCCTCCTGTACTCTCCCTTTGTCTTTAGCTCTACAAGGTATGGATCCCCCTCTCCAATAAATAAGATACAAGTCATAGCTTACTCTCTGCTCGGAATCTCTAGGAACTACTCAGAAGCGCACGGTCCCTCCTTCCCGATTCCCACCTTCCATCATTCTCCGGCTGCCACTCTCAGACTATCTTGCGGCTCTTTGCACTGGGCCCTACCTTGCTTGGCTCCTTTGTGCTTGCACTTTATCCATTATTTGCAGGCTGACTCAGAGTTCTTTACCAGGCTCCTTTAACTGCATTTCAGCTAAAATGACCCTAATCAAAGAAACCTGCCCTCGACTCTGTTTTCTTGCCTCCAGATGAAGCTTGCTTCTTTTTGTCATCCACTCAGGTCAAGCTAGTTAAGAGGAGAGACTGCTTTATCACAGGCAGCGATGAAGAGTCTGAGTTTATCTTGTTTGCTGTTTTATCACAGGCAGAGATGAAGAGTCTAAGTTATTGTAGAAATAAAAATATTTGCTAGGTGAACAAACACCTGAATTGAGGCTTTTTGGTCTGTATGACCTGAAGCCATGAGAGATGGTGTTTTTCCTTTAAGGCTCTTTCTTGAGACTTTCCCATTGTTGCACCATTGCTATGGCCCAAGTTCACACACTTGGAAGACCTCATGTGTGTTTTGGGGGGCTGCCACATTACACAAGACGGCTGTGCTGCAGGGTTTGCACTGGCATGTGGACGATGCCAGGGATGGAGCCCAGCCCCAGCTCCTCCACACATACTTTTGTTCCATTTTATGATTTGTTCTGGGCCACCCCCATGGAACTCAGGGGCTACTCCCAACCAGTACTTGAACTCCCAGTGATGTTTGTAGAAACAGTGCTGGGAAATCAAACCCTAATTTTTGAGAGGAATTTGTCATACAGTTTCCTTATATGAAAGAATAAAGGCCATGGTCACCAAGACACTGTTATTAACAAAAGGCTTAACTTACTATATTTCTGCTTTCAAGCATCTAGAAATTTTCTAGATTCTTTATTTAAAAAATATCTATATTTTCAAGAATCTAGAGATTCTTGAATTGTAGCATCAGTCAAGAAGTTTCCTTTTAAATACTGGCCCTTAAAGAAGAGATGGAGGAAAGAGGGCTGGTAGACATATACAGGGCATTTCACCCCAAAAAGCTGAATACACTTTCTTCTCCAGTGCCCACGGAACATACTCCAAAATAGATCACATGCTGAGCCATAAATCATACCTCCATAAAATCAAGAAGATAGAAATTGTGCCAACTACTTTTTCAGACCATGAGGCACTGAAAATAGAAGTTAATTGTACACAAAAACGGAGACCAATACCAAGTACCTGGAAACTAAACAGCTCACTGCTGAACAACCAGCAAGTCATAAAAGAAATCAAAGAGGAAATCCAAAGATTCCTGGAAACAAATGAGACTGAAGACACGAATTACCAGAACTTGTGGGATACAGCAAAAGCAGTGTTAAGAGGCAAGTTCATAGCTCTTCAAGCATTTATCAGAAAAGAAGAAAAGGCCATCATAAACAGTCTGACTTCACAACTTAAGATCTTAGAGAGTGATCAACAAAAGGAACCCAACCCAAGCAGAAAGAAAGAAATAATAAAACTTAGAGCAGAAATCAATGAGATGGAATGTCAAAAAACAATCCAGAAGATCAACGAAACCAAAAGCTGGTTCTTTGAAAAAATAAACAAGATTGACAAACCACTTGCAAGACTTGTAAGAAAAGGAAAAGAGAGAACCCAAATAAATAGAATCAGAAATGAAAACGGGGACATCACAACAGAAACCACAGAAATTCAAAAGATCATCAGAGATTACTATGAGAGCCTGTACGCCACAAAACAAGAAAACCTAGAAGAAATGGACAAATTCCTGAATTCCTATAGCTTCCCAAGTCTGCAACAAGAAGATTTGGAATACCTCAACAAACCTATCTCCATCGAGGAAATAGAATCAGTAATCAAAAGTCTCCCCAAAAACAAAAGCCCAGGTCCAGATGGATTCACCAGTGAATTCTACAAAACCTTTAAAGAGGACCTACTCCCAATTCTTTTTAAGCTCTTCCAACAAATTGAAGAAACAAAAACACTCCCAAATAGCTTTTACGAGGCACATATCACCCTGATACCCAAAGCAGACAAAGATGCCACCAAAAAGGAAAACTACAGACCAATCTCCCTGATGAATACAGATGCTAAGATCTTCAACAAAATACTAGCAAATAGAATCCAAAGAGTCATCAAAAAGATTATACACCATGACCAAGTGGGATTCATCCCGGGAATGCAAGGATGGTTCAACATTCGCAAGTCAATCAACATAATACATCATATCAACAAAAAGAAAAATAAAAACCATATGATCATATCAATAGATGCAGAGAAGGCATTTGACAAGATCCAACACCCGTTCATGATGAAAGCTCTCCGTAAAATGGGGATTGAAGGAACCTTCCTCAAGATAATCCAGGCCATCTACTACAAGCCCACAGCGAGCATCATTCTCAATGGGGAAAAACTGAAAGCCTTCCCCTTAAGATCAGGGACAAGACAAGGCTGCCCACTCTCACCACTTCTATTCAATATAGTACTGGAAGTACTTGCTATAGCAATCAGGGAAGAAAAAAGACATTAAGGGCATCCAGATAGGAAGGGAAGAAGCCAAGTTATCACTATTTGCAGATGACATGATATTATACCTGGAAAACCCGAAACTCTCTACCAAGAGGCTCCTAGAAATAATACATTCCTATAGCAGAGTAGCAGGGTACAAAATCAATACCCAAAAGTCAATGGCCTTCCTATATGCAAACAGTGAAAGAGAAGAAAAGGGACATTAAAGAAACTATCCCATTCACAATTGCGCCGCAGAAAATCAAATACCTAGGAATCAGTTTGACAAAGAATGTAAAGGATCTCTACAAAGAAAACTACAAAACGTTACTTCAGGAAATAAAAGAAGACCTGAGGAAATGGAGACATATTACCTGCTCATGGATCGGAAGGATCAACATTATCAAAATGGTAATACTCCCTAGAGCTTTATACAGATTCAATGCGGTCCCTATAAAGATACCCATGATGTTCTTCAAAGAAATTGAACAAACACTCCTGAAATTTATATGGAATAATAAAACTCCACGAATAGCTAAAGCAATCCTTGGGAAAAAGAAGATGGGAGGTATCACTTTCCCCAACCTCAAGCTCTACTACAGAGCAGTTGTAATTAAGACAGTGTGGTATTGGTATAGAGACAGACCTGTAGACCTATGGAATAGAACTGAGTATCCTGAAACACATTCTCAAATATACAACCACTTAATCTTCGATAAAGGAGCAAAAAATATTACGTGGAGCAAAGAAAGCCTCTTCAACAAATGGTGCTGGGAAAACTGGGCAGCTACATGTAAAAAAATGAACTTAGACCTCCTTCTAACGCCATGCACAAAAGTCAGATCAAAATGGATTCTAGATCTCAACATCAGACATGAATCTATAAGGTACATCGAAGAAAACATAGGAGAAACGCTCTACGACATCGAAACGAAAAGTATCTTTAAAGATGACACACCACTGACCAAGCAAATGGAAGCAAAGATAAACAAATGGGATTATATAAAACTAAAAAGCTTCTGCACCTCAAAAGAAACGGTGACCAAGATACAAAGACAATCCACAGAGTGGGAAAGGATATTCACCCAATACCCATCTGACAAGGGGTTAATATCCAGGATATATCAGGCACTGGTAGCACTCCACAAGAAAAAAACAGCCAACCCCATCAAAAAATGGGGAGAAGAAATGAACAGAAGCTTCCAAAAAGAAGAAATTCGAATGGCCAAAAGGCATATGAAAAAGTGTTCTTCATCTTTAATCATCAGGGAGATGCAAATCAAAACAACAATGAGGTACCATCTCACACCACAGAGACTGGCACACATACAAAACAGCAAGAACAACCAGTGCTGGCGTGGATGTGGGGAAAAAGGGACTCTGATCCACTGTTGGTGGGAGTGCCGACTTGTCCAGCCCTTTTGGAAAACAATATGGGCATTCCTCCGAAAACTAGATATTGAGCTCCCATTTGATCCAGCAATAGCACTCCTGGGAATATACCCTAGAGACCGAAAAACACATAGCAGAAACACTATCTGTACTTCTTTATTCATCTCTGCGCTATTCACTATAGCTAGAATCTGGAAACAACCTAAATGCCCGAGAACAGAGGACTGGCTAAAGAAACTGTGGTTCATCTACACTATGGAATACTATGCGGCTGTCAGAAAAGATGACATTATGAAATTTACCTGCAAATGGAGGGACATGGAGACTATCATGCTGAGTGAAATTAGTCAGAAGGAAAAGGACAGATATAGAATGACTGCATTCATTAATACGACATAAATAGATACCAGTGTTTTACTAAATGTGGGAAATGGTAATGGCAGATTAAGACTCACCATTGAATATACACAAAGAGACTTAAGTGATAAACTCTAAATATCTGCAGGGCTAGCCACAATGTGTAAAAGAAGAGGCAGAGAGATGCAGAGACAGAGAGACAGAGAGAGAAAGAGAGGAAACTGGGGTACCTGCTATTAAGGCAGCATGGGGGTGGGCAGGAGGGGGTGGGGTACATTGGTGGTGGAAATGGGGCACTGGTGGGGGATGGGTGCTGGTATACTGTATTACCAAGAACCAATTATGATCACCTTTGTAATTGTATGTTTCACTGTGGTATAATAAAAAATTTAAAAAAAAAAAAATTAAAAAAAAAAAGAAGTTTCCTTTTAGCCTTTAATGCTAAAAAAATCTTAATTGTGGACCTTAATTCCATGACCTGAAGAATGGTTTGAGGCTCTTCCTGTCCCTGGAGGAAGCAGATGCCCTTGGGCTATACTTGCTTGCAACAGGACATATGGAGATGTTACTGGTGCCCGCTCGAGCAAATTGATGAACAACAGGAAGACAGTGACAGGTCAAGACTTTAGAGTTTTTCAATGATCAAATCTGTGATGACCACAGATAATGTGAAAAAGAGTCAGCAGGGACTTATGTCCTGAATAAGTCAGTTGTTACCTTTGTCCTTTTCTTTTGTCCCCTGGCAAACTTCTCTTTCTGTACTGGGGTTTTGTCCCCAGCAAAGACCAGTTCTAACCTCACTCTCTGTAATATCAGCCTCATGATACCAGCGGCTGGCACCCCAGCTGAGGGCCAGCCTTGCCAGTTATTCTCCCGTCTGCTAGGGGTTCTGTGGCAAACAAAGAGATGTCCCATTTGGACCCAGACTCTGAGGTGCTGTCAGCACTGAGAGCCAGAGGGAGGTCCAAGGCACTTTTTAACCATAACTGAAATCAGTTTCTCATGGTGTCCCTCCCTTCCCTAGCTGCTCCATTGTTGATGCAATTTTTCCATCTTAGTGACTCAGCGATGAATACGAGATTTGAGGGGAAGAGCTAATTTGAAGCAGAACCCAATGACCTGAGTTGAGGTTGAGTTTGAGGTTTCAATGGGACAAACTTGATTGAGTCATCTCTTCTCCCCACTGTGGACCCTGACTCACATTACCCAAGAGCCTGCCTCCGGGAGTGCTTCCAAACCAGTTTCCCACTTGGTGCAAGTGTAATCTGAACACCAGCCTCAGAGCCAGCTCTGTCTCATCCATCTCCAAAAGCCCCAAGACGAAGTTGTCTGTTCTTCAATAGAGAGATCAGAGCCTACTCTGTGTTTCACTGGGACTAGTCATGAACAAAGCCCATGCACAGCTCCTCTCCTTATGAAGGTTTTTTTTTTTTTTTGGTCACACCCGGCAATGCTCAGGGGTTACTCCTGGCTCTGCACTCAGGAACTACTCCTGGCTGTGCTCGGGGACCATATGGGATGCCGGGGATCGAACCCGGGCCGGCAGAGGCTGGCCGCGTGCAAGGCAAACGCCCTACCCGCTGGACTATCGCTCCTCCTTATGAAGGTTTTTATGCCGAACCTCCTTAATGGTCAAAGGAAGACTTCAAAAGGCCAATAGGCAACTCACTTCCTAGTCAAGTTCCACTTTGAACACACGTTCCAGGCCATGTGTAAAACAGCCCTTGAGCGGAAGTGTCTGCCTTCCCTTCACTTTGTTTCGTGCTCATATTCCTTCCTAAGTCTGATCATCCTCTCTGCTCCTCCGCTGCCATCTCCCATATCTGTCCTTGCAAACTCTGATTAAAGTATTCCTTGACAGTCCTTTCATGGATCACGGTCACCATCTATACTTACCTCTGGGGCCTTCAAGATCATGTATGACACCAACCCATGACAGGTGATATCTATGTAAGTTACATGTAGCTCCCATATTAAGCATTAACAATAAGGTCCATGTCTTGTCCATACCGGATGCTTCTCATGGCTCCATCAGAGCAGCCAACTTATACTGAGGGTATCTTTTATAAGAGGTGACACTGTAGCTTGTCATCATGTATTGTCCACACTATAGAGTGCTTCTGAGAATAAGGGGCACTCTTAATAATTATTCTGGGCTACATGAATAAAACTGTCCTAGGTCACCTGTATACATGATCATCTATGACAAATAGACCATTCAGTATGAGCAATTTATTAGGTAGAGATGCTGACAGTCTTAACAGACTATGAGTAATGTGAAGGACTGGAGATCATGAAAGTTGGTATGACTGGAGATAGTCTCATTGGGCAGGTGGTCTCTAAGGCAGGTCCAGAAAGAAGGCACAGGATCCAGGAAGGTGTAATTAGACAAAAGAATGAATGGCGTCTTTGAAAAGTAGGATGATGAGAGCAAAGGCCAAACCACATTTGATAAAGTCAAAGACACAAACATGGCTGGAGTGGACAGTGGACTCTGGAGAGAAATGGACTGCAGGGCTGGAAAGGGAAGAAGAACAATTCTGTTGTCCAGTCTTGGAGTAGGGAAGGATGAACACCTGAGTTTTTCAAATGGAAAAGAGATCATGAACATGCAAACTTTTACAAAGATGAGTGTGGTTGGTTTTGGTAAGTGAGGTCCAAGGGGTGGGAGGTCACAGAGGATCCATGAGAATATCTGGATGGAAGATACAGGGCTTAAAGGAAATACCAATAACCCAAAAGGGTAAGTCAGGGGAACTGAAAAGAGTTAGCAGGACTCTGTGACCAAGGGAATCAGAATGATTTTGGGGCAGTGCTTTGTGCAGTTTTCTGTTGGTTACAGAGATGGACATGAGAAAGTGAACAGGCAGAGATGATTTGAAGGAAGATTGTGAATTTAGATTTCCACATAGGATAGGGCAGCACAGGATAGTGGATCATCTAAAAGGAAGTGTCTGATAGTCAGATGGGGATGCCTAGGATGAGGGAGAGACAAGGACCAGTGGGAAATGATTTATTAGGAGGAAGAGTCATTCATTGGAAGGAGTAATAGGTGAAAGATAAAAAAAAGATGAAGTGTTTTGAGGTCAAAAAGTAGGGAAAGCACCATTGATTACTCAGGGTTGGATTTGAATGAAACCTGCAATTAATGGGGAGAGATGGGAAGAGGAGAAGGATAACTCTGGGGAAGAATTTGGATGATTCATTGAACTGAGAACTAATGAAAGTACCAAGAAAGAAGTGACCAATTGTGTCAAACTTTGTGGAAGGGTTGAGAATGGAGGTTTTCCCTATTGAAAGTGACTTTGAAATTAAAATTCTGAGCAAAATGAAAAATAGTCAAGAAAAAAGAACCTGAAATACATTTCTTTTCCATGGGCTTGAGTTTCTGTGCCAATTGAGTGTGTTTCCATCCTTAGGAAGGATTCATGACATAAAAGCAAAAGCAAAAAAGGAAAAACTAGGGGCCAGAGCAATAGCCCAGTGTGTAGGGCGTTTGCCTTGCATGCGGCTGGCCTGTGCCGACCCGAGTTCGATCCCCGACATCCCATATGGTCCCCTGAGCACCGCCAGGAGTAATTCCTTGAGTGCAGAACCAGGAGTAACCCCAGAGCGTCACCGGTGTGACCCAAAAAAAAAAAGCAAAAAAGAAAAACTAGAGTCAACTAAAATATGAGAGTTCTAACACTAATAAGGCTGTGATCTATAACCGCAATAACAGCAACCACAAAAAAAATATACTAACCTCTGATACTGTTTTCCACCTAGAAGGTAGCAATACTGGGAGTAGAAGAATGAGCTCTTCTTGATAGAGATTCCATCATAATGATATCTGAAACACAGAAGCTGCCATCAAGATTATGGCAAACCACTGACACACTTTCAGGGAGAAACAAAACAGACTGCTAGTGAAGACTTGCATGGGTGGATCACTAACTCCAGTAGCAAAGCAGGTATTTCCTACACATTAGCACAGTATTTCCTAAACATCAGCTTTCAAATGGGCTTGTCAATGCTCTGCTCTGATTTCCCAGTTTACGGCACACATCTGAGAGAAAGAGAGTGAGAGGTTTGAGGAAAAGCTCTCTGTGGCCACCTTTAAGTAAAGGGAAATCCAGGTTCAGCTCTCAGAAACCCAGCAGTGAAGTTTGGGCCTGCTGTGAAGCCAGAACTCCTCGGCTGAGCCTGGCAAACTTCAGCCACTGGTCTAGGCTCAGAGCAGCAAAACAAAACATTTTCCAATGAATTCTTGGCCCATGTTTAGCTTGGCAAGTGCCTCCTTCATGGGTGGCGGCAGACCCCTTTGCAAACTTGGCTTCCCTCCCTTCACTCTGACTTCCTGGCTCACTGACTTCTCCAGACTTTCCTTGATTTAAAACAAACAATATTAATTGAGTGACAATTATGACACAACACACCCGATAACGCTGGAATTTCCTTTTGTGTTAAAAATATAGCCTGGATCCTCCGTCTCCTGAATATAATGCCATTATGCTAATTAGAAGAATCCTTAGAAATTTGAGTGCAAAGAGAAATGAAACAGTTCTGGTCTATGTGTGTCAGTAACTTAATATTTCAATGATTAGACATTTACACTTGTAAATATTAGTCTTGAAACAAAAAATCACTGTTGCTGTTATAGTTTCACCAACCACAATATAAGAATAGGAACCAGTCATGCTGGAATTATTGCAGGCACTAGGATTTCACTTCAGTTATGGAAACTTCGTGGTTAAGAGCTGGATATTTGCCATTTGCTTAGGTTGGCTTTACTTTGTCACCCGTTCTGCTATTTCTTAATACTTACTTTTGATATTTAAAATAAAGCAAAAATAACCTACCTGGCACTTCCTCTTGTGCCTAGTCTCCGGGTGCCAAGATCAGGAAAAACCAAGCGCACGAGCTAAAAGAATAAGCCAGACCTAAAGTTGTAATTCAAAATTGTAGGAGTAAAATTTGCTAGTTTTTTTATTTGTTTGTTTCACCAAGTTTCAATTCCCTCTGATGATTATAAATAACACATAAGCAAATGAAATCTGGAAGACTCAGACAAGCATAAGGAAGGTAACATACAGCCCTGAAGAACCTACCGCTTATCCTCAGTGCAGTTCCTTCTAGACTTCTCTAGAGCCTCAGTCTGTGGCGCATTCTCTGGGCATACACAGGCCATAATTGCATCACAGAATCTGCATATGTGCACTTTCACTTTACTTTCTTTCCTCCAGCCTGGACCATAAACATCAACCCCTCCTTCCTATTAAGAATTTTCTGAAAATAGTTTATTACGAGCCATGTAAGAGTTTCTCATCTGTGTTTGCCTTGATTTGATGAATTTCTTCCTTCTTATCTCTGTTTTTCGCTTTTTATTAACCATGTGTTTGCCTGATTTTTGAGTTTTAAAGCTACTAAAATATTGAATATATAGCTGCCTTCTGATCCAGAATTTTATTTCCTAGTTATCTTTCTGATGTGTACATTGTTAGATAGTGTGAATATTACATTTGTGAACAATAACTTTAAAGAAAATAAGTCAACATCAGCTGCCTTGATAGAAGAGGGCCCCCCAAAGTTGAAAGGTGAAATCTGGAGAGTAATGAAATCATGGATATACCTAACATGAAAAACACAGTGTTCAGAGTAGCCAGGTAATGGTTTCTACTATTTTTCTACAATTTCAGAATTCTGTTTGGTTTTCTTCCTACTGTATTCCTTCCTTCTTACTGTATTCCTTCCTTCTTACTACATTTCTTACCTTTCTTTCTTTCTTTCTTTCTTTCTTTCTTTCTTTCTTTCTTTCTTTCTTTCTTTCTTTCTTTCTTTCTTTCTTTCTTTCTTTTTCTTTCTTTCTTTCTTTCTTTCTTTCTTTCTTTCTTTCTTTCTTTCTTTCTTTCTTTCTTTCTTTGCTCTCTCTTTCTTTCCTTCCTTCCTTCTGTCTGTCTGTCTGTCTCTTTTCTTTCATTAACTCTTTCTCCTTTATTTCCTTCCTTACTTTCTTTTGTGAAGCAAGGTTGTTTTTACTGGATGAAAATTGATTATAAAAATGTAAGAGGAGAGAAAGAGGGACATATGTATTATAGAGAGAACACAGTCTTCTCCAGAATGAAAATAAGCAAGCAAAGAAAAGATAAGCAAGCTAGATACATGTTCAAGGGTGAGCTCAGGCTTGAGGAGGGAGCCCCTTTCTTGGTTCCAGTCACAGGCTTGGACAGAGAGAGTGTGGTGGAAGTTTCTTCTGTTTGGCTCTAAGTTGCCTGTTCTCACAGGAAGTACCCAAAGCCAAGGGAGGAACAGAACTAAACTCAAGATCAGAGGGTCAGATAAAGAGGTTCTCTCAAGACAGGACAACCAAGATCTGGGAATGAAAATGAAAGGATAGGAGATAAGGAGAAAGTCCATTAATTCCAAATGTGTGGTGAGACATAATTCTATTGGGCTGGAGCACACACTTGGTATTAAGGGGCCCCTGGCTTGATTCCTGGCCAGGAGTAGCCCCCAAAGGACAAATGAAAAGACTCAATGCAGTTAGAAGCCAGAAATGCCAATTTTTAACACCAGACTGTGACAATTTTATCTCCTCTTAAGAAAATCACTTCAAAGAGCCAGAAAGACAGCACAGTGGTTAAGAGGTTTGCCTTGCATGCGGTCCACTCCGGTTTGTTCCCTGGTACTTCAAAAGCCTGGAGTGATCCCTGAGTCAAAAAGCCAGGAGTAAGCCCTGAGTACAGGCAGGTGTGCCCCACCCCCAAAAAAAAATCACTTCAGGGGCCAAAGAGATAGCACAGGAGCTAAAGCGCTTGCCTTACATGCACCCAACCTAGTTTCTATTGCCAGCACCACCTATGGTACTATTGGTGTGATTCCTGAGCACAGAGCCAGGAGTAAGATCTGAGCTCTGCCAGGTGTAGTCCAACCTCACCCCTCTCCAAAAAAAGAAAAATCACTCAAAACCTTTTTTGTACACTACCTAAAGAAGTCCTTTTTTATTTTATTTTGGTTTGGGGACAAACCATGCCGTATTCAGGGCTTATTCCTGACTCTGTGCTCAGAGGTCACTCCTAGAGGGGATCAGGGGACCATTTGGGATGCCGGGGATCAAGTCCAGGTTCAGCTGCATCACCCTGTGTAGTCAGTGCCCAGCCATTCTGTCATCCAGCATCACCTTGTATCCAGACAACAGGCTGGGACACGAGGACACCAGGCAATCCAGAGAAAAGGAAGTTGCCAAACACATACCTACAGAACTTGCTCCTTCAAGTTATTCAGTAAAACTGGGCAAAAGTCTTGATACAGATCACCCATAGTAAAGGAGGGGCTGAAGAACACGTGAGGGGATTTCCTGTGACAAGATCAGTCCCTTGCTATGATGAGTGTGGGGGGATGACGAAGCATCCATCTTTTCAGACTAGCAGGAGACTCATGGAGTTGCTTGAACAGCTCCTTATGAGGCCCCTGTCGTTGGTGTTTGGCTATGGACTAGGATGCTTGATGGATGGGGAGAGGTCTAGATAGTGGTTTGGGAGAATGGTTTTGGACCATGGCTGTTACCTTGACTTCTGCCACCATATCCTCTGTCTCCTCAGGCCACGACTGAGTAGTCTCCTTGACCACAAACTGGCCATGCAAGAGAAAGAGCTAATGACTGCCAGAGTGTAGCATCTCTGCCAGTAGACCCCCAAGATGGCTAGTCAAGCTCTGGAAAGAGGCATCTGCTAAGACTGGGGATACCAACTCAGCCATTCCCATGAGACATGGGTCTGCTGGAACTTCCATCTTCTCTCTCAGAAATCAACAAATCAACAAAGAGCTTAGGCAGAAAGAAGGGCATAGAAGTAACGGTAACGTGTTCCTCCCCTGCCCTCCCTCCCCTCCCCCATACAGTGTGCTTCTGGCAAGGTGTCATGCTGGAGAACAGGACAGGACCCATCCTAAACCCTGCTCAGAGTGTGGATATTATATGGGACCAGTCATCAGATTGATAGATACTATTTGACAAATTAGCTTAACAATTGGGTTTGTTATAATCTGAGAAACTCCAAAGAGGCCAAACTGGTTGCTTAGATTTCCTGTGGGGGAAATAAAGCACCATCTAACCACCTAATAAGCTGGCCCCAAGAGACATAGAGATAGGCAAGACCTGAGTGGTCACTCTCCTTGCTCCTGCGTCCACACACATGTGTGCGTGCAGTGAACAGAGAGGAGACAGCAGGTGTTTCCTCTTTTGTAGGTGGAGTTGGGCCACTCACAGTGGTTCTAGGGGCTCTTCTCCGGACTTCTCTGGATTCTTCTCTGGCTGCTGCACAACCTCCTTGTGGGGACTCATGGGACCAGGGATGAGCAAGGGTCTGCCACATGCAAGGCAAGTAAGCGCCTGAATCCCTGCTCTATCTCTCCAGCCCTATTTTTTTCTTTTATCTACTTTTCTCTATTTTCCACGTTATCTATCAGAGGAATGTACTACTCTTATCATCAGAAAAACACCACTAAGTCTATTTTAAAAAGAGGAAGTCAGTGTTATGGAAATTCCCTAATCCATTTTAGAGAGTTCTTGCACGAGGATTGAGCATTACCCACCCTATGCCCAGCCCTGCCAAAAAAGAGCAAGAAACATTCTAACATCTGCACAGGAACTTCGTGTGGAATCTGGATTCAACTCCATTCCCAGGGGAGGAGAAAGGAAATGAGAATTGGGTATTTTGTTGTTTCTCTTGTAAACATGCTTGGTGATCATTTCCTTTTCCCTTTCCTCTCTCCCTCCTCCATTTAGTCAGTAGCACTGGAACCTTCCCATTACCAGCTCCCAATACCAGTTCCCAAAGAGATATGAAAGCTAGCTGCATCTTGGGAAGTGAATTCTAAGAGTGAATAAAGACTGAAAAATGCTAAGCAAAAAGCAAATGCACATTGGCACACAACAGATGATTTTTTTTTTTTTAGTATATGTGCTGCCGAAGCGAGCACGACAACAGATGATTTTTAACTTTTACTTTAGGACATTTGCAGAGGGGGCTGCCCTAGCAATGAAACAATGATAGGAAGATCTAAAGGATTGTAAGAGTGATTTGTGAGAAAACAAAGTAGGGACTAGAGAGGTACAACATATCAAAATAAGTCACACCATTTTCATTTGAGAAGGTGTCAGGCAGATAGATAAGGAAAAAGCCTTCAATACAATATCCAGAACTCAGCAAATAAGTCTTTCAAAAAAGTCCCCTAAGATGCCAAGGAATGGTACCTCATTGTTGTTTTGATTTGCATCTCCCCTGATGATTAAAGATGAAGAGCACTTTTCATATGCCTTTTGGCCATTCGAATTTCTTCTTTTAGGAAGCTTCTGTTCATTTCTTCTCCCCATTTTTTGATGGGGTTGGCTGTTTTTTTTTTCTTGTGAAGGGCTACCAGTGCCTTATATATCCTGGATATTAACCCCTTGTCAGATGGGTATTGGGTGAATATCCTTTCCCACTCTGTGGATTGTCTTTGTATCTTGGTCACCGTTTCTTTTGAGGTGCAGAAGCTTTTCGATTTTATATAATCCCATTTGTTTATCTTTGCTTCCATTTGCTTGGTCAGTGGTGTGTCGTCTTTAAAGATACTTTTAGTTTCTATGTCGTAGAGCGTTTCTCCTATGTCTTCTTAGATGTACCTTATAGATTCATGTCTGATGTTGAGATCTATAATCCATTTTGATCTGACTTTTGTGCCATCTCACACCACAAAGACTGGCACACATTCAAAACAGCAAGAACAACCGGTGCTGGCGTGGATGTGGGGAAAAAGGGACTCTCATCCACTGTTGGTGGGAGTGCCGACTGGTCCAGCCCTTTTGGAAAACAATATGGGCATTCCTCCGAAAACTAGATATTGAGCTCCCATTTGATCCAGCAATAGCACTCCTGGGAATATACCCGAGAAACCAAAAACACATAGCAGAAATACTATCTGTACTTCTTTATTCATCTCTGCGCTTATTCACTATAGCTAGAAGCTGGAAACAACCTAAATGCCCGAGAACAGAGGACTGGCTAAAGAAACTGTGATTCATCTACACTATGGAATACTATGCAGCTGTCAGAAAAGACGAAATTATGAAATTTACCTGCAAATGGATGGACATGGAGACTATCATGCTGAGTGAAATTAGTCAGAAGGAAAAGGACAGATATAAAATGACTGCATTCATTAATAGGATATAAATAGATACCACATTTACTAAATGTGGGAAATGGTAATGGCAGACTAAAACTCATCATTGAATATATACAAAGAGACTTAAGTGATAAACTCTAAATATCTGCAGGGCTAGCCACAATGTGTAAAATAAGAGGGAGAGAGATGCAGAGACAGAGAGAGAGAGACAGAGGGAGAAAGAGAGGAAACGGTGCTACCTGCTATTGAGGCAGCCTGGGGGTAGGTGGGAGGGGGTGGGGTACATTGGTGGTGGAAATGGGACACTGGTGGAGGGATGGGTGCTGGAATACTGTATTACCAAGAACAAATTATGAACACCTTTGTAATTTTATGTCTCACGGTGGTATAATAAAAATTTTTTTTTTAAAAAGATGCCAAGGAATGGAATGGTCAAGTGTGGGCTGAACAGAAAGAGCTGGGGATTCCTGGCTGGCTGGAAATCTTTATTCAGAGATGCTCTGTGAGCTCTGGCATGTACTTGAGGCCTTGCAGCTACCTACATAGCTGCAAGGTTAGATTTTTTCAAATGAGTGATAGAACATGTATTACAAACAGGTGGATTTCACAGGTTGCAGAAACTAGCTAAGATTCAAGAAATAGAAAAACAGGGGCCAGAGTGATAGCACAGCAGGTAAGGCATTTGCCTTGCATGCGCCTGACCCAGGTTTGATCCCCAGCATCTCATATGGTCCCTCGAGCACCGCCAGGAGTAATTCCTGAGCGAAGAGCCAGGAGTAACCCCTGAGCATTGCCGGTGTGACCCAAAAAAGCAAAAAAAAGAGAAACAGAACAAAAGCTAAACTAAAATAGGAGTTCATGAATAACTGCTCCTAAGTTCACATAATCATTTGTATATTGACAACAACCTGATAATAATGACACATTTTTTTCTTATATTTATAGACTAGTTCACAAAGTTTACAAAGTGGTGTGTGTTGGTGGTGGTCAGGGAGGCTAGTTTAATTTTTGTATCAAGTTAAAAAATTTCCAAGGTTATTTTTTCTGGACCACAGAGACATAGTAATCATGCATAGCCCAGGTAGGCTAACAATAGTAGCTGGAAAACAAAGTAAAAGTAATAGTTCTTGTCCAACCATTCCTGGGAACCAGAGCTGTCTTAAAAACCACCAACTTTATAGGAGAAGCATCAATACATTGAAGTCCTGACACACAAATGTTCATAAGGCAGAAAAGAAAGACAAGTAGTGCATGATCTTACTGAAGTGGAATTCAAAGGAAAAAAGAAAACCAAATGTACAGATACATTATTTTCATTGATTAGGAAAATAAACAAAGGTAACCAAAAGGGAATGTTGGAAGTAAGGGTGGAAGGAAGGGAGGAAGAAAAAAGAGAATGAGGAAAGCAATGGATGGGGAGGGGAGTAGAGAAGCAAGGTGAAAGAGAGAAAAGAAGGAAAAGACATACACATGCACTAAAAGTCTTTTTTAAGGAAAGGTAAGGGTAGGGGCAGACTCAAAGGACTGGAGCACATGCTGGGTGCCCAGGTTCAATCTCTGGCACTGCTGCATGGTCCAGAACACCATTGGGCAATGCAATGGTCCTTGCAAAGAAAAGACAGAGATAGAATGTGGGAGAGCTTGCATTGTGGGTGGTAGGTTCACAGATATGTATCAAACTGTCGAAAAGGACTGAAGAGGCAGATGGTATACTCCATGCAGGTCGATGACGATAGGGTGCCATGACCAATTCATATTTGCCCTCCAGAAAAAGAGGAAGAAGGAAAGGGAACAGGAAAGGAGAGAGAAGTGGAATGGGTAGCTTGTGGCTAGGTGAACAAGCTACAGGTCAGACATGACCAGTAAACACAAGACAGATGGGGCACACAGGGAGAGGATTGTGTGATGGGGGGGGCCCCCTGAAGGCCCAGTGAGAGCTCTCGTGTGTTCCTGTCAGCCTGGGGCTCATGTACTGAGCTAGAGATCTGTGGCTGGGAACAGCACCTGCCCAGAGGAAAAGCAGAGTCCCCTGCAGAAACCTGTAGCACCCAGTCCACTCTCAGCCTAGGTCCATTCCCAAGATATTCTGTTGTACTTATCCCTGTCTGTTTTATAGATTCGTGCACTCTCTGGCACTAGGTGGTCATCTGGGTTAGGGTCACATAGTTGTGAACAAATAGATAAAATAACTTTATAAATAGTTAAAGAAGGGGACCACTGTGATCTTAGAATATTGAGACAAATGCTGCCATTATTGTTAATATTTGGATGATAACTTCTTGTTGTAAATGCAGCCTTAGGTGGTCTGAAGGGGTAGTCTGGAGGAGAATGAATTGTCAACAAGAATACACCATCTTGATATGGGCTGTCATTAGATTCCATAATTGTGGCTTGCAGCACATTGCAAACATCATCCCCAACTGGACCTGCAGAACCCTGTGCCCAGAGTCAGTGCTTCATTCTCAAGTACACCATAGCCAGAAGTGCTCTCAAAGGGATATTGCACTGACTATAATCGCTGGGCTGGGATACAACCCAGGGCTCACTGAACACAAGCATATTTTAGAGGGCATAACAAGGGAAGAAGGTCTGAATCCAACCCAGGGGACTAGATGAGTCAGCCAAGCATTGCTACAAAGCCATTGGCACCCCTGGGATGTTTTCTTGACTCCTACTAATGTCTTCCTGAACTATTGGCTGCAGAACTAGTTTAGCATTTGAAATGCCGACCATTCTCTTCCTGCCTACACATCCTTCCTGCAGACATCTCTTGCTCACGGTCTGAGTTGGGCACTGGGGCAGAAGATCAGTTGCTGGGGCCCAAGGCCAGGTAAAACACCATGGGAAGGGCTGTGCCAAGTCTGTCATAGGAAATGAGGAAGTAGATGAGGAAGTTGGCTCTGTGGAAGGGCTTGGAGGGGCAGTGGTGGAAGGAAATGCCAGAGGGAGAGAGAAGATAGCCAGTGACTTACAGCCTAGTCAGTCATGGGCTGTCTGAGATGGGAACCCCCAGTCATAAGTGACTGAGTCCTGGAAATGCAGCCAATCACAAACGAGATGTCTATAGATGGAAAAGACACACCGGATGACAGAGATTTTGCATGAATAAAAAGTAACTCAATAATTTTTAATGACTCCATGATCAAATGATAGTAAGGAGGTCTCAATATTTGAAATTAAGTTGTAAAATTACTTTTAAAATTGACTTTGCCTATAAAAAGCTTTTACAGTGCAGATGCTAGAATATTTAAATTATATCTAAATACAGAAATAAATTTAACCTAAATTGACATCCCATTATATGTTGATTGGGCTGAAGTTGATGCCATGAGGCCCAGTCAAACTTTTAATAACTGGATTGAAAAAGCTATCCCCTTTCCTTGAAAAAGTATCCTTTTAATGTATTTTGGCTTTGACTTCCTAAAAGTCATAATACAAATACTCTAAAACTAAAAATAATGAATTGTCTGATGCAATGCTTTTATGATTTAATAATTTAGTTACCTAATTCTATTAACTCTTTCCATAAATAATTCTGACTTCTAAATATCCCCAGAATCTGACTACTTTTCAATAGGCCCTCCTCTATCTTCTCCTCCTCTCCTTTCCCTGACCTGGTGAGATCTCCACTCCTTCTTCTCTGACTCCTCCCTCAAGTCACTGCAACTTCTGTTCTACACAGACTTTCTGTGCATGGCTCTTTGTTCCTATACTCACATATCCAGTCCTTCATTTGTCGCATTCAATTGTTGCTTATCAGTGAAACCTTCCCTTCCTGTACCCTTAAAACAACAGATTCCCTAACACCGAGTTCTCATATTCCTTCTCCTCTATTCTCTGTAGTATTGCATAATATAGTATATACTTTTATCTTATCTGTGTACTTCTCCAACTACAGTTATTCAAATAAGGTAGAAAAGTTTTATCTGTTTTGTCCATTATCATACGCTGGCATCTAAAATAGTTCCTGGAATGTAGTGGCTGCTCCATGAAAACCTCAGATGGACTATACCATGCAGCCTAAGGGCTGCTGACAAAGCAGAACAAGAGGGACCAACTGTCAACAGCTGGATTGTGGGACGCAGCCTCTGCCTGGCACCAAGGACTTCTGAGAGGGGTGTGGGTCCATCTGTGGCATTTCTATGCCCAGAACAATGGCCCAGCAGACCTGCTCTACGCCCAGAACAATGACCCAGCAGACCTGCTCCCAGAGAATCTCTCTAAGCCACAGTCACACTCTCTGAGGTTCACACAGTCCTCGCCATGATCTCTGAGAAGTGTGCCTGGAGGAGAGCTTAGAAGGGGCACCTCCCCAAAATCTTGATAGGCCACCCCAAAATAAACCCCTTTAGCACACTGGTAACTTTGACTTGAGGACAACAAAAGTACTCCAGAAACTCTGATCACACTTTTACTAGAATTTAGCCTGGAGGCATTGCCCAGGGTGAGAAAGTTTTTAACAAGAAGTTAACTTTCTATCAGAGAAAACAATTGACTTTGGTCCAATGAGTCACCATTTCCTAAGCCCATATCCTAGCCCATTCCTCAGCTCAGGATATCTACCCCACCCCATTTTGCCCCCTATGGCTTTAGCTTCCATCTCCACATATATGATAATTAAATGAGTTTACTGTTCTTACTAATCTATCTAATATTAATCTGATTGTTTTTCCTGTCAGAGAAAATCCCAGAGGAGAAGGGGAAAATTTCTTCTTTGCTCCTACCATAGCGAACAAAACATTTTTGGGGTGGAAATGAAGAGGTATATTTGATTGTTTGATTTTCCAGAGTAAAGCCAATTAAACACAAATGAATCCTAATATTTTTCCCACTAATTTGTGCTTTTTCCCCCAACCAAGTGAGTATTTTTATGTTCACTGCCTACCTTCCCAAACGTGGCTGGGTTGACTTGGTTCTGAGCATTTTGCCCACAGGTCTCCACATAAATATCATACATAAGACAGCGAGGCATGCTGTATCCTTCACAAATGCAGAAATTGTCAACTAACCTGAGGGGAGAAGAGGGGAAGGAGGCGACATTGTGTTCCTTAGATCAGTACACTTTGGAAGTACTGCTCCCATACTCCAAATAGTGGTGGGGTATATACACTTTCATTGAACTGGACCCAGAAAAAAGACTCAGAAAAGCCGACCATTGACAGCTTTGGAGCAGACATACCTCAGCCGCACCCCCCTCCTCACATTTTCTGAGGATTTTAGATCACAAAGAAAACTGTGCTGAGAGCCCAGGGATGACTCAGTAGCCAAAGACCAGTGTTGCCAGCATGAGGCCGTGAGTTCAGTCCCCAACAATGCCCCACATGCCAGATGCAGTCTTCACAGCACAAAAGAGCAAGCTATGGGGGCAGAGTCCTATAGGGAAAGGTGTGAAACTCCCGGGCAACACAACAGTAACTAAGGACAAAGGGAAGAGGGGTGATACTGGCTCCGCAGGAAAACAGAGTCCCCTTTGCTTCAGTCTGATCAAAAAGCTATTGTGGCTTCTCTCAAAAGAAATTTGCTTTTTATTAGTTTCCACAGAAATTAAAAACATTCATATTTATCTCGAGGAGTCTATCTGTAGCCCGGGTTGGCCAGAAGAGGGATTAGGGTTCAGGGTCTGAGTGGAGACTAGACAGACAGCTGGCTGCACCCATACATTCCTGCTCTTCACACTGCCCACGAGGCCCACCTGCCTTACTCCACTTCTGTAGTCCTTCTTGTTTTTTTATTTTTTCTTTATAGGGGGCTATCCCTGGCTCTGTTCAGGGCTTACTCCTGGCTTTGTACTTAGGGATTATTCCTGGTACGCTCAGGGGACCATGTGGGGTGCTGGGGATAGAACCTAGCGCATGCAAGGCAAAGCTGGTGATATCACACCAGCCCCATCGCCTTTAGTTCTTCCTGTTCATCAAACTTCAACTCCCTCATAGGGGTCTTCTCATGCCTCTCTTTCTTTGGGAGATTGCTCCCTGCACTACATGTGAGATTGCCAAAGTCTAAAAAATATCATCATGATAACGTGACTGACAAGTGACTGACTGTGATGCCAATTGAAGAAATAAAGCTCACTTCAGCATCTTTTCCATATGGCGCCAATCAGGCCTGCCTGGACTGTGCTCTGGAGCCTTCCATGCCACTGTGGCTCTTCTAAGCAAACTGTGAGGCTCTGAACTGCAAACTCAGGAGTTCTGTTACATTTGGGTTTTGAAATTTTGTGTTAAAATACATACAATGTGAAGATGATCATTTTCATATGTAAAGTTCAGAAACATCAATTCTTTTTACTTCGTTGTACAGAGTGAGTTTTCCGGTGAACTTTCTTCATCTTGCAAAATGAAAGCTCTTCTTGGCTACTGTCTTTATGATCACAACTACACTGGATCATAAAGTCGACCATCTTGTCGAATGGAATCACACAGTATTGTCCTTTTGTGACTGGTTTATTTCATTGAGTGTTTCAGTAAGTATCAGAATTCCATTCCTTTTTTAAGGCTGGACCATAGTTTCTCTCTGCATAGACCACACTTTATGTGCCCCTGCACCTGTGGACAGATACTTGTGTTGCTCTTATAAATAATACCACATTGAATGCTGAGAGGCAGATATCTGTTTTCAGTAAAAACAGGACTGCTGAATCCTAAGATAATGATATTTTTGACTTTTTGATGGATTGTCATATTGTTTTCTGTAGCAGCTGTATTGGATTACATTTCTCTCCGTAGCACACAAGGATCCCAATAGTTTCATCTCCTTGACAACATTTTATTTCTATATTTTTGTTTGATAGCAGCCCTCCTAATGAGGCGAGGCAGTGGGGGATATGTTTTTTGCTGTCAGTGTGAAAACCACCAGAGCCAGTGAGTTGGTTACGGTTCTGGCTCAGATATTGGATGCCTGTGGAACAGCCACATGGGAAACCATGACCTTCTTTGGTCCGGTGCTCCATCAGACTCAAACCTGAGAAGCAGGACATGCCCTCCACCCCCTCTACCCCCACCCACACAGTGGGAGGGAAAGACTGTATGGCTACACTCTCTGAAGTGGTTTAGAGCATTGACGAGTACAGCCTGCATTTGTCTGGTCACAAACCACCTGTTTTGTGACAGTGTGTCCAGGTTTGCCTTTTCTTTGTTTTTTGTTTTGGTATTCTAACAATTCTATCAAAGCTCTGGAGCATAATGCAAGCTTTAGAAACTCTTCATGTGACTTGGCACCATTGACAACACCATCCTGAGTTCTTTGACTAGGAACCAATGGGCCATGGGTCTGAGCCATAGAGGTCCTATGTCCTATGGAGGAAAAGTGCCTCCTCTGACCTATGGAGGGAAAGTGCCACTGAGTAAGAGAAAATGCCACTTGCAAGAGTTTACTCTTTAGGTCATTCCTGAAACTAAAATACATCTAAGACACTGTTGGTGGAAAGGGGTAACTAGGATTGGTTTCAATCACAGCCCTTCATTTTTGCTATTTTACTCACGTAACTACCTGAAAGTATTTTCTATAAAATTGTCCATTTTTTTTTTTTTACGGGGCCGGAGCGATAGCCCAGCAGGTAGGGTGTTTGCCTTGCACGCGCCGGCCTGTGTCGGCCCGGGTTCGATCCCGGCCTCCCATATGGTCCCCGAGCACCGCCAGGAGTAATTCCTGAGTGCAGAGCCAGGAGTAACCCCTGAGCATTGCCGGGTGTGACCCAAAAAAGCAAAAAAAAAAAAAAAAAATAAATAAAATAAAAAAAAAAATAAAAAAAATAAAATTGTCCTTTTTTAAAAAAACAAAATTGGGGTATTCTATATCTACCGGTTATTTGCCTTACAAACTAAGGTTTCAGGACTGGTTTCAATTATTTTCCTATCTATGAAGTTCAAAATCCAGAGTTCATCCGTCCACAAAAAACGGCAGAGGGTATTTTTTTTCCAGCGTTCTTTTGCCTCTATTTAAACAGCTGAAGAGAGTTTCACAAACAATGTGAAATGCACTGTTACAGCTCAGCCAGAGAAGGGCCCCTTCTGAGTCTCACACTAAGTAAACACTTCCGGTCCTGGCCCAGCTCTCAGATGCAAGAGTGAGGGCTGCAGCAAACATGCCCGAGGCACAGCCAAGCACCTCCACAGGCTGCCCCTGAGGCACAACCAAGCACCTCCACAGGCTGCCCCTGAGGCACAGCCAAGCACCTCCACAGGCTGCTCCTGAGGCACAGCCAAGCACCTCCACAGCCTACCTGTCCTGGAGATACCACAGATAGAAACCCAGGATCCACAATGACCACTGCAGACTCCAGCCCATAGAGTGATAGAGGTGTACGCCTGCCCTGGGTATCCTGTGTGTGTGTGTGTGTGTGAGTGAGTGAGTGAGTGGTGAGTGAGTGAGTGAGTGAGTGAGTGAGTGAGTGTGTGTGTGTGTGTGTGTGTGAGTGTGTGTGAGTGAGTATGTGTGTGTGAGTGAGTGAGTGAGTGAGTGTGTGTGTGTGTAGAGGTTTGTGTGTTCAGACTTTCAGCAGGCCTGAGGGCGGTGCGTGGTGCTCTGTCTTTGAGGGTCCCCACAGCACCCGCCCTTGTCCTTGCCCTCTCACCACTGGAAGATGGCGCTGTGCAGGCCGTGGCAGGGGGATGCCGGCACACCCCTCGGCCATGGCGCGGCGGCCCCAGCGGCGGGTGGCGGCGCTGTCGGCTCCGCGGTGTTTACTTTAGAGCTGGGCGCGCGGGCAGTCGGGGGCCTGAGCGCGGGGCCGGCGCGGGGGCCAGGACCAGAACCCCACGGCGCTGTGTAGCCTTGGTCACCCCTCAGACTGTGGACACCTCTCGGATGGGGGCAGCAGCGGAGGGAAAGCTCTACCCGTGCCTGCACCCAGAGCGCAGCAGAGCCGCCCAAGCGGTCACCGCACAAGCTCCGGGGGAAGCCGTAGGCCTGTTGGGGCTGGCCGGGGCGGTTGGGGCCCAACGCAAACCCTCAGACGTTGATGAGCCCAGGCTGAGACCAGCCGGAGCCTCCGGCAGCTGCCTGGGCAGAAGGTCAAGAGCGGACGAGGTGACCCTTCCAGCCGTCGAAGTGCATTGGGGAGAGTCTGCAGTTGGCACGCAGGGTAGCGGTGCCCTGAGGTGTGTGCGAACTCACTGCTGTGACACCGAGTGACACGGAGTTTGTTCATTAACCCCTCTGACCCCTGTCTCCTGCCAGCTCTCAAGTGTCTGTCTTACAAAGAGCTCAGTGAAAGGAGTTTGTTTGAGCTCAGACATGCCACGTGGTGCTGATGCTTCTAAAGCTCCTCGCAGGGGATGATGTCTTGATCCAGAATGAAAAAGAATCTCACAGCTCAACAACAGCAAGAACAAAACAGCTTAATTAAGAGATGGGGAAAGGCTTCTAAAGAAGATTCATCTGTGGCCAGGACGGCTGCAAGACCCATCAGAGCATGATTCGTCAATAGGGAAATGCAAAATCTAAACTACAGCGAGGCTCCATTCCACACTGCCCCAGATGGCTGCTACTGGGGCAAATATCAGGCAGTGAGGAGGATGTGGCGAAATCGGACCCTTGGTCATTGCTATGGGAAACATAGAAGGGACAAAGAAGAGATTTCTCTCTGCGGCCCAGGAGTCTTGTGCTGCTCCATCAAATTAACATTATACCGTTAGTAGGAAAAAGGAGCAATTGTAATTATTTGATTTCTAAAAAGCTAAATGGTGCCAAAGTGGGTGGGGCATAAGTCCTGTCAGGGGGCTCTGGAAGCAGAAGAAAAGGAGGACCCACAACCCACTGAGGAAGGGAGAGCGGAAAGCAGGCGGCTCAGCACAGACACTCAGACCTGCCCCATGTATACAGTTTCTCGGCTAGAAGAGATAATTCCGGTCAGAAATCCCAATACTGGGTGACAGAAACAATCTCATTATTTTAGGTCGTTTAGAGAGTGATGAACGACCTAAAACCTGAGCTGCGCAGGAGTAAGAGAGTGGCATGGAATGCCTTCAAAGGCATCGAAGAAATAGCTAAAAGAACAAAGACCCTCCGGCTCCGGGCACAACTCTTTGACTCCACCGTTCTCCCTGCATTAACATACGCCTCAGAGACCTGGGCCCTACGAAAGCAGGATGAGAATGCTATTCGGTGTCCCACAGAGGAATCGAAAGAGCTATGCTTGGAATATCATGCCTCACTCAAGTGAGAGAAGGAATCCGGAGTTCTGACCTCCGTCGCTATTCCAGAATCAGGGACGCTGTCTCGTTTGCCAAGGCATCAAAAATCAGATGGGCTGGACATGTAATGCGATTTGGAAACAACCGCTGGACTAGAGCCATTACCGACTGGATCCCACAGGATGTCAAAAGATCACGTGGCCGCCCACCTACAAGATGGTCAGACTTCCTTGTCAAGACCCTGAAGGAACGGTTTGAGGCTCTTCATATTCCTGAATCAACCAGATGCCATTGGGCTACATTGGCACATGATAGGGTCCAATGGAAATGTTACTGGCGCCCGCTGGAGCAAATCGATGAATAACGGGATTCAAGTGATCAAGTGAAGAGAGTTGTGAAAGTTTTCATGTGCCTGTGGGTTCTCGTGGAATTAAACTGGAAATAAAAACCACTCCTATACTACATGTCTTGGGGGAGGTCTGTTTAAAGCATCTTGGGGGGAAGTCCGTCCTTCAAACCTCTACAGAAATAGCAGGACTGTTGCTAAGATCATGAAAACTGAGTCACAAAATGATCTAGTGCTTCCACCTCTGGATATGAATGAGGGGAATGAGAATCAAGGACTCGGATAAGTGTTTGTCTCGCTGTATTCACAGGAGCGAAGCAGTGAAAGTATCCCAAGAGTAAGCCAATCCATGATTGGTCAAACATAATGTAGTATATATACCTGCAATGGAACATTATTCAACCTAAAAAATAAATCCAGTTCAGATACAAGCAAGGGTAAACCTTAAATATATGATGGGAAAGCCCAGAAATAAAAAGACTACTTCCACTGATGTGAGCTGTGTAATCAAACTCACAGAGAGAGAAAAATGCCCATTGTAGGTGCTGGGAGTGATGGGGAGAGGGAGGCTGTTCTCTAACAGGTGCAGAGGTCTGTGTGGGTTGAACAGCACCTTCTGGAGATAAGCAGTGGCAAAAGTGGTATCACAGTGTAAATGTACTTTTTGCTACTGACCTGTACACTTCATGGTTAAGGTGGTCAATCTTTTGTCATGCATGTTTTATTGCAATCTAAAAATAAGTTGACCTTAAAAAATAAAACAATAGGGAGCTGGAGCAATAGTACAGTGGTAGGGCACTTTCCTTGCACACAGCCAACCTGGGTTCAATCCCCAGTACCGCATATGGTCCCCAAAGCTTGCCAGGAGTGATCCCTGAGCACAGAGCTGTTGCACTGGCCACACACACACACACACACACACACACACACAGAGTTTTTCCAGAAACAGTGCAGTCCTGCAGCAACTCTTGTGCGGGTTGAACATGTAGAACAGCACAAGGCTCTAGCAGTTGGCATCTACCTGAGGCCCCTCGGAGCCTGCATGCTCCTGCAGCAGGGACCCTGGCACCAGGAAGAGGCTCCCAAGGATATAGTGCAGGACATTCATCCAAGAGCCGCTGAGCACTTTCCCAGATGGCTGCTCTCCTTTGGGAGCTGGTCGAGGATCAGCCTACTTCTATAGCAGGGAGGAAGGGAAGGTGTAGGTCTGAGGGACTGCAGACAAGAAAACTGACCCCAAGTGAAGTCTCTTTTGCAAAAGTACCACATAACCAAAGCTTCTCTACAGTTCTGGCTTTACCGAAATGAGAGTTTCAACCAGGTCATCAGGAATTATCTTATGGGTCCTTGTGAGCTAATCTGATAGCTGACCTTGCCCCTCCTGAATAAAAAAGCAAGCTTATAATGACCAGGACACTGTCCTGCCAAATATATTGTCTTTGGTCCTGCACTCTTCCGCCTATAAAAAGCTTTCTTGGAGCACTGGTTTATCTGCTTTGTTGGATGTTGTTCAATTTCAGTAAACTTTTCTCAAAGAAATACAACCATGAATATACCTCTTTTAAAAATCTCAAGGAATTTATAGTCAACCCTTATTATAACAGGACTGCCTTTATCCATTTATATTCACAGCCGAGTTCTCTTGTTGAGGGTGGATGCTTTAAATAAGTCATCCCTGAGCCAGAGAGGCAGCACAGCAGCGAAGACTCTTGCCTTGCATTAGCCGACCTGAGGTCAATTTCGGGCAGCCTATGAGATCTCTCAAGCCCCACTAGGAGTGAATCCTGAGCACAGAGTTAGGAGTAAACCATGAGCAGTGCTGTGTGGCCCCAAATAATAATAACAATATTATTAATAATAATAATAATAATAATAATAATAACTACAATAATGTCATCCTTGCAGGAGAAGAAAGCTCAGCAGGTTGAAGCTCGGGTCTACAGGCTAAAGATGCAGGTGGGGGTCCCAAGTACTGAATGGTCCCCGAGGTTTGAGTCCTCAGCATTTAGCCAGGTGTGCCCCCACAATATAAAGAGTGAACAAGTAAGAAACAGTTCTGGAAGAGACACTCAACTCTTTTGAGGTGTCTTAGGCCAGAATTCTTGGAGGATACTCCATGAGGGCTGGCTACCGCTGCTCCCTACAGGCTGGGGACGGCCCATGGGGAAACTGGGTGACACCTTGAGGACAGGTGACATCCCAGGGCAGGTGGAGAGGGGACTGTCCTGGGGTAAAGGAGACAGTTTTTCTGAAGGGAGAGCCCTCCCTCTCCTGTTGTTTCTCAAAGCAGAAGCAGGGGCCATGGGACTTGGCCAGTCTGTGCCCCCTTCTTGCAGCAGAGCAAGGCTGTGCTCCAGGGCTGACATTCGGGCCTTGCTCTGAAGGACAGGCCATCTGCAGTGGCCGAAAGAAGCAGAACTCAAAGGCCTTCTGTGCCCTGGGCTGCTCTGAAGTAGCTCACTCCATTCTGAGTCTGGGATAACCTAGGGAAGAAGCAACTTGACCTAATGTCCCTGCGAATCAGGTAGCTTTTGTGCAGTTCCACGCCCTGCTCAGCACCAGGCAGAGGGTGCCCCGGGAGATACAGCAGGACACCACAGAGGGACACCACAGAGGGGCGCTGTGGCCTTCAGCTTGCCCAGTGCTCTCCTTGTACTCAATGTCAAATACCATGAGAAGCAAACCTGACCTGGTCTTGCCTCAGAGCCACAGAGTTTTTTGTTGGACAAAAAGAAATGAGGCCATTTCCCTCTTTCCACCCAAGAGAGAGAGTTGACTTCAACTGCTTCTGTGGCAGTGGCTCCCTGGTTTGACCAATTATCACAAGAACACTGACTCTGAGCTCATTTTATATTATGTGTATACATATATAAGTTATATATTACATATATAACATAACATAACATGCACACTCTGAGTGCATGTTATATTATGTGTATAAAGACCAACTGAGTGCTTGTTATGTTATGTGTACACTGAGTGTTTTGCATACGCTATGTTTTGTAAAGACTAAGTGCATTTTATGTTATGCATACACTATGTTTTGTAAGGACCCTCCGAGACTCACTCACAGTTAGAGCCTTCCTCGAGTGCTCTATGCACAAAGGACATCCACACATGACTTCCTGATAGTGTGATAAAGGCTTACCTTGGGGTTCAGCATAGACACACAGAGACTGCTGTGTGGAATTAGGTATAAATTAAATTTAATTTTCAAAGAATGCTGAATTACCACAGACATAACAGAAAACCTTCAAGTTCACGGCATTCACTCTTTGTTGTAATCTTGGACCTGAGAAGTCCAGTCTCTCTGTAGTGTAGGGTGTGACGTTTTCCTCTAGTCATCTACTGCACCAAGAGAAAATAAATGTCAATTTCTATGTCAGAACCTTTTTCTATTCCTGGTGCCACATTTTATGTCCATGAGGCTTTCTCCCATGGCTGGAAAAATCTCTCTTTTAGCTCAACAGTGACTTCTTTTGCCTACTTCAGTCTAATTGGTTTCTAGATTATCTAATTAGTCTTTTTTCACCCACTGAAAGGGAAACAGCTGTGCCTTGCACACAACCACCTCTGATCTGGGATACCTAATTTCATTCCATCCTTGTAATTGTTTGCATTCTGTGGATGTATCAGGTGTACACAGGCAGTAGCTGTATTTCTAAAAAAAGGCTAATGAATATAATACATTTGATTGGGGCGCCAGGATGGAGAAGGCATCCACCCAGATGGCGCATTACAAAGAGCAGATAATAATCTGTATGTTCGTTTTGCTTGTAAGAGACCCACTCAGTCCCCTGGGCTTGAAACCAGCAAGTCATGGAGACCTTAAAACAAAACAAGAGCAAACAGTCTCATTGGAAAAAAGGAGAAACTGCTTTATCATATGGTTCCTTGGTCTGTTTTCATCTTTTGTATGTCTGCCCCACAATCTATGGGAGACGATGGGAAAACCAAAGGTGAAACTGCTTTATCATATGGTGAAATGTTCCTTGGTCTGGATTCATCTTTTTGCATGTTTCCCCACAATCTAGTGGGAGAGGATGGGGAAAACCATGTTTACAGGCATGTGTGACAGGATGGGAAATGGAACTCACACAAAACACACCTTTGCTAGTTTCTGATCTGAAATCCGGATTTGGAGCTCCTGGGATCCGTGTCATGTCTGTGGAAGCTGCTTTCTTTGAACACAGTTTTTTCTTTCTCTACCCCTCCCCTTTATTTCTTGCAGAGGTTCCATGGCTGCATGTGGTATAACAAACAGTATTATCTACAGAAGAACTTGGAGAATGTGTGGAATGAAAAGAAACAGCCTTCATTCAACACATAATACTTGTAAGTTGTAATTTGTAAAGTAACACATCTGAACTCTTTCGTTTCATGGAAAAGTGGGGCTGAGGGTAATTTAGATAGAAATGGGGGTGGGGGAGTAGCTTTCTTTCCTGCAGTGGACTAGTAGGAATTAAATAAACCATCTCTTAGAGCTGTTGGCTCAAAAAGCACTTATTCAAATCTTGGTTGTGTGCAAAACTATGTCATGCCTTAGTACATTTAATACTTTCTCAGAGCATGTGCAAAGATACATGAAAGCAAATCTTTTGGATCTAAGTAAGTACCATTTTAAAGATTTTCATGAGCATGGAGGAAATTTTTAAAACACTCTTTAGATTGACTGGTTTTTGGTGTGATAAGCTCTCAGTCTTTCTCATAGTTCTTATTCGCCATTGGTTAAAACACCCTTACACAGTGGCATGCTTCCAATTCTCTTCTGCTCTGCATGGAATTGTGCCCTGATGTCATCCCCACAGTGAAATGAATTTCACTAAAGCATTCTGAATAAAATACAAGGTTAACACATCTTTCTGAGAGAACTGAGAGGCAGCAGGTGCCTTTCAGAGGACTGTGTGACCCCTTCTGCTAATGAGCCATTGGAATTCCCCAGAAGAGAGCTGCAAAGAGAACATTTTCCAAAGAGCATTTCTTCCTGCTGGGTTTGTCCCAGTAGATGCCTAAGGATTGTTCTAGCATAGCATATTTTATGAGAAGAAGTCAGTCTTTAGAATCGCTGGTTGTGTGACCACAAAGAGCCTATGGAGATATAAACACTAGTCAAGAGTTTCTCAGATCTGATTTCCTCTGTCCCAGCCTTGTCAAAACTACAGACACTGGCAACACCTCTGCCATCAGCCTGGACCATCCTCCCTCTCCCTCAAGTCTGACAGCTGCTGGCCACAGCACTCTAGTTGGCTCCTCTTAGAGCCTCACACAGGAAGTAGATAAACTGAGAAGCAGAGGGGACAGCCGCAGATGGGGCAGCAGAAGGCAACTCCTGGCAACCTTCTAGTTCAGGGGAGGAGTTCATCCAACCTTTCTCAGCTGAGTTTTTCAGGAGTCCCCATGACCACCACAGATCATCTTTGTATTTGAGCTGCTCTGAGCGGACTCCCTTGTCTCAAAACAATTGGACACATTTTCAGATGATGTTGCTGATACTAATAATGATGATGATGATTTTCATGTGCTTGGGCTAGAACCCAGGGCCTCACATACTCACAGAGCAAGTGCTCTACTGTTGAGCTCCATCCACAGTCCCTAACACATTTCTAATATCTGTTCCCTCTCTTCTCCCTCGGGGCTCTGGGAGAAGCAGGATTCTCCCACTCCTACCTGGAAGTGGCCACAATGGAGTAAACTCGGTGTTTACATGATGGAGTAAACATCATGTAAACAAGCAGAGGGAGGGGGAGATTTGAACCATTTCCATAGCACATATTTATGAAGCACATGTTTACAGAGGGGCAAGAAAACCGCAGTAAGAACATGTGGTAATGCTACCTGCTTTTGTGGCACTCATGAGAGTGACTGACCCAAACACAGGCATAAGAATGAGGAGGAGCTACCTCTAGATGTCTGTAGGACAGGACATGTGGAAAATGCTTGAAGGTCTAGATGTGGTACTTGCTAGGTGGTCAGTTAGTTCAAGGCCACAGGGTGACCTGAGGCAATAGGGAGACTGGCCTTGGTGGCCCTCTGAGCCTGCGCTGTAAGAGGACAGTTGCAGAAGAGGGAGCCAATCTGACTGGGAGGCTGAGGGTTTCCTCTCTCAGGCATGTCACTGCTGGGACTGCTCCAGACTGAGTTTGTGGGCAGCCTTGCCCAGACCAGACCTCTGTACATCTGCCGCCTCCATGCACCTGTTTCTACCTCCCTTTTCCATTCTGAGTTCTTTAGCTCTGTGATGTTCCCACAGATAGAACCCACTCCCAGCGCCTCCCACTGTCATCTGGCTATCTTGAAGATTAAAAAGAAATGTACACTGTATTTGCCAGAGGACCCCTGCATTGTGTTCAGCAATGTGTTTGGACTCACTAGCTAACTCCAGTAAATTGCTTTCCAGTCTCCACTCTTCTCCACAGCACTCAGAGGCTCAGAAGATCAGAGCTGTGTTCCTTAGAGTCTGTGAGTCCATTAAAGTTCATTGTCTTGTTTTATAGGCAAGGAAAGGAAGCTTGAAGGGAGCTTGTCCACAGCAACATTGCCCGTGAGCGGCAGAGCACCTGAGGCCACACTCAAAACCACTTCAGGTAGGCCCTCAAAGTGTTACAAAATGAGACACTAATTGTTACAAAAATGAGACACTGTGAGTAGAGAACTGTGTGTCTCCAGGTTTAGGTATCTCCAGAATCCCATCGCTTCCACCTCCTCTATGGCTACTACTGTTTATCAGGAGAAACAGCCTGGCTATACCTACAGAATCAGTTTGGGAAGTGCTGGCAAAAGTTGTATCCCAGAATAATATGGGTTTTTGTTTTGTTTTGTTTGGGGGTAATTCCTGGCTCCATGCTCAGAGGTCCTCCCAGGAGCACCTCACAGATGCTCCACCACTGAGTTACGTTTCGGCCCAGAGACAATCTGTGTGGATCATCCTGGGAATTCAAGCAACACTTCCAATGGTGACTAGGTGTCTAGGAATCTGTGGAAAAGGAGATGGTGTCCCACTTCTTCCCCACTTTCTTCCCTGAATTGGGCCACCCTTTTACCAGGATTGCACACAAGTTGGGTCTTCCCAATTTCAGGCAGGTTTAAATCAGGCATTCCAAAATAGGATTTGTTTCCATCCAAGGAGAGGTAACATGAATCTGGAAAACCAATATATAGTCATGTAACCATTTCGCATTTTGCTGGCCAGCAAAGTGGCTCCCTTTCACTTAAGCTTGTGTTTCAGCTGTGCACTGAAACATACTCTGAAACCTGCAAGTGGCTGTGGTTTAGGATGTTATTGCTCTTAAAGTGTCTCTCTCCAGAGAGAGCATCACAGTATGGGACGCATGTTTGAGCTTTAATTTCTGAGCACACAGCACAATTAGCTACTTTCTCTTCCTGTCCCTCTTGTCCATCAGGTGGGTTTCACTCTGCCAATACCCCCAGAACTGGCTGAGATTTTCTGCAGTTCTGTGTTCTGTGTTCTTTCATTATAGAGAGTTTGGGAAGCTTGGATCATGATCTGATGATAGTGACAATGATACTAATGTTAGTGCTAATCCCAGACACAAAACTTTTTTAACAGTGTTCTTATCGTGACACTAGAGATGCCCGCAAAACTCATGAAACACTTTCACATGCATATGTTTTACAGCAGATTTATTGATTGATTGATTTGGGGTCCCCCAAGCTTAGGAGAACCAGGGCCACGCCAGCTGATTCTTGACTGAGCTGGTGACTCAATGCAAGGGCCTAGAGAGTGCTGCTGACTCTGACCCTACAGTTCTCTGGGGCCCCGGAGTGTATCCTCCCAGCTCAGGGGACCAGATGAGGCTGGAGTCATCTGTATACAATGCGAGTGCCTTGACATTTTCATGTCTCTCTGGCCATGAATATTTATTTTTATTATTTTGTCAATAAGAATCAGTTTGGGAAGTGCTGGCAAAAGTTGTATCCCAGAATAATATGGTTTTTTTATGGAAAATTTTAATCTTTATCAAAATTATAGATTCAGTGGAGATTAAGAATGTTAATTTGGGGGATGAAAGTCAACTGATCTTTTTTTTTAACATTTTATTATACCACCGTGAGATATACAATTACAACGTTGTTCACGCTTGGGGGTTTCGGTCACAAAGTGTTCCAGCACCCCGCCCTCCACCAGTGCCCCTCAACCACCACCCATGTCCCCAATTCCCTCCCCCTCCCACATCCTGCCTAAATGGCAGGTTCTTTATCTCCTCTCTCTCTCCCTCTCTCTCTCCTCCTTCTCCCACACATTGTGGGTTGCACTACATACACTTAGAAGCCATCATTTGCATTTTTTGTCTGTATTTAATGCTCAGTTCTATGTTGGTATCAGACCTTTAGACATTTATTCACACATGTTCCCTTCTCTATCTAACCAAACCTCTGACTCCCACGCTTGTGGTAATTTCCACTTTTGGTAAGATCACCTGGTATATTTATGTCATGCAAATAAATGCAGTCATTCTATGTCTCTCTCTTTCCTTCTGACTAATTTCACTCAACATGATTTTCTCCATGTCCATCCATTTGTAGGAAAATTTCATAACTTCATTTTTTCTGACAGCTGCATAGTATTCCACTGTGTAGATGTACCACAGTTTCTTTATCCAGTCATCAGTTCTCGGGCATACTGTTTGTTTCTAGGTTCTGGCTATTGTGAATAGTGCTGCTATGAAAATAAAAGTGTGGATTGTGTTTCCGCTGTGTGTTTTTTGACTTTCCAGGGTATATTCCCAGGAGTGGTATGGCTGGGTCAAAAGGGAGCTCAATTTCTAGTCTTTGGAGAAATGTCCATATTGTTTTCCAGAAAGGTTGTACAAGTCAACATTCCACCAACAGTGTATGAGAGTCCCCTTTTCCCCACATCCACGCCAGCACTTGTTGCTTTTACCCTTTTGGATATGGGCCATTCTCTGTGGTGTGAGGTGATATCTCATTGTTGTTTTGATTTGCATCTCTCTGATGATTAGTGATGATGAGCATTTCTGCACTCAGAAATCAGTTAAAATTTTGTAGTGCAACTAACCTACGTCTTCCCTTTTTGTCTATCGGGACTTCCACCACAGTCCCGATCTTCAGTTTACCAGCAAAGACAGTTGCATGACCACTCACTCAAGTCATTCTTTCCTTGGGTGTTGTCCGTAGTTTCAAATATTTGAAACTATTGACAATTATTCAAACAGTAAGTAATCAAAATTATTCTACAGAAGAAATTACTCAGATTTGCGCTCCAGTTTCTCCCTCCCCTCCTGAAGCACAGAACTCATGGATCCTGTAGGATCCATGTATTAGCATGTCACAGAGCTTCAGTATGGTATTCCCAGAAAGCAATTTGGTCATAAGAGAAAAGGGAAAACTCACTCAAAGGGATGCCCTGAAACTCAGTTTGCTTTCTTGTGTGCAGAGTTTCATGGCAATCTGAGCACAAACTTCTTTCCCTTTGCTATAGAAAAGAAAGTGAAATGAAAGACAGACACCCAGGAGCATAAGCTTCCTACAGTCAGACAGTTCTGATCAGGCCCACATCAGTACCTCTGGACAAGCTATTCTTTCTACAGTCTTCTTTCTACAGTTTAATTTCTGCCCGAACTACTTTGACATGATTTCTCCTCTTTCTGGATATCTTCTTACACCCTTACTTTTCCAACCTATTTAAGAGAGGATTCTCCAGAGGCTCCCCCGCCCATCATTCCTTAGGTTCTAAGAGTCTGAGAAGAGCCTCGCTGTTTACTCTCTACAGAGGAGCTCAGAGGCTTTGACTGGGTTATGTCGTGCTGTAGTGTGGAGGCACAAAAGCAACGAGAATAATCTCTCAGACAAGAGGACAAGAATCTGAACTGCTCCACGTGTCTCAAGGGGCGACCTCTGGCATCTTTCATGCTCCTCATATTTTCTATTTCATAATGTTCTGGGGGGTTTTGTTTGAATCCATCCCTAGGACCCATCACTTGAACTTCCTGACTTTGTTGTCTCTGTCACATCAGATACTGTGCACCATACAGCAGCCGGCTGCATTGATTTCCTCTGCAAGGAAGAAAAACAAAACAAAACAAAAGTCTCCATTTATCACAGAGCCCAGCACAGGAAAGCTTAAACAATGGTTCCCAAACTCAGCTCTCGTGTTGCCTAAGAAAAATCTATTTGTCTTCTACAAGGACGAGAGAGTTCCTCAAATCCCACAAAGGCAGTTCTTCTTCTGAATAAAGCGGCAGTGCTGAGACTGAGAAGAATCGTTGCAGCTTTTTGTGAACCGCTGGGCTAGTTAAGGGTGGTGAGGCTTGTGGGGTCCACCATAAGTGGGTCTTCTCAGTCTTGAAGTGAGATGGGCAGCAGCTAAAGATTAGCAACAGCACCTCTGCGAGACACACGTGTCTAAACAGACACCATGACATCATCAGGTGTTTGGGAGACATTGGGTACCGCCGGAGCCCTGCATGACTGCATAGATGTTGCACTCGCGTCTCTCCCTCTCAGCTCGTGCTGGCCTTCACTTCCCTTGATTCTGACGTCTGGCCATCACGCCGTCTCACTTGCTGACAATCTCTGATTTCATGATGAACTTAAAAACCTTTCTTTGGATTTATTTTCTAAAAAAATAAAAACATCATTTTCACTGACTTTAATCCTTGAACGCTTTGAAAGCACTATCTGGTTTCTGTTTTAAGTGAGTATGCTAGAAATTATAACAAAACACACTTAATTTCTTGAAGTATAAATCTATCAGAACATTTAACTGTCTTCTGGATACTAGAACCCTTAAGATATATAACAGCATTTGAATTTCAAACTATGTGTATATTATGTCATTTATTTTAATCCTATTATTTTTTATTCCCAGGGTTAAGTGTTTGTTTCATCTTGCTAACGTGCAATAGTGCTTGCATATAAACTATGCATACCTTACTATATCCTTTAAGTCATCCTAGATCATTTATAGTACCTAATATAGTAATGCAAATGCTTTATAAATAGCTGTTATTCTGAGTGGTTTAGGGAAGGATGATAAAGAAATTAGTCTGTACATGTTCAGTACAGATGCAAGTATTATAGGTCTAACTACATAGTACATGTTTTCAGTTCTAAATTGGTCAAATTCTTGGATATGAAGGACCAGTTATAGTCCCTCTGCATGAAGTTATAGTCCCACTATCTTCCGGTTTCCTTGTTGATGTTGAATAATTAGCTGCAAGTCTATTCTTTCTTTGAAGACAGTGTCTTTTTTTAAACTCTGTTCTGCTTATGTTAAATTCTTTTTTTTTTTAAGTATTTTATTATACCACCGTGAGATATACAAATAAAAAAGATATACAATTAAAAAGTTCATGTTTGGGTTTTGGTCATACAGTGTTTCAGCACCCGTCCCTCCACCAGTGCCCATCTCCCACCACCAACATCCCCGGTTCCCTCCCCTTCCCCAGCCCTGCTCCATGGCAGGTTCTTTATTTCTTTCCCTTTCTCTCTCTTTCTCTTTTCCTTCCCTTCCAGACTATGGATTACAGAACATACATTAAAAGGTTGTCATTTGTATCCTTTTGCCTCTATTTAATGCTCAGTTCTAGGTTGGCATTAGTACCCTCGACTATTGTTAGCCCCCTGTTCCATTTTCTGTCTTACCTAAACTCTGACTCCCACACGTTTGTGATAATCTCCACCTTTGACAAGACCTCCTGATATATGTTTCACTTGACCTTGGATATTGGTATCATAATATGTACATATATATTTATGCCATGCAAATAAATGCAGTCATTCTGTATCTGTCTCTCTCCTTCTGGCTAATTTCACTCAACATAATCTTCTCCATGTCCATCCATTTATAGGCAAATTTTATAACTTCATTTTTCCTAACAGCTGCATAGTATTCCATTGTGTAGATGTACCAAAGCTTCTTTATCCAGTCATCGATTTTCGGGCACTCTGGTTGCTTCCAGATTCTGGCTATTGTGAATAATGCTGCTATGAACATAAAAGTAGGGATGGTGTTTCCGCTGCGTTAAATTCTTATTTCATTGTTTTTCAGTTTTGCTGCAAGTTGTCATTTCCCACTTGGGAATTGTTGTCTTTTTAGAGGGGTAACACCTAGCAATGCTCAGGGCTTACTCCGGGCTTTGCACTCAGGAATTATTCCTGGTAGTATGCACGGGACTATATGGGATCCTGGGGATTGAACCTGGGTTAGTTGTATGCAATGAAAATGACTTACCCTCTGTACTATCACTCCAGCTGTTGAAGAAATATTTAAGCCATTCCTCTTCAAATTTGTGGGAGGTCCACATCTGGCAGTGTGTATATGTACCATGGGTTCTTTATCCAGCTGTCCTTTCCTGGGTTGTTTTAGGTCTTGGCTATTATAAATTATGCTGCAAGGAACATAGGAGTGCTTGTCTTTTAAAATAGTGTTTTGAACTTTTGGGGGTAGATGCAGAGAGGTGTAATTGGGGGTTTTATGGAAGTTTAATTCTTAATTTAAAAGGGTATATTTAAATGATATCTATGATTATATTAAATGCTACAGTTAATGCATTAACTATAATTAATGCAGTAAGTGCCACAGTTTTTATCTAGAAGCCAATCCCAGAAGCCAGAAGTGCTGGAGTGGGGGCAGATGATATCAGAGAAAGAACTTAGGGCCTTGCACATTCTAAGTATATGCTCTTCCACTAGTTCCTACTCCCAGATCTTGTTAGATAGGAATTTTTAAAATTCAACCTTGTATCTTTATAAGCACAACTTAAATATAAAGATGCAAAAAATTGTAGCTTTGTGTGATGATAGTTGACAACTAAACTTACTAGGATCATCCTCATGCACCCTACAGCCGTCTATTTCAAGCCCATATATGCCTGATCCAGACACTCAGATCCAGGGGGCAGAGCTGCTACTGGCTCTCCCTGTGCCCAGCTGATCATGAGACTCCCAGTAGGGAAGACAGGTTCTATCCCTGACCCGCCATTCCAGCAGAGCCTCACAAGAAGCCAGAGGAACCCCCACACCATGAGGACCGCCATTTTCAACATCTGGACTCCACAGCTCCTCAGAGCTCCACCCAGCAGAAGAGCTGATCTTTTCCCCGATTGCAGTTCATCAATAAATGCATGAGATGAGAGGCTACTAAAATAGTATCCCACCCTCACGGCAGAGCCTGGCAAGCTACCCGTGTCGTATTTGATATGTCGAAAACCAATAACAATTATAGACCTCTTTCCCATAACCTGAAGGAATGGTTTGAGGCTCTTCATGTTCCTGGAGGGAGCAGATGCCCTTGGGATATACTTGCATGTGACAGGACGTATGGAGATGTTACTGGTGCCCGCTCGAGCAAATCGATAAACAACAGGAAGACAAATGATAAAGTGACAAGTGATAGCTTAACAAAAAAGGGTTAAAATTCTGAGACAGGATGTCACATCGGCAAGTCTAGTTGGCAACTCTGAAAAAAATCTAATGGGTTTGCCCAAGTTTATGTTCTGATCTAAGGAAAATTGGCAATAAACAAGGCTATACAAATTGAAATGTTGACTTATTAAGAAAAAATAACAGTGTAAGAAGGCAAAATAAAATATAGTTCACTCTTTTAGCCACTCATTTCCTATTTTGATTGACTTGCTGATATAAAAGGTTTAAGCTTTGTATACTTAAAAGCATGTCTCCATATAAATAAAAAACCTTTGAAAAAGTAAAGGGAAAAGTAGGTAAATCCACATTAGGAGACTGACATTTTATCAAGGTGGAAAGCTGCACTGTGGCATCACTGGGCTGGGTTCCAGCACCAGGACCATGTAGTCTCCTGAGCATCTTCTAGAGTTGCCTGGTGACCCCCAGCACAACTGGGAAGGATGAGTTCCCCAATGATGTCATTACCATAATCTCTTTGGATATGTATTTTGCCTTTTATCTTTATCTTCTGGGATGTAAATGTCATTGTATGTAATACTTTCCTACTCAATTTTTAATTTTTTTATTACACCACCGTGAGTTATATAATTACAAAGGAGTTCATATTTGGGTTTCAATCATACAGTGTTCCAGCACCCATCCCAGCACCAGTGCCCATTTCCCCTCCACCAATGTCCCCTGATTCCTCCTCTCCCCCAACCTATGGCAGGCTCTTTCCTCTCTCTCTCTCTCTCTCTCTCTCTCTCTCTCACTCTTCTCTCTCTTCTTTTACACATTGTGGTTTTCAATACATACACTTAGAGGTTATCATGTATATCCTTTTGCCTACTTTCAATGCTCAGTTCTAGGCTGGTATTATCATTTACAGTAATTATTAGTACGCTGTTCCTTTCTCTGTCTTACCTAACCTCTGACTCCCACACATTTGCAGTAGGTTCCACCCACTGACAAGACCTCTGATCCATGTTTTGTCTGGCCTTGGATATTGGTATTATGCTAATTTTTATATCACTCAAATAAATGCAGTCATTCTATATCTGTCCTTTTCCTTTGGGCTAATTTCACTCAGCATGATTCTCTCCATGTCCATCATTTATAGGCAAATTTCAACACTTCATTTTCCTAACAGCTGCATAGTATTCCATTATGTAGATGTACCACAGTTTCTTTATCCAGTCATCTGTTCTCGGGCACTCTCGTTGTTTCCAGATTCTGGCTATTGTGAATAGTGCTGCTATGAACATAAAAGTGTAGATGGTGTTTCCATTGTATGCTTTTGGCCTCCCAGGGTATATTTGCAGAAGTGGTATTGCTGGGTTACATGGGAGCTCAATCTCTAGTTTTTTGGAGGAATGTCCATATTGATTTCCAAAAGGGCTGGACCAGTTGACATTCCTACCAACAATGGATGAGAGTCCCTTTCTCCCCCTCATCCACGCCAGCACTTATTATTCTTGCTCTTTTGGATATGTGCCAGTCTCTGTGTTGTGAGATGATATCTCGTTGTTCTTTTGATTTGCTTTCTCCGATGATTAGTGATGATGAGCATTTTTTCTCATATGCCCTTTTGGCCATTCAAATGTCTTCCTTGTTGAGGTTCTGTTCATTTCGTCTCCGCATTTTTTATGGGGGTTAGCTGTTTTCCTCTTGTAAAGTTCTACCAGTGCCTGATATATCCTGGATATTAACCGCTTATCAGATGGTTATTGGGTGAATATTCTTTCCCACTCTGTGGATTGTCTTTGTATATTGTTCACTGCTTCTTTTGAGGTGAAGGAGCTTTTTAGTTTCATGTAGTGCCATATGTTTATTGTTGCTTCCAATTACTTTGTTAATGGTGTTTCATCTTTGAAGATGCCTTTAGCTTCAATATCGTGGAGGGATTTTCCTATATTTTCTTCAGCATACTTTATGGATTCAGGTCTGATATTAAGATATTTGATCCATTTTAATCTGATTTTTGAACATGGTATTACACAAAGGTCCAAATTCATTTTTTACATGTAGCTGTCCAGTTTACCCAGCACCACTTGTAGAAGAGGATTTCCTTGTTCCATTTCATACTTTTTGCTCCTTTATCAAAGATTAAATGATCATGTACTTGAGGATAGGGTGTCAGGGTCTCAACTCTATTCCATAGGTCCACAGGTCTGTTTTTACTCCAATACCATGTCCGCTTTGTAGTACAGTTTGAAGTTGTGAAAGGTGATGCTTCCCATCTTTTTATTCCCCAAGAATTTCTTAAGCTATTCATGGGGGTTTATTATTCCAAACAAATCTCAGGAGTGCTTGGTAAATTTCTTTGAAGAATGTCTTGAGCATAATTATAGGGATCACATTGAATCTGTATAAAGCTCTAGGGAGTATCACCATTTTGACAATGTTAATTCTACCAATCCATGAGCAGGCAATGTGTTTCCATTTCCTTGTGTCCTCTTTTATTTCTTGATGCAGTGTTTTGTAGTTTTCATTGTACAGGTCCTTTACACTCTTATTTAAGCTGATTCCTAGGTATTTGATTTTCTGTGGCAAAATTGTGAATAGGATCATTTTCTTGATATCCCTGTCTTCTCTTTTGTTATTTATATATAAGAAAACCCTTGACTTTTTGGGTATTGATGTTGTACCTTGCTGCTATTCTATAGGTATCTGTTGTTTCTAAGAAGTTTTTTGGTAGAGTTTAGGGTTTTCTAGGTATAATATAATGTCATCTGCAAATAGTGATAGCTTGACTTCTTATTTGCCTATCTGGATGCCCTTAACGTCCTTTTCTTCTCTGATTGCTATGGTGAGTACTTCCAGTACTATATTGAATAGAAGTGATGACAATGGGCAGCCTTGTCTTGTCCCTGATTTAGAGGGAAGGCTTTCAGTTTTTCCCCATTGAGAATGATACTCACTGTGGTCTTTTGGTAGGTTGTTTTGATTATGTCAAGGAAGGTTCCTTCAATTCCCATTTTATGGAGGGTTTTTATCATGAACAGGTGTTGGATCTTGTCAAATGCTTTCTCTACATCTATTGATATGATCATATGGTTTTTAGTTTTTCTCTTATTGATATGATGTATTATGTTGATTGACTTGCGAATGTTGAACCACTCTTGTGTTCCGGGATGAACCCTACTTGGTATTGATGTATAATCTTTTTGATGAGTCCTTGGATTCTGTTTGCTAGTATCTTGATGATCTTAACATCTGTGTTCATCAGGGAGATTGGTCTGTAGTTTTCTTTTTTTGTTTTGTCTCTTCCTGCTTTGGGTATCAGGGTGATATGTGCCTCGTAGAAGCTATTTGGGAGTGTTTCTGTTTCTTCTATTTACTGGAAGAGCTTGAAAAGGACTGGCAGTAGGTGCTCCTTAAAGGTTTGGAAGAATTCAGTAATGAATCCATCTGGACCTGGGCTTTTGTGTTTGGGCAAACTTTTTAATTACTGTTTCAATTTCCTTCAGATATTGCAGGTCTTCTTGTTTCAGCTGTGGGAGGTTACAGGACTTCAGGAATTTATTTCTTCCAGGTTCTCTTGTTTTGTGGCATACAGACTCTCAAAGTAATCTCTGATGATCTTTTGGATTTATGTGGTGTCTGTTATGTTGTCCCCTTTTCATTTCTGATTCTATTTAATTGGGTTCTCTCTTTCCCTTTCTTACAAGTCTTGCAAGTGGTTTGCCTATTTTGTTTATGTTTTCAAAGAAAATGCTATTTGTTTCATTAATATTTTGGAATTTCTGGGGGATTCCAGCTCATTGATTTCCTCTCTGTGTTTTATTATTTTCTTCTTTCTGCCTGTATTTTGTTGGCTCATTTTGTTGGTCTTTTTCTAATATTTTGAGCTGTGAAGTCAGGTTATTTATATGGGCCCTTTCTTCTTTCCTGATGTATGCTTGCAGAGCTATGAACATTCCTCTTAACACTGCTTTTGCTGGGTCTCACAAGTTCTTATAGTTGGTATCTTCATTTTCATTTGTTTCCAGGAATTTTCAGATTTCCTCTTTGATTTCTTTTATGATCCACTGGTTGTTCAGCAGTGAGCTCTTTAGTTTCCAGGCGCTTGGTTTGACTCCCCTGTTTCTCTGTGTTGTTAACTTAATTTTCAGTGCATCATGGTCTGAAAAAAAATCCCACTCAATTTTTAATGTTATTGGTTCTCTTTATTTGTGATTTTTGTTCCCTTTGACACTCGGGATAACATTTTTTAAATTTTTCTATCTTCCAATATATTGATTTTCACTCCATTTTTTCCTAGTTAGCTATTAGATCCACTAGTGGCATTACTTTGATATCATAAACTTTATTTCTAAAATTTCTGCTTGTTTTTTCATATCTGTGAATCTTCTTATTGGGCATAGTGGGAATTTTTGGGCCATGCCTGGCTGTGCTTAGGGCTTACTCCTGGCTCTGTGCTCAGGGATTACTCCTGATAGTGCTCATGGGACCATCTGTGGTGGAATGGAAGTGGAACCAGTTGCATGTAAGGCAGGTGCCTAAACCCCTGAGCTCTCTGTCCAGCCCTGTTCACCTTTTAAAGTTATGTTCAATAGTTGGGTTGATCTAAATTGCCTATTCCGTGTCATCTGTATTTCAATGGTTCAGTTTTCTATTCTCACTAAATCTAAAGCTATGTAAGGTAAGGGACTATATTGTTTGTGTTTTTTACATCTTCAGAACCTATTTGCTAATGCCATACTTTTTTAAAGGCAATGACTAAATATTTAATGATTGATAGAGTAGGTTAGTTCCTGCTGGTCTGGGAAAAGATATCAGAAACCAATATTTGTGTAATGTCAAAACTGAATTTATACTAGAGAGCAAACGTGCACATTAGTAACATGTCCAGGATCAAATAGCAGAATGACTTGCAAGAAATACCAAAGTAGGACAAATTTTTAAAAAATCAAATTATGGACAGAAGAAAAAGAGAGCAGATCAGAGGGTAGGAATAACACTGGCTGTCCTTCAAATTTAAAAAAGTTGGACTTTGTGAATTATAATCATTTTTCTTTTAAACATATTAGAAAAGCACTATGTAGATTGTTCAAAGAGCTAAAGGGCAATGCTAAAGACCCAGCTTTGATTGCTGGTTAAAGTATCCCATAGTCTCCTGAGAATTGCTGGGAACAAATCCTGAATGCAACTGCTAGGAGAAGCCCCTGGGCAGTTGGTTTATGAAGATAAATCCAAAACAACATGCTGGAATGTGTTTGGTGTACAGTAGGTAGGGCACTTGCCTTGCATTCAACAGACCTGAGTTTGATACTGGCTGTCACGTTTGGTTCCCTGAGCTCTGTCAGGAGTGATCCCTGAGAACAAAACCACTGGGTGTATCCCCCCAAAACAAACAAACAACAAAGAATGCTACATCTCACTGATGAAAATTCTTTGTCAGAAATGAAAGTTAGGGAACTCGGCTCGCCCAGGGTCCAGCTGACTATGGGACCCCCCGGGAGGACAGATGGGTTTTGGGGAGTGGGCCCATCACCACTGGGGGTCCCGGAAGCAGCCGGGTGAGACTCGCCCACCACACTAGCCACCACCTTCGCTGTCCGGATGCTGGGAAACTGCCTCACGACCAGATTAACAGAGCAAAACCAGTTCGAGCCCAGGACGGCGGCTCCCAGAAGCGGGAATCACTGGGAATTCATCAGATGGAGTCAGGGGTCGGCCATTCCCTCTCCATTTTGTTGAGCCTGGTGGCCCCGCCCAGGAGCTGCCCTGGGGCCACCAGCGATAGCATGAAGAGCCGCACAAGCGGCTGGGGAAGCTGGAACTCCGGCTCGCCCCGAGCCCAGCTGACTATGGGGCCCCCCGGGAGGACAGATGGGTTTTGAGAGTGGGCCCATCACCTCTGGGGGGTCCAGGAAGCAGCCGGATGAGACTCGCCCACCACACTAGCCACCACCTTCACTGTCCGGATGCTGGGAAACTGCCTCATGACCAGATTAACAGAGCAAAACCAGTTTGAGCCCAGGTTGCACGGCCGCTATGGCCGCGTGGTCCACTAATATAGTGGAAACAGTAATGTCCTTTAATGCACTGCATTCCACGATGTGCAGGAAAGTTTGGCGGGGGGAGAGATAAAGAGGAGAGAGATGACATACAGAACCCTCCAAGTAGTTGAGGTGTGGGAGGGGGAGGGAGGTGGGGTGGGGACATTAGTGATGGGAGATGGGTTTGGGTGGAGGGATGGGTGTTGGAACACTGTAGAACCAGAACTCTACATGAGCATCTTGCAATTGTATGTCTAAAATGGTGTAATAAAATTTGGGGGGGGAAATAATAAAATAAAATAAAATGGAAAAAAAAGAAATAAAACAATTAAGAAAAATGTATACTTGATAGACCCTAAATATATGTATTTCAGTATTTCAATCCATAATGTGTAAGAGAAAGGAGGAGAGAGACAGAATGAGAGAGAGAGAGAGAGAGAGAGAGAGAGAGAGAGAAGAGGAAAATTGCCTGCTATAGAAGCAGGCTGGGAGAGGGGTGTAATCAGATAATCAGAGGACATTGGTGGTGGGAAACGTGCACTGGTGGAGGGATGGGTGCTGGAATACTGTATGACTGAAACCCAAACATGAACAGTTTTGTAATCGCATATCTTACAGTGGTATAATATATATTTTATAATATAGAATAATATAACATATTAATGTAATATATTGACACATTAATATTTGTATATTAATATATTATATTTATAATAATATTTTATATATGCACTAATTCTCATCTTCACATATTCCTTTGATGGCTTACACTGGACCTAATGGAATCCACAGGGCCTAACAGCATGAACTGGAGATAGACTGGGACAGACTTCAGAGTTTAGTGTCGTGCTTGGCGCCAACATTGTGTGATCCCAAGCAAGTTTCTTAACTCATGGGTTCTTTCTTTCACTTGTTAAGGGGATGACAGTAACTTTTCTTGGGGGCTGTGAGTAAAGATTAAATAACATGAGATAATGCATGAGTAGGTGCCCCGTGAGCTCCATGTGCCCCATTGTCTTCTATGTGCTCCGTGAATGCAGTATGCCCCACGGTGTCTGAGTGCTCCGTGAGTGCAGGGCGCCCCATCGTCTCTGATATGCTCCGTGAATGCAGTGTGCCCCATCGTCTCAGATGTGATGGCAATGGTTTTGCAGAAGGGTGGGTGTGACCATTATGGGAGTTCTGGTTTTTACTGTGCTGGTATTGCTGCTTGAGAAAACACGCTGGGACAATTATGTGGGACAAAAAAATGTGGTACTGAGAACAGCACCAAGTTCAACAACGGCGGCCTCACTCTTACAGCAGGCAGATAGCTCCACACCTTCCACCACAGGCCTTTGAAATACTGATTGATGAGTTCCTCTTGGGATTGAAAAACTGTAGCAATTTCTAGGAAGTTTCCATGGGGTGCCACCCTAGCCTTCAGACTGAACCCCATTGCCCTGTGCCCTCTCTAACAGCCAACAGCCCTTCCCCGCTTTAAAGTAGGGTTTGTGGGTTATTTTTATTCATTTATAATCCTGATGATCTTAATTTAATTATTGAATTAAAAATAAGGTAACAATTTATTACTCTAAACAACACAGGACCATCCTCTGCCTTGGGTTTCACTGTTGTCAACTCATGCCTTGAATAAGTTAACATATGCTTCTCGGACTGAAAGTACTTAATACTTCCCTAAGGAGAAATGACTGCCCCATTCCCACACCCCATCTCATTGTGATGATCAGATCTGTTCTCTCTCTGGTGAATGGAAGCAATTGAATCCATTCTAGTGATGTGGAGGTAGTTATTTAAGTAATATAAATAGGAATACTTCACAATGAGTAAAGTGTTAGATGCTGACTGGTGAGATTAAATATAAGGTCCCAGAAGAATCACAAAATATGCCATTAGCTTGTGTGTCTACTAACATCACGGAGCTTGCACAGAATAATCAAAGACAACTCCCGTGCAACAACTGGACAAAGGTCCAACTGAGGGAATGAAGCAGCTGAGCAGCTGTCTCAGGCCTGGAAACCCTTCCTGCTCCCTCCTCCTCAATCTCAAGATCCTCTCAAGAGTTGAAGCCGTAAAGGGCAAGGCTCCCTTTTGACCTAAGATAACAGAAAAGATGAAGGAGAATAGTCTGAAAGAACCGGAAGAAGGCAGGCCAGAGAGCACTCTGATGAAAGTCCCTGTGGGATGGAAAAACAAAACAAAACAATGGAGCCACTGAGAACACTGAGTCATACATATGGCTGACATAAGTATGTTCTCAAATGTTGAAAAAAAATCAACCAGAAACAAGAAGCCAGGGAGAATACTGGCTCACACATACTGGCTGACATGAGTATATTCTCAAATTGTTGAAAGGATCCACAATAGAGCCTTTGGCAATAAGTACTCAGATGGCATAAACATCATCAGAAAACAAAGATAACTTTATGACTAAATATATATGTGACCATATGCTCAGGGCTTGAAAAGCATGACTGTTATACAAATATATCAGGCTTAGTTAACATGCTAATGAGACATTCAGCAGGAAAATAAAGAATTCAAGAAGGAATTTAGTCAGTTGGGAAAAGCATGCTCTAATGACTTTGCTAAGTGGGTTCATTTATTAGGGCTATGGGACCCAAGAGCTAGAGACTTTGGACTTATAAAGAAGAGCCATTTCCTCACCATTCTGGAAACTAGAAGTCTGAGGTCAAGGAGCTGACACTGTAGGTGTCTCCTAGTCCTAGCTTTCTGGTTGGTAGATGGTTTTTATCCCTCCTGCAGTTCTCCTCCATACATGCCTAAGGCTCAGTCTCTTGTTGATATGAGTCACTCCTATTAGACTGCATTGAAACTCACCCATGTGGCCTCCTTTCCCTGGCATTACTTTTGTGCCTTCTACCTGAGACCCTGAGAGTAGCAGATAGTACACTGTGGCAGGGGGCCCACTTCTGAGCCCAGAAAACTTGGAGTTAGGGACAAGTCAGGTGATTATCTTAATAGAGTAAAAAACTGTCACCTCAGCCAGAAATTAGAAATGTTTTCAAGTCTACTAGACAAAATCTACAATTAAGAGTCCAAGGCATCATTGGTAGTGATTAGTAACTCAAACAAAGGCACATTTCCTAGAGAATCAAACACTCACCATATCCCAGAATGACACTGCAGAGAATGGCATATCCATTCATTACAATCCCAACTTTTTTTGCATAGTTTTTGATTTTTTGTTTCACTTGTACACATGAAAAATGTAAAAACAGACAAGCAACAATGCAAATGGTGAGGGAATAAAATGATAGAGTGTGTGTTAGAGAAACCATTGGTCTTGAATTACACACATGGAATTTATCTAAGATTAGATTGTTCACAAAATCCCTTCCCTAACCTTGGAACTATTTTATTGCCTCTTTAGAGCTATATTTAGATGAAAAAGTCAGAATAAAGCATAATAAATTATTAAGCAGCCACTCATTAATTTAGTCAGATTTAAATTAAACATGGTACTGTGGGAAATACTAGATTTGAGAAACTACTATTTTTCCAACAGAAACTTGAATTTACTTCACGAGAGTCATTCTCACTTGAATAATTCATGTCTCTGTTACAATACGTTCTGTCAGCTCTGACCGCAGCACCACTGAAGCTGACTGCACAGCACTTGCTCAGCTGCTGACATTGTGTTGACTTTTACCTTCTCACACTTTGACAGATGCTCCCCAGGGCTCTGTCACCTCAGGGTCTCCAAAGCATGTCAAATCAGTAAGATATTACAGCTTCTCTCTATGGTATATCAACAAAGAATATTCTATTCCTTTTGGGAAAATCTCAGTCACTTACTTTTTTTTTTCATAAGAGCTTTCCTGTTTTTATTACAAGGCAATATATTCTTGTTGTTGAGCAAAGATAAACTGTTATGTTCCCTCCATTCTAAGTAATAGAATTATAAATAAAATTATAGTCTTAATATAAGTGAAATGCAATAGTACAGCAGGTAAGCAGTTGTTACCTGGCAAGTGGCTGACCCAGGTTCCATCCTTGGAACCACATATGATTCCTCAAGACCTGTCAAGAGTGATCCTTGAGCACAGAGACAGGAGTAAGCCCTGGAGAGAATTGCTTGTGAGCTCCTTCAATTCCCCCCCACAAAAAAAAAAAGTTGTGAGCTGAACAATTTAGCAGGTAAGATGCTTATCTTGCATACAGCCAAACCAGGTACTAGCCCTGATACTACATGTGGTCTCCTATCCCTTCAAAGCATTACCTCTGACACAGATCTAGGAATAAGACCTGAGCACTGCTGGTAGCCCCTCGCCCCACCAGCCACTACAAAATAGTTATTTGTGACTTTGTTCTTACTTCTTTTTTAATTTCTTTATTGGTAAAGTTTTTTTTTATGTCTCATGGATTTTTAAAAATTGATTGTTTTCTTTTGTTTTCTCTTACTGATTTGCAAAAGACCTTCTTTTTTTTTTTTTTTTTTTTTTCTTTTGGGTCACACCCAGCAATGCTCAGGGGTTTCTCCTGGCTCTGCGCTCAGGAATTACTCCTGGCGGTGCTCGGGGGACCATATGGGATTCCGGGGATCGAACCCGGGCCGGCATGGGCCGGGCGGCGTGCAAGGCAACGCCCTACCCGCTGGGCTATCGCCTCCGCCCCAATTTTGCAAAAGACCTTCTTAAGGATTATAATTTGATGGGCCTGGGCCAGAGTCATAGCCCAGCAGGTAGGGCGTTTGCCTTACACGCGCCAGCCCATGTTGGCCCAGATTCAATCCCCAGCATCCCATATGGTTCCCGAGCACTGCCAGGAGTAATTCCTGAGTGCAGAGCCAGGAGAAACCCCTGAGCATTGCTGGGTGTGACCCAAAAAGCAAAAAAAAAAAAAAAAGGATTATACTTTGAAAATTAACCATTTTAGTTAGATGTTTTGCATATATTTCCTCCTGTCTTGCCTCTCCTATATTTTATATGTAGTAACTAGAAGGGAGGTGCCCAGAAATGGGGAAGGGAAGCAGGCTGCAGGTCAGGCGGGGTCATCTGCACTGTCTGAGCTACTCCAGTCGCCTAGATTTGGGGGCTGCGGAGGAAGTCGGGTGCCATGGGACTCTTTGCATTGAGTCTCCGCATCTGGGCAGTGGGTGAGGACAACAGGTAGGTGCTGGATAGGGCCCCCTTCCCCCACGCAAGCCACATCAGAATCCTGATTTGGGGAAGAGATCCGGTCACGGCCTGCCCCCTGTCTGCGGGGGGCCAGACAGCCCTCCCGCTTCAGGCTCAATCCACATTAGCAGTCTGACCTTCCTGGCCACCCGCTGGCCCCTGTGATCTGGGGGTGGGGAGGTGCTGGGGACATCGGACAGCAGCGCCCAGCTCTAGATCGTGGGGGTGGGAGCCAAGGTTTCAGGAGTGCTTGTCGGACCCTGAGCACTGGGGGAGCAGATTGGGGTGGTTGTCTTTAGGACTTACAGCAACCCTCCCCAACACCCTAAGAGCTGAGTTGGAATGGGGAGTCTGCATAGCGCCAGGTCTGTGCGGCCCAGTCTGCATTCAGGGCATGAAAGGTGCCTTGTCCTCACCCCCCAAATCACAATTGTGACCTGAATGGAAGATGCTGATTTGTCACCTCTGCCACCAGTATGAGCATCTTTTTGTTGTTTGGGGACCACACCCTGTGGTGCACAGGGGTTACTCCTGGAGGCTCCACACTCAGGAATCACTCCTGGCAGGTGTCAGGAGAGATAAAACACCCTACCCACCGTACTATGTCTCTAGCCCCCTCTTCTTATTAAGATTCTTGGGGCCGACTAATAGTACAGCGGGTAGGATGTTTCCCCTGAGTGCAGAGCCAGGAGGACCCCCTGAGGATCGCATGATTGATCAAAAAAAATTAAAAAAAAATCTTTTAAAATATGTATGTATGTATTAAATCTGATCTTTCCCCTTTAAGTTTATCAGTAAATGCTTGAGATGAGAGCCTTCTACTGAGACTATACCACCTACACGGCAGAGCCTGGCAAGCTACCCATGTTTTATTTACTTGTTATGTCAAAAACTAGTAACAATTATGGACCTCAGTTTCATGACCTGAAGAATAGTTGTGGGCTCTTTCTGTCCCTGGAGCAAGCAGATGCCCTTGGGTTACACTTGCTTGTGACAGGACTTATGGAGATGTTACTAGTGCCCACTCCAGCAAATCAATGAACAATGGGAAGACAGTGATACAGTGATACAGCGAATCCTTTAAAATGCAATTTGTGCTCTATATCAAATTAAATGTATTTTTTGCAGTTGATACTTAAAGATAGACTTTTTTAGATGATAAGTCTTGATGTTTTTACAGCCTGGCCTTTAGGTTAGATTCTTAAGCAGCAACAAATTTGGGGTTGTATGGACAAATCAATTACATAATAATAATAACTTGTTTAAGAATCACCTTATGTAGCAGACAAAGAAAGATTCAATAATTTCCAAGAATTACTTAAAAGAGAAGTAAAAAGTCTATATGTGTGTAGTGAATAATGGAAGCCATAATTAGTTACACTTTGCATTTGTGTGCCCGTGTGTAGAGGTGTAATTGATCTTTAACAAGACCCTGGAAAAAGAAATGAAAGACTCTGGAAAGGAGGATAATTTTATTTAAAAATGCATGAAGCTCTTTGATAATACAGTGTGGCTGGGGATATGCCAGGAATTGAGATCTAGCTACAAGAACAAAGCTCAAGTATTCTATGTCATGAAATGCAATAAAATTTTTAAAAGGATAATTCCAGCAACTTCACGGCTATTTTCCAGGAGATCACTTACAGCCACAGATCAGCAGCTGTGACCAGAAATTATCTGGGTCGCCCCAGCAGGGGATGAGACAACAAAGGAGAACCTTGAGTTATGCAAATCCAAGCCAAGAATAATTTTAAAACTTCAGTTACAGGAGATTAACAATCTGCCTTTTAAAGAGTGTGAGATGGAATGCAATTGCAGTATTAAAAAAAAAAAAAGGAGATGAAAAGAAAAAGAAAAAACTCAAACAAAACTAACAACTGCTGAACATAGAAAATGCATTGTCACACAATGCCCTGTCGTAAGAACCATGCAAAACAAATAAAGTCCTCAGGTGCATCTAATGTCAGCGCTCTGACTCCCCCTCAAAACCTGTGTCTGGGTGTCTTGACTTCAACTGTCCTCACATCCAAGCTAGAAATCAGGGATCCTCCCTTCTCCTTTCTCTGCTCTATATTCAAACTGGGAACTGATGAGTTTTCTTCCAAGGAGCTTTTCCATCTCTGGTGAAAATTAGTCAGTTCACAATTTCCTTCCATGTGCTTCTGAACGGAAGACTTCTTTCCGAGGTTGAACTGGTCACATCTGCTTCGACACATGATCCGTGCACTTTCCTGCCTCAAATGGGTGCTCATAACGGTTTTTTTGAACAAGCTGAATCCAGGAAGGCCAGTCATCCGTGGGATTCAGTTTCTGTGTCTAAAATTATTCTGGCTGCTGTCTTATTATTGCTCTTTAATCTTGGCAGATTCCATTGCTTTTTTTTTTTATGATTCGTCTCTAGTCCAGAATTCATGGGATTTAGAGACAGCTGTTAGAAACTACCTAGAAAATTTGAGATAGTATCCCAGGCTTGAACCTCTCTATAAATGATTAGGCCATGGTGATTTTCTCTCTCTCTCTCTCTCTCTCTCTCTCTCTCTCTCTCTCTCTCTCCCTTCCTACTTTTCTCCCTCCCTCTCTTTCTTGGCTACCTCTAGGTCAGTGATTGAAGGTCACTTCCAGTGATGCATGGGGGAACCATGCAGCATCAGGGGTGGTACCCAATGCAAAGTTTGTGCTCAAGTCCCTTCAACCATCTTCAGACCCTGTGCTGAGTTCTCACCAAAAACCATGATATCCTCAACAGGCTACTTTACAGCCATCCAGAAGACTGTGTACATTTAGGTCACTTAACTCCTGTCTGGGCCTGTGAGTGCTTCTCTCATCTCCAGGTTCCTGCACAGTGGAGCCTGGAACCATTTCAGAACTTCTGTCCTTTTCCATTCCTCAGCCCTGCCATCCTGACATTTCTCCCTCACCCTGCAGTATGGAAGTCCAGAATCTGGGTAGGAAAGGCAGTTCTTTCTTTAGTGAACAGAGGAGGAGAAGCTGAACAGGCCAAAAATCTAATTTTTTTAGGGACAAGAGAATGGAACAATTATTTTTATTTTTTCTCTTTTTTTTCTTATTTTCTTTTCTCTTTTTTTTTCCTTTTTCTTTAATTTTTTTTCTTCCTCCCTCCTTTTATCTTCTTTCTTATTTTCCCCTTTTCTTTTTGTTTTTGAAGATGGAACAATTTAACAAAGCTTCCTTCTGTTGAAGATGGAGGCCTAAGCAGCTTTCATCTAAAATGCTTCTTTCCCAAAGCCTCCTGAGTGTCTGCCCTAGGCCATGTGTGTGGATGATCCTTTCACTCAACCCTCACTGCTCTTGTTCCACCTTCCAGGCAGGCTGTCCACAGTTCCATTGTCAGAGCTTTGTGGGGCTTGAATAAACACATTCTCTCTCAGTCCACACACACTCACACAGACAAGTGGAATCTTGGGACTAACTGGGTGCTAGCAGCCTCTTGTTATGGTAGTAGAGTAGGTGGAAGAGGAAGATGAGGGAAGAAGCAACTGGAGTGCCCTGCCTGTCTGCGTGGGGAGTTAGCACTGGCATCATATGCCAGGAGAACCAGCAGGGCAGACTCTAGCATTCAGCAGACCCCTATGCAGCCACCAAACTGCACCTGAGATACGCCTGATCAGGTAGGCACTGATCCTGCCACTGCTTTCTGGGGTGCTGAGGCCACAGGCTGGGCATTGCTCTTTGGAGAGAAAGGTCAGTCCTTGCCTCTTCCAAGTTTCCTTGGTCCTACATCTATCCTTGCAGAAGAGGATTTCTGAACAGTGAAGTAGAATAGTTTTATTTAGAAAATAAACTAGGAGAGTATTGTATTCGAGAAAGAACATGGCTTCTCCCAAGGAGAGAGCCCTGAGTAATTCTTGTGAAGAATATCTTCCAAATCGTTGGCTTTGAGCTCTCTGACTGCGTAAAGGTTGCATACTTGTCACAGGGGAGGAGCTTTGAATTTCTGATGGTCCCCTCTCATGTTCTTATTGCGGTCTTCTGTTCCTGCAGAAACTTCTCTTCTGAGTGGGTCCAGCCTTCACTGGGCAGAGCCTGCACTAGTCAGAGTATTTATTTTCAGGTCTCAAATTGGCTCCACAAAGGAGGTCAAGCTTGAGGCTTTGGGGGCAGTGCTAGGGCAGATGACTGAGTAATTTCTTTATATCACATTTTGTTTTTGTCACTTCCCAAGATTTCCATTATTAAGGACTCCATTGACCTGCCTGCCTCTGGAGGACCTCTGCCCCTAAGAGGAACCCTTTCCTTTTATCGCTTCTCTACACTGTTTAACAAGCTTGGACGTTAAGCATTTGGTCTCCTGAGGCTCACACCTTGCCACATTGGCGAATGAGCTCGAGAGTTTCCGAAGACAGGCGTCCTTTTGTGTCTTTCTCTCTCTCAGCATTCTTTGCACAATCATGGAGGTGCTGAACCAGTCGGCTGTATTCTTCATCGATGTTGTCAATGATGCCATCTTCCCATGTTGCTGCAATGGTGCCAAAGAGTTCCCAGTTGGTGGTTGTTCTGGGAGTTCTCTTCTTAAACTTTGCAGCCTTTTCTCCCCATTGTGGGAAGTAGAATTCTGCACGAAGGAGACGGTGGTCCGACCCTGCTTGGAATTTGGGGATGACAGCAACAATGGTCAGACAAAACCATCGATTGAAGATGTGGTCAGTTTCATTGTGGAACTGTCCACCAAGAGATTCCCATGTCCAACGTTTCGCTTCAGCCGTCTGGAACTGTGAGTTCCCATGAATGGTCTTGGTGGACATGATGAACTCAGATAGTCTCTCACCCTGTTCGTTCCGTTCTAGGCCATGGGTCCCAATGTGGAGTTCTTCAGCCGATCTTCTCGGTCCTATCTTGGCATTAAAATCACCGACTATGATCTTGTAGAAGGTGTGATCTTTTTTATAGAACTCCTCCAGTTCCATGTAGAATTTCTAAATTTCATCTCCTTTGTACGTGGATGTTGGTGTGTAGACAATGAAGATATAAATTGCTGGCAGTGGGCCACATCTCTTCAAGTGTAATAGTCCTATCTGGTTTGTTAGGCATTCAAATAAATCAATGTTGATGGCCATGTTCGTGTTGACAAGGACACCAAAGCCACCGACGCTCTCTTTCGTCGTATGTTCCAAAGAACAACTCTTCTCCAATGTCAAATACAGCATGATGTGACTGACGCCTCCTCGCCTCAGTCAGACCAGTGATGTTGTACTTGATCTTTTGTGCTTGCACCATCAGATCCTCAATATATGCTTCCGATGCCAGCGCACGTACAGACTGTCATTTTAGTCCTTCTTCGTTTTGGCAGCCTAGGATGGCAGTGAAATTTTATCAGGCACTGCTTGTTCGTCTTTCTTACTGCTGCCATAATAAGGGCTTTTTCGGGTTCAGGAAAATAAACATTTTTGTTACTGGTTTTGGCATATTGAACACGCACTGGACAGCTTGCCAGGCTCTGCCGTGCAGGCGCTTATACTCTCATTACTTTGTGGGGCTCTCTCAGAGGGGTGGGTTGAATATTCATGGTAATTTGGAGGTAAATTGCATGGCTGCATAGCGGCCGTGCACAATGGGGAAAGCTGGTTTCTGCTCTGCCGGGTGTATCTGTGTCTGTGGCTCAAGCATTCCTGGGCTTGAAATACTCTCCTCTGAAGGGCGGGTCTCTGCAGGGTGGGTCCTTGTAGGCTGGGTTTCTGAAAAGCTGGGCTGGAGACTGGATTAATCTTTTGGGTGGACATCTTAGGAGCTGTGGAGCGTGGATGGTAAAGATCGCTGCCAGCAAGTTGTGTGGGTTTCCCTGGGCTCTTCTGAGGCTCCATCGGGATAGTGGACTCAGGTTGGAAGTTGCTGTCATTGTCCATGGAATGCAGGGGAAAGCTGGTTTCTGCTCTGCCGGGTGTATCTGTGTCTCAAAGAAAGAAGAGCAGAAATACTGGAAGATGCAGCAGAAGCCGGAAAAAGCATTCACACCACCCGCCTGTCCTTCTCCAACTATAAGACCAAGATAACTGTCCTCCGACGCCCTGATGGATCTATCACATCTTCCAGAAAGGCAATGGAGAAGATTATCCATGACTTCTACTCAGATCTCTTTGATAGCCACGTCCACCTGCCCACATATCAAATTCCACAGGATGGATATGTCATTACCAATGTTCTCCCTTCTGAAATCCGACATGCCATTTCGTCGGTAAAGAAGGGAACAGCACCACGCCCAGACAAAGTCAGACCCAAACACCTGAAGAATCTGCCGTCGGTACTCATCAATACACTAGCTCAGCTCTTCACACGTTACCTGTCCAAATGCAAGGTGCCCTCCCAATGAAAAACCAGCAGGACAGTTCTACTGTTCAAGAAGGGAGACATTTACGACATCGGGCAACTATCGCCCCATCTGTCTGTTGTCCGTCATCTACAAACTGTTTACAAGAGTCATCCTGAACAGGATTGGCAGTACACTAGATGAAGGACAACCATGCAAGCAGCTGGCTTCCGGAAAGGATTCAGCACAATCAACCATGTTCACACTGTAACCAAGCTCATTGAGGTTTGTAGGTAGTACAAGATGCCGCTCTGTCTCACATTCATTGATTTAAAGAAAGCCTTTGATTCTGTGGAGACTGAAGCAGTCATCGAAGCCCTAGCCAAACACAGCGTTCAAACTCAATACATCAAGATCCTTCTTGAGCTGTATTTATGAATTTACTACCAGGATCTCACCATTCTACAAGGAAGTGATCATAGATGTCAAAAAGAGGGGTTCAACAGGGTGATACCACTTCACCAAAACTCTTCAGCACCACCCTTGAGAACATCATGCGACAATTAGAATGGGAAGGAATAGGAGTGAAGATAGATGGTCAGCAACTACACCATTACCGCTTTGCTGATAACGTCATTCTAATAACACCAAACATTAGCCAAGAGGCACAAATGCTGGCTGACTTCTACCAAGATTGTGGAAAGATAGGTCTACAGCTGAATCTAAAGAAAACTATGTTTATGAAAAATGAACTAGTTCCAGAGGCCCCATTCACTCTCAATGGAACAAACATCTCTGAATGCAGCAGTTATGTGTACCTAGGTCGAGAAGTCAACATGATGAACAACCTAAAACCTGAGCTGCGCAGGAGGAAGAGAGTGGCATGGAATGCCTTCAAAGGCATCGAAGAAATAGCTAAAAAGGACAAAGAACCTCCGGCTCCGGGAACATCTCTTTGACTCCACCGTTCTCCCTGCGTTAACATACGCCTCAGAGACCTGGGCCCTACAAAAGCAGGATGAGAATGCTATTCGGGTCTCCCAGAGAGGAATCGAAAAAGCTATGCTTGGAATATCATGCCTCACTCAAGTGAGAGAAGGAATCGGAGTTCCAACCTCCGTCGCTATTCCAGAATCAGGGACGCTGTCTCATTTGCCAAGGCATCGAAAATCAGATGGGCTGGACATGTAATGCGATTTGGAGACAACTGCTGGACTAGAGCCATTACCGACTGGATCCCACGGGATGTCAAAATATCACGTGGCCACCCACCTCCAAGATGGTCATACTTCCTTGTCAAGACCCTGAAGGAATGGTTTGAGGCTCTTCATATTCCTGAATCAACCAGATGCCATTGGGCTACATTAGCACGTGATAGGGTCCAATGGAAATGTTATTGGCGCCCGCTTGAGCAAATCAATGAATAACGGGATTCAAGTGATCAAGTGATCAAGTGGTTCTAATACTGTTGCCATTAATGGTTTTTTTAATTTTATTATACCACCACAAGATATACAGTTACAAAACTGTTCATTGTCGGGGATGCCACTGGGGTTCCCGACAGTGTCAGGACAGAAGTTCTCTTCTACCTCTGAGGATGCCGAGGGAACAGATGAAAACTCACGAGTCTGCTGCAGTTCCAAAAAGTAATAGTACAAAAGCTCTTCCACAGCACTCCAATATAATGAACAAACTCTAGCTCTGGTCCGAACTTAGACCATACAAAAGAGCCTAAGTCTCCCACCAAAGAGAGAGGATCTCACCCAAGATGAGTCCTTCCCAGAAGAAGGAGCAAAAGGCCAAAGAGCAAAAAGCCAAAAGCCAGAAGCCACAACCGCAGGAGCCAAAAGCCAAAAGCAAAAGGCCAAGGGGCCTCAAGTCAGTCCCCTTATATACACCAAAGTAATCCGATTTTTGACAGGGATGGTCATGTCAACAAAGAACCCTAAACAGAGTGTAGAAGAGCAGTGCCACACCCTATTGCAGGTATAAACAAAGGTTACACCAAGGACTAATCCCGAGATTATCTCTTATGGGAACATGTGTGAATAAATGTCAAAAAGGTCTGATACCAACATAGAACTGAACATTAAATACAGACAAAAAATGCAAATCATTGATTCTAAATGTACGTGAGTGCAACCCACAATGTGTAGGAGAAGGAGGAGAGAGAGAAGGAGAGAGAGAGGAGATAAAGAACCTTCCATTTAGGCAGGATGTGGGGGGGGGAAGGGAATTGGGGACATGGATGGTGGGTGATGGGCACTGGTGGAGGGTGGGGTGCTGTAACACTGTGTGACCTAAACCTCCAAGCATGAACGTTGTAATTGTATATCTCACGGTGGTATAATAAAATGTTAAAAAAACACTGGAGAGAGAGAGGGCTGATATAAAATAATACATCTTAATTTCATGAGCTTCATGTAATCTAGATGGTACCCACAAGGTCCTTCTTATTATTATCTGTACCAGGGTGATTCTGAGTATCTTGTTCTCGTGTACTGAAAGGGTCACACTTGCCTGTTTAGAGCAAACTAGTATGATTCTTCCTATAGACTTCCTATAGTCTTAACATAGCCAGGGTGGTAGTCTCCTGGTAAATTCTAACTGTATCACATTGGGTGATACAGTTAGATTTTCTAGATTGAGCTGTGCCCAATCTAGAAAACATAGAAGTCTTAGTAGATGTATAAGTCAGAAGTTATTCAGTCAAGGTGACTTCTGTAACTGCCACACTCTCTAGCATAATAGGTCAGATACCTTAAGATATTGTCTGATGTGTGGAGCTGAATGGGACTGAAGGGACAGAAGAATCCAGGAGAGAGAAGCAGGAAAGTGGACCAAAGGCCTCTTTTTTTAACATAGAAAAGAGGTCTCATTAGAATGAACCTTGGCTTAAATAGATTAAGCTGTGAGTGGGCAAAACAACAAAGCTCCCATATTAGCTAGATCTGTCATCCAACAGTTCATGATTAGGTTTCAGTCATACAGTGTTCCAGCACCCATCCGTCCACCAATGCACATTCCTACCACCAATGTCCCTGATTCCTTCCCTCCTCCCCCAGCCTGCCTCTATGGCAAGCATTTTGCCTCTGCTCTCTCTCTCTCTCTCTCACTCTCTCTCTCTTTCTGTCTCCTATTACACATTGTGGCTTGCAATACATACATTTAAGGGTTAGCATGTATATCCCTTTGTTCGCATTCAATGCTCAGTTCTAGACTAGTATTACCATTTACAACAATTATTAGCACACTGGTCTCTTCTCTGTTTTACCTCTTATTGTTCATTATATTTCATCATCATTCCTGAAAAATACTTTGGAAGCAGAAGGAGGGGAATAACACCCATCTCTCCAGATGTCCCTTTTGTCCAGGGTGGTACTTGGACCTGTCCCCAGAGGATAATGCTCTGAGTTAGAGACCAAGGTTGTTGCTGCAGTAGGGCTTGCATTCAGGACTCAGCAGCAAGTGCTCCATCTGCTACCTCTAGGGCCCATAGAGACTTCATTTCAGAGAAGAGCTAACGATCCTGCTTCCCACACTTGTGAGAGGACAAACTGCAACTTGGATCTCTAAGCAACAACCTCTATTGGCTGAAAGCAACTGCTTTCTTGGGACACGGGATTGTGTTTGGGAACTCACAGGCTGAATGTTCCCTTGTGCTTGGCCTCTTGTTTTTGAGAGTCTGTCCTGTGACCTTATTTTCCCATGGACTCCTCTTGGATGATTTTCATGGCCATTTCATCACCCCGAGTTCCAAGGTCAGTACAGCCTTGGGGCCTGCCTGTCTCACTAGTTCTCTCTCAGCAGTGACTGTGCATGGTTGATAGTTACAACTCCAGCACCTCCCAGAGTCCTTGGCACTCAAGATGGGCTCAGCAAGTGTTTGTGAATCAACTTGGCCAAGTGGAAAAAAGCCATGGGCTGAGGTATTTGGAATTGCCCTGGGAATTCTGCCTTATAAGAATACAGCAAGTCTCACGTGAATAACGATCAGGGCCTTCCTCTGGCAGGAAGTCCGGTTTCCTCAGTCAGGGAAGTTTTCTGCCTCACACCTGTGGTTAGAGAAGGAGCAAGTGAGGCCCTGATTGGAGCAGGATGGCCAAGGCTGTATGCCTGATCAACAGGCCCCTAAAAGGAGGGGGAGTACCCAGAGACCGTCTTTCCCACACATGCCATGTGGGAAATCCCACAAAGCCATGTGGCTGCTTTGGAAATTAAATATTAAATATGAGCAGAAGCTTGGGAGTGTGTGTGTGTGTGTGTGTGTGTGTGTGTGTGACTTGTTCTGTTGCCTGCATCACAGTGATTGCAAGATTGTGTGCGGAGATGGAGCTAGCTCCTATTGATCTCCTATTGATTCCTTAAGATATTGTCGGGAGCAGAGATTTCTCCAACGACCCCCGTGGACATGGCTTGTGAGCAGGGAAGGTACTTGGGTGATTGTCACCCATGGGAACACCTAGCCCTACCTAATTCACCCTAACCCAACAGATCTGAGGCTGATGTGTGGAGCTGAATGATACTGAAGGCACAGAAGAATCCAGGAGAGAGAAGCAGGAAAGTGGACCAAAGGCCAAGTGGCCTGGACTTCTGGAAGGATGCTGAAACTGTTCGTCACTGAGCTCCACATACCTTGGGCTGTGTCCTGGCTCCCTACAAGCCCAGTGTTGGGTGTGGCACAGACCACAGTGAATTGCTATCTGAGATATCAGTGTATGTTGATTCAGTGTCATATACTGGCTGGCGTCTCCTGATGACTGGGGACATTATGACTAGGAAAGGAGCAGAGAGAATGTGGTGATGCACACAGCACGCAGATTCCAGAATGTTCTCGCTCTCTTCAAGAATGAGGAAGCTGGCTCCTCTCACCCAGCGAGGAGCAGATGTGCACTGATCCCACAGCCAATCCCACAGGGACGTTTTTCATGTGGGACGTTGGCCATCATTCAGATGTTCATTCTGCAAATAGCTGAGATTCTAGAGCCTATCACAGCCAGCTGCCGGGTCTCATGGAGATTGCGGACTATGCATAGCTAAATAATTAATAACCTGTATTTCCAGTAAGAACCCTGGAGGGCTCTGAAAGAGGTAAAGAGTGGACATCCAGAAAGTGGGCACATAGACAGGTGCCAGCAGGTTCGTGGAAAGCAGAACCAGTAGAAGCGCTCGGGAGCAAGGTAGGCACTATGGAACAAACTTCCTCAGCCACACAATGAAGGAAGCCTGAATTTTCAGGGCCAGTGAGCAGGGCAAGAGGGATTACTCAAGGAGCTGGAAGCAATATAAGAAGTTCTGAAAGTCAAAGGTCTTAGACTAGAGTGTCCCCGAGGTAAAGACTTATGATTCATGCTCCTGGGTTCACTTTGTGGTCAAACTGAAGAAAGGGAAAAAATAATCTGAAGAATTTGAAGAAAGCCAGGTATCTGGAATGAATTAAGTAGTTCTCCCCACCACTTTTTGTCTGCATTCTCTTTCTCCCCAATTATAAATGCATCCAGCAACTCAAGACTATTAGAAAATTAAAACATAGTTAGAAATGATTACTCTGGACAAGAAGTGAGTATTGAAAGGATATATATATGATAACCTTTCAGCATCTGTATTGCAAACTGTAATGCCGAGAAGGCGGGGAGTGGGAAGGGCTGGAAATAAAGTAGAAACATGGAGACATTGGTGTTGGGGAATGTGCACTGGTGAAGGAATAGGTGTTGGAACATTATATGACTGAAACCCAACCTGAGCAACTTTGTGTATCTCACTGTGATTCAATTTTTAAAAAATTTAAAAATAAAATAAAAACATCACAATTAGAAGGAGGCTAGGTTAGCTTTCTCTGTTTCAAAGAGTCCTAGAGTTAACTTCCTGGAGTTAACTTTCCCTGTCCCAGAGTCCTACCTCATTATACCACTCCCTGCCCTTCCCGGGCAAATCTTTTCACCCTCTTGGCCAGTTAAAAACTACCTCTGTCGGGCCGGAGTGATAGCCCAGCGGTAGGGCATTTGCCTTGCACGCGCCCGCCCACGCTGGCTTGGGTTCGATCCCTGGCATCCCATATGGTCCCCCGAGCACTGCCAGGAGTAATTCTTGAGTGCAGAGCCAGGGAGAAACCCCTGAGCATTGCCGGGTGTGACCCAAAAAGCAAAAAAACAAAACAAAACAAAACAAAACAAAACAAAACAAAACAAAAACCTACCTCTGTCGAAAGAGAGAGAGAGAAAGAGAAAGAGAGAAAAGAGATGGAGAACCTGCCACGGAGGCAGGCTAGGGGAGTGGGGAGGGAATCAGGGACATTGGTGGTGGGAAATGGGCACTGGTGGAGGGGATGGGTGTTGGAACACTATATGGCCGAAACCCAAACATGAGCATTTTTGTGATTGTTAAAATATAATAATAGTAATAAAAAAATTGGGGCCAGCGCAATAGCCTAGCGGGTAGGGCGTTTGCCTTGCATGCGGCCAGCCTGTGCCAGCCTGGGTTTGATCCCTGGCGTCCCATATGGTCCCCCCGAGCACCACGAGCACCACCAGGAGTAATTCCTGAGTGCAGAGCCAGGAGTAGCCCCTGAGCGTTGCTGGGTGTGACCCAAAAAGCAAAAAAAAAAAATTTTTTTTTTTTAAAAATTTTAAAATCTACCTCTGGGAATTAAACAAAGCAAATGTGGAACAGGGATTATTTATTAAGAGCGGAGTAAAAGGATCCTCTGGTTTTAGTAGCTTACTTGCTTGCATTTACTAATCATAAGTATTTGTAATTTTGCTTTAAAAGAACTAAAAATAACGCAGCAATAAAAAACATCCACTTCCTCCATGGAGATTTTTTCTCTGAGTTTTCTAGTATACAGAACCTCATGTATACTTAAGACACACTTAAGTATGTCTTCGGCCACCTTCGGCCACCATCCAGCTGTTCTCTCTCTTCCTTATATCACGGGGCCCAGCTAGAGTTATCTGAGGCACAAAAGGGGTTTTCATGCACTGGAATATTTGGTGAATGATTCAAAGCTCCTAATGTTGGGACCACCGATGGGGAGAATTAAGGTTTGTTCTGTGCATTCATGAGTGCTGAAATTCCTCCCTTCAGTGGAGTTCCAACTTTCTGCAGCTTACCTGGTAAAACCAACTGTGTTTATTCCCCCTTCTGGTATGCACATTTGCTTTTCTTCTGGGGGTATTGGTGTCACCCAGCGATGCTCAAGGGTTAGTTCTAGCTCTGCACTCAGAAATTATAATACTGGAGGTACTGGGGAACAACATGGGATGCCAGGGATTGAACCTGGGTTGGCCACATACAAGGCAAACACTGTCCCCATTGTGCTATTGCTCTGAACCCTGGTATGCATGTTTGTGCATGAATAAGAGACCAGATCCTCAACTGCCCAGCAAGCCTGAGATGACAGTACACAGAGTGGGTGGGAGCTGGGGCTCAGCACGACTCTTGATCCTGGAAGGAACCTGGACAGGAAGCAGTCTGTCTTGGGCAGTTGCTCTAACACCCCAGGAAACAGCCTTTTCATGCCTTCTTCTGTTTGGGTCCACTAGATGGCCTACGATCAACATTGTGATGGTTGGAAAAGGATTTCATCATTTGTCTGTTCATTGTTTGCTTTCTTTCACCGCTGGACATCACAAATCCCTGAAAATAAATCACTAATATTCAAAATGAACACGTTGTGGACTTGAGAATAGGAAAAATGTTAAGGGTGACTGATTCTGACAAAGGACTAGCTGATCTCCTGAGTGCTGGCATTTTGTTATACACTAGACAGGCAGTGTAACAAATGGATAGCAAAATAGATTTTAGGGCCTATTATGCATCTATGAAACTTGTTAAAGCAAAGAGAACCATGGGGCCAGAGCCATAGTACAGCAGGTAGGGTGTTTGCCTTGCATGCAGTAAACCTAGGTTCGATCCCCAGCATCCCGTATGGTCCCCCTGAACACAGCCAGGAGTGTTCCCTGAGTGCAGAGCCAGAGCAACCCCTGAGCATTGCCAGCTATGTCCCCATCACATGCCCTCTACCCCCTCACAAAAAATGATAAAGAGAATCAGCATGGCCTTCTTGCCTAGGTGGAGCAGGATGGACAGAGAAGGGACATTTACATATCACTAATGTTCGGCATTGTGATCATGACTTTTGACAAATGATATGACTTTATATAAGAACCATAAGGTAATTCATTCTCTGTACCCAGGAGACTTCCTCTGAGAAATAAGATCTAGAAGTTACAAAAAGCCCAATCTGTATAAAATGTTCAAATCACTATTACTTGTAGCAGAAACTACTGGCAGATGAGTCAACCAACTATGATCCATATAATATCTGGGCATTAAAAACAGTAGAAACGTGGCGCTGTGTAAGAGCAGCGGGAGTCATGGTAATTGACATTTTCTCTGGTAGAGGCAGATTCACTTATGTAGAGCAGGTTAATTTTTCTCGGCGTTATCCTTCTACAGACGAAAAGTGTTTCACCTCATAGAAGTTAAGCAAAAGTAAACTCAAGGGATTTCTTCCCAGTGTGGCAGTACTTCCAGGCAGGAGAGAACAGAAAGTAGAGTGCAGACAGACTTAAGGGTTGAGGGAGGCAGTTGGGGGCGGAAGTGGTCAAGTTTAGCTGCTGTCACTCTATAAAACACCAAATACTGTAGCCGATAAAACAACAGGAATGTGTTTCTCACTCTTCTGAAGACTAAGTGCAAGACAAGGGGCCTGCAAAGTCCACTCCCGGACAGGCCTCTCTCCTGTTGTGTAGACAGCAGCTGTCTTTCTGGTGTGGCCTCATGAGACAGAGAGGGAAGTTCTGACCTCCTCTTCCCACAAAGGCTCTGATCTCATCAGACCCATTTTCTTACAGCCTCTTCTCAACCTGGTCTCCTCCCTGATGCTCCTCTTATGCTCCTGTTACACAAGGCTCAGGGCTTCCACTGTGAGAGGACACAGTTATTCCACTCCAGGCTGCCCTGATTGACACTGCACAGAAACAGGAGACCAGGGTGGGCCTGTGTGAGGTCTCCTGCATGGGCCTGACTGGCTGCAGGAAGGCTGAGCACCCAGGTCTTTACTCACTCACTAGAGAGGAACTGTCTGCTCGGGGCCAGTAGAACAATCAGTCATGGGCCACTGTGGTCATCAGGCTACTGTACAATTGCTTGTTGCACATTGTGCGTGTGACTCAGGGCTGACAGGCTTGAGCTTCTTTAAGGCACTGTTTGGCAATGACAGGGAAGGAACCAGGCAATGAGGCAGTATTTAACTACATGTTGAGTCCACATGGGGAGATTTTTCTGACATCCTCTCCCTGGCAGTAAAATGGCAGAGGATAAGGCAGTACTGATTATTACATATAAAAATAGATGTTTGAGCGCTGACAAGTGAAGCAGTGCCAATTTAGAAAGAATGACCTCATGCTTAGGATTGGTTTCTTTCCTCCAATAAGATTGTAGGGTTAAAAATGAAATTGAAACTATTCCAGGTTTCTTCAAATTCCCTCACAGCCTCTATGCTCCCTTATCAAAAATATTTACGAAGCACCTAATATGTTCCAGAGCTGGTTCCAGACACAGGGGAGATACTGCTGGACTATGTGGATGCTGTGGCTACTTCAATCAGACTAAGTGTTGTGGAGAAGGCCACAAGTAACCATCAGGACAGTGCTGCAGGGATTATTTCAAATTTTTATTTTATTTTATTTTTGAGTGGTTCCCAAGCAGAGCTCAGGAGGCCTGAGGGTCTTTCTGGTGACTCTTAGCACACTGGGTCAGTGGCTAAACAAGAGTGCCTGAAGTTATGGTACTATGCAGACCCTGTGCTCACGAGATTGCCCAGGACATCCCCACAGTAGTTTGGAGCCTCCGGGGCTCACACAGTGATTCTTAGGGATCCCTACCTGGTGCTGGAGAATCAAACCAAGGTTGGCCACATGCAAAACAAGCACTAGGAAGCCTGTACTATCTTTCCATTTCCTAGGGATTTTTTTAAAAAAGTAAAAGTGATTCGGGGCCAGGGAGATACCGAAAAGGGCTGGAGTAGCATGTTCCAACTCTGGTCCTGTGTTGCAGTCCCTGAGAACAGTCAGAGGTACCTGGAGCCAGAGTAAGCCCTGAGTAGTGACAGAGTGATCACCCATCAACATCCCCTTCCAAAAAACGGGGGGAATCCTGGAAGTAAAAATTCAGTTGAGTGTGTTATTGATATAATCAAAACCACAGACAGGTGATGTAAACAGTAGAAACTTATTTCTCACAGTCTGGGGATTGGAAAGTGCAAGTTGCAGCTGATTTTGGCTCCCTGTCCTTCGTGTGGCTGTGTTCTTGCTATGTTCTTCTGAGACTGAGAAAGGGAGCAGAGACAGGACAGGAAACTCTCTGGTTCTCTTTGTGTTGGAATACAAACCTGTTGGGTTAGAGCCCAGAGTCATCCCTATGACCTCATTTCATCTTTATTGTCTCTGCAATGGTCCTACTTTTAACTGCTGTCAAATTTGAGGTTGAAGCTTCAATATATGAATTTTGTGGGACACTCCATTATGGAGTGTGGACACTCCATTATGCTGAGGATAAAAAGAAAGAAGGGAGAATTCTGTGAGCAAAGGGAACCACAAGAACTAAGGCTCAGGGAGAGGTAGAAGGCACAGAGGGAGAAGAGGTGGAGGGTCTAGAGACAGCCAAGGTTTACAGGCCAAGCGAGGCAGACTGCTCTACCCTCAGGAGGATCAGACACTGGGACAACTCTGGAGGGCAAGACTGAAGGTGGGGCTAGTAGACAGGGCAAGAGTCACTCACAGTTTGGACGAGATGAACAGTTAGGGGGAGAGAGAGACAGAGAGAGACAGAGACAGAGACAGAGAGAGACAGAGTCAGAAAGAGGCAGAGAGAGAGAGACAGAGACAAAGAGAGATGGATTTGAGATATGATTGGAAGCAGAGTCACAGGCTTTATAAAGGCTTGAAGATGGAGAAGGAAGAAGAGAGCGACAGCCTCCGCTGTGCAGAATCTCAGCTGCACTGCCAGACCTGGCATTCACCAACCCGCTGCCCGGTGCCTTTGCTCTTTACTGAAGGGCAGTGGGGTTTAGGATGAGACACACATCACAGACAGGCATTCTGCCCATCTTCATGCAAAAGTCAGGACATGTCTGCCGAGTGGGAAAGAATATTATTTTTACTAAGAGTGGAAAAGACCCTGGATCCTGTTCTGATACCCTATCCTGTTCTGATCCTATACTGATACCCACACCTCAGAGCAAATCTTCCCCCAAGCCACAAGGAACCAAGCAAAACAAAGCCCATGCACAGATGACAGACCTCAGAGTCTGAAGCTCCTTCAATTCATATTTGCAGGCCCAAGTCCTCCACACTCGGTGATGGTCTCTGCCACCTGAGACAGAATGTGACAAGTTCTGCACCTACCTATTGCAGTAATTAACGTGCTACCTCATAAGTCTAGAGAAATCATTTCTTTTTCTGTGGTCTACAAAGTGACTTCATATACTAGCATAAATCCAAATTCAATAAGGAAATTTGATCACCGTGCTATTTCCCATCCACAACAGAGATTGGTTCTTTTCATTTTTTTTTCATATTTTTCTACCAGCTGTGGCTTGCAGATATTTTCAAAACTCCTGAAATATCTAAGCATATAAGAGGTACTGTGGGTTAGTCAAAGTGAGCCTTCCCCTAATCCCATCAATCCCTAAGCCAGGCTGCACTGAGGAAAGCAGTCTACTCCAGCCAATAGCACACAGAGCAAAGCGTCTGTGGTCTCCAAGACCAACAGGGCACTGTTCTCACTCCAAGAAGGTCTTGGTCAGTGTTCAGTGAAGGAAAGAGGACGCAGTTCTGAAAATGACTTGCAAATTGCAAAAAGTCTTGGCTTCAATCCTCCTCAACCCCTGCCCCACTAGCCACACCCACCCCCAAACCCTCCCACCCATTCATCTGCCACAGAGCCCAGCTCCTTCCTGCAGTGTCTTCCTGGTAGATTGGGCTGCTGTGCCAGAAAGCAGGGTTGCATTATGGGTAATAACAGCTCTGAGTGGTCATGCAGCCAATGCATTGCTATCCCATTCCCAGTGCTCCGGCCTTCTCATAGCTACACACACACTAGCTCAGAGACTTACTACTGACTGCAACATTCCACTGAAGTTCAGGGGCATGGCTTTGACACCATGCAGTTCATCATGCCTTCAGCTACTGACGCATAGGATTTCTTTCTGAACAGGAATGTCACAGGAGACATTGAAAGTGGTGATTGGGGTACCCATATGGAAAGAAGGCTTTGGCTGACTGCTGAAGTGTGAGAGAGAAGACCTGGACATAGCACAAAAGTGGGACTTGGACAGAGCCCTGAAATGCCGCCACTGAAGACTCTGCCAAAAGCCTTCCCTGTACTCCCTGAGCATTGGTTGAGTCTCTTTGATGCTTTGAACACACATTCCACCTTCCATGTTCTCACATTCCCCACTGCCCCTCAGACATGCTCCACCTAGCCCCACACCAAGCTCTATCCCCTAGATCAGATCATCCTATGAACTGCACTTCAGCGTTGCTGCACCCTGTGGTGGCCTTCAGGGCCATTCCCATCGCCTTCTAGAGTGTTCCCTGTTCTGTAGCCTCTGAGACACCCAAATTATATCTTCCAGGCTTCCAAACCAGAAAGACTCAGTGAGCTCAAGGCTCCACCAATAAGGCATAAGCACGATCCTCAGATTTGAACCTGAGCTGAGAGGAAGAGGGCCTGGCTGAAAGTTCTTAGGCATTGTGTACTGGAGAAACCTTCCTGCTCCTGGTGAATGTATGTATCTGAGTCTGGGCATTGTTCTGGAAGCTTCCTCTCCAGCAGACTTCTCATAGTGATTTTTGTAAACTAGGTGATATTCAGCAATGAATCTGATATTCAGTAATGAACTAGCCAGAGTGATTTCTGCCATTTTCAATAAAAACCTGTATTTTGTAATACCTCATATTAAATATGTGATCCAGATCTTCAGACTCTGCATCACATAAAACATAAGAGAATCAATATTTAAAATATGCAGGTTTGCCAGGTTGCATTCAGTCACATAGTGTGTGCATGTGTGTGCATATATGAGCATGTGTGTGTGCTTGTGTGTATCATTTGCCTCAGTTTAAAAATAAATAATCAGAGACTTGGAGCATTTCACAACTTTCCCAGTTTTGCAAAACTGGGATCACTTGATCAAGTGATCCCAGTTTTGCAGCAGGCGTGGAGTATGTCCAAATCTCTGCACCTTTTCTTTGTCCTGGCCCCCTGCACTTCCTGGTAGCTCTCTGAGACATAGCAGCCTCTGTGCTGACTCCTACACTTCCCTCCACCTGGCACCCATTTCCTCTGGCCACAGGTCAATCCCAGGGAACCTTTCAGGGGCACCCAGGGGCACCCAGATCCATGTGCACCTGTTGATTCTACAGCAGCAGCATCTGGGGGGGTGGGGGGGGTCCTGGGTGTGAGTCTGCACTTGCCTAACTTCCCTGCACTGTGCGGTGTCCTAGAGAGTTTGCTCAAATATGATTCCAGAGGCTGCAGTAGGCTGAGATGGAGCATTTCTAATAAGACTCCAGCAGTGCCATTCTGGTCCATGGACAGTTTTTGCTTGACTGTTTGGAGCCACTGCTGAGGGTTCTTGGGGATATAATGCCTGACAATGTGAGCAATCAGGTTGGAGCCATGGGGCCTCAATGGGAAGGAAATCATTTTCACCCCTCTTAGGGATCCTGGCTAGATCTAAAACTACAGGAGCCAGAGCCATAATACAGTAGATATGGTATTTGCCTCTTCTGTGGCCAACCCTGGTTTGATCCCCGACATTCCATGTAGTGCCCTGAGTACTGCCAGGTGTAATTCCTTAGTGCAAAGCCAGGAGTAGCCCCTGAGCATCACTCAGTGTGACCCAAAGACAAAAAAATCAAACTACAGGGATGAAGGAGAAAAATCATACCATGTATTTAACATAAATTTCATGTGACGTGGGACCCTTTCTAAATGAGACATATCTGTTGTTTGATAGAGTTGATCACATTCCCTTTAGGGAGAGTGCTCCCAAGTAGTGCTTAGGGGCACAGGGGACTCAACTGGCAATGCTCATCCGATCAGGTCCAACAGTTCAATGCTTAGGCCTGGAGAGACAGCTTCTGGGGCTCAGCTGTGCTAAACTGGGGGTACCGGGACAAATGCCTGTGGTACTGGGTGATATAGACTGTCAAGTGTGGGCTTCAGGTCCAGAGAGATATTTTTAGGTGAGATTGGATGATACATGACAGGTATAAAGAGATATGTTGACCAAAGAGCTTGAAGTTAGTGCAGTACACTGGGAGAAACTGAATTGGGCCCACTTATTAGAGCTCATCTTCTTCTATAATCTCTGTGTTGGGTGCTACTGCTCTCTGAGGATTTTTTGACTCATTTCAGGGAGAAGGTCAAGGGCAAAGGCAGAAGACTGACCTCAAATCCCTTTGCCTGAATTCTTCACATGTCCTGTACCCCTTCCTCCTCACTTTGGGTTCTAAATCTCACCTTTATTCCCAGTGGCCTCTATTTCCCCTGATTAGGTACCTGTGAGGTGTGAAACCTGCCCTGTGAAGGGAGAAAGCTCCGTGACCTCCTGACGAGACAGAGGCATTCAGGGCCCACTCCTGCCGCATTTGGGTTCAAAAGGACTTCCGCAGCCTCCCCAGAACATGAAGGCTGCTTTCCATGGCAACTGTTGAAATGTGGTTGCCTGCACTCTGACACAAACTTCAGCATGACCTGGGAAAGTGGCACTAATGGAATCTGCGGTCACAAAAGCCTGTCGATATGTGGCGACTGCTCAACCCACTCTGACATCCTTGGAAAAGAAGCAAGCAGTGAGGAGCAGGGAAGTTGCTCATTCATGGATACCCAAGCCAGCAGAACCTGGATCCATGAGTGAGCACTACGATCTGGAGTTTTGGGAAGCAGAGACAGTTGTCCCATGAAGATAAATCTGTGGCAACCCTATTTGAATGCAGGGAGGAGGCAAGCTAGGGATCCTACACACGTGTGATCAACAAACTACACAACCTTAGGACCCCAGCAGGAAATGATGTCACCTCCCACCTATCAGGAAGGGCACCTTTAGTAGCTCCCCCAAAACATAGATAAGGTGCTGCTGTTCCTGGATCCAGGGAAGGTACGTGTGAGTCTGCCCAAGAGACTGCTGGGCTTATCAAATTGTGCTTCTGTTCTTGTTTCTAAAAAACTCATTTGGGCCATGAAATAACTGTTTTTTTTTTGTTTTTGTTTTGATTTTTGTTTTTGTTACAACACCCCACATGTCAGAGTGCAGGCTAGCAGACTTTCCCTTGGATGTGATCAGAAAAGCCATGGCCAGTTCCACTTTCTGTTTGTTTCTTAGCTTGGGGCCACATCCTGTGCTTGCACTTAGCAGTATGCAACATGCATGCACATGCACAGGTGCATACTGCATGCACACTCATGGGCATGCATTGACACACAGAGAGCATGCACACAGCAGCATGCTCACAGCAGCATGCACACAGATGCAGGCTATGCTTGAGGACCCTACCAAGACACAAGGGCAGAACCCGAGTAGGGGCTCCTGCGTGCAAAGTGCAGCTGTAGTGAGCCAGTGAGTTGCATCACTGGCCCTAGCTCCACATTGACACCAAGAAAACAGAAAAGCGGGTTCCATTTCTACACTCCCACACTGAAGAGACAGGGCCTGGGCCTGGGCTGAGAAGCCTCTGGCTGCACAGGGCTGCGCTGGGCCACACAGAGGCCCTGCTGAAAGGCAATTCCAGAGGGGAGCCTCCCTACCAGCCTTGTTCCTAGGGGAGCTGCTTCCTCTGTGCTCAGAGCTGGCTGCACTTTCATCCAAGACAGAAAAAAATAGAATCGGGGTTGTTAGTATCTTTTAAAGGATGCCAACTGGTCTTTGACTATTGGGTACAGTGGAAGGGGCTCTTTTGTACCCTTCTAAATGACAGAAAATGTCTGTGGTAAGGCACTTGGAAAATGAAAAAGGAGGCCTGGGCTTGGACTGTTTATTCTGAAGTTCAGGAGAAAACTATCTTCGCTGCCACTGGAGTGGAGTGTGAGGAGGAAACAGGGAGGGTGTTGTACCCTGTTGGCCAGACAGAAGCAAATCATATCAACGTGAAAACTGGAAGCCAAGGAACTTTGTGTCTGAGAAGAGCTGGTAGAGGCCTCCAGTGCCACAAGCCCCTAAGAAACCTGCTAAGCTATTTAGCTAATGGTACTGGCCCGTGCTTTCTCTGCACTAGGTGCTAAGGGCTTTCTCTCCACAGGGAAGGGCTCTGACAGGCTCAGCAGACTGGAGTGCGAGCTGCACGACAGCGAGCTGCCCAAGAAGGGGCAGAACAAAAGGCCAGGAGAAGAGTAGAGTGAAACGGGAGTTCTGGCGGGGGAGATTATGAAAGATGAGGGAGGTATGTGTGCATATGCGTGACTGTGCATTTGCGTGTGTGTCTTCTTTGCATAACTGTGCATGTGTGTGTGTGTGTGTGTGTCCCTGTGCACATGCGAAAAGAAAGTTTAAATTTGGGTTCATGGCTTTGGACTCATTTTCTAGATTGAGAATTTGGCTAAATTTTCTGAGCTTGGTAAAAGTGCTATAAAAATATAGATCTAGTCTGCCTAGTAATTCGTGTGTACAGAGTCAGGACTAAGCCCTGAGCATCGCCAGGTGTGGCCCCCAAATAAAACAAAGAAAATAGAGCTAGTTGTGAAGACCAAGTAAGAGAAGACATGTTAATAATTTAGAACATAGTAAATGAGAATTGCAATTTTCAATGAGAAATGTGCCGTTTTGGGAAAAAGTAGTGAAAGTGAAGTCTTAGGGATAGAGATGTGGCTACTCTGCAATCTCCCTTAATTTGGGGGCACACTAAATACTCAATTACTAAGTAAATTTTTATAACAGACATGAACAAGATCAACAGTTGTTTTTTGGGGCGGGTGGGAGGTCACACCTGGAGGTGCTCAGAGTTTACCCCTGACTCTGTACTCAGGGATCACTCCTGGCAGTCTTTGGGGACCATTTTGGAAGCCTCAGGCCAGGATAAAACCCAGGTCAGCAGAGTGCAAGGCAAATGCCCTAGGTGCTGTACCCCTCCAAACTATATTTCTTCTAAAATATTTGAGACATAGATTGATGTAACAAGAGTTGCCAGATAAAACACAAGCTATTCCTATTGAACAAATTTTAATTTAATTTTTATACTACTTCAAACTTGGTTTTAATTGCTTGCTAACTTAATTTCTATGTTTAATCTCAGTATATTCACTGTGTAATATATCGTTTTGTGTTATAGTACATAATAATCTACTACTTTTTACGGCACTCTGGTTCTATTAGTCTTTTCCTCCATCACAGTGTCAATTTGCTGGTGTTCCAAGAGTGGTATTGACTTTGGATTAAAACAGAATTCAGCTCTCCTCCACACCCAACCCATATTACTCTAAAAATAGTCCCTTCCCTGTAGCTAGAAGCAGCTCAATGGACTGCATCCTGGGTTTGATCCCTTTCACCACCTGGTCACCCCAGCATTGCCAAGTGAAAGCACCGTTGGGTGAGGGCCTCCAAGCAAAAAAAAAAAAAAAAAGCCATGAGCGCCAAATAACCAATCTCCTTAGTCATAATAATCAAATTTGATTCATTACATGAACTGATTTGTATATTTCTACATTTCAATGGCTTATGCATGCAAATTGAAGATTTTTTTTTTTTTTTTGGCTCATGGTTTTATGGCTGTTTCTCACAGGAAGTATTTTCCAACCCATGTTACATGTACAAATTAGTGAAAAGTAGGAGACTTGCTTAGAAAAATGAAACTTCTTTGGGGGACATCTGTTTGGCTGTCTTTGCCCTCTGCTCCCTCTGGGTGCTGGAGCTAAGCTCTGAATTAATCACCACTTGCAGTGAATAGTCACACCCCTGAGGAGGGCCGCAACTTGCCCTTGAGAAAATAAAGCAAGAGTCAGTTGCTGTAAGTAGATAAAATGTGTTGATGCTTGTTCATGAAATAACATTAAGACATAAAGACCAACTTTCTTGGAGAGCTATCAAGGAAATTCACACACAAACATTCCGAATTCTAATTTAAATCAATAGTTCAGAGCAAAATTGGGTCAGCTGGGCTGCCATTAGATTTTAGGTCTTATATTTCATGTTTCAAGTATTTAAAAAGCTTTAGATAAGGGGCCGGAGCGATAGTCCAGCGTGTAGGTAGGGGCGTTTGCCTTGCACGCGGCCAGCCCGTGCTGGCCCGGGTTCGATCCTTGGCATCCCATATGGTCCCCCCAGCACCACCAAGAATAATTCCTGAGTGCAGAACCAAAAAAAAACCCTGAGTATTTCCAGGTGTGGCCCAAAAAAGGAAAAAAAAAAGCTTAAGTTAAACACAATTGATAAACTCTTAAATTCTCTTACAGTAAGCAGTAAGGGTATAACTAAATTATTTTAAACAAATTTATGAAGCTATATAATCATCCCCACAATCTAGTTTAGAACATTTTCATTATTCAAAAGAGTACATCCTCAGACCTGTTGGCAGATAAATCCTCCTCATCCTAAACAACCACTAATTTGCTTCCTCTACCTCTAAATTTGTTTTTTCTGGACAGTTAATATAAATGAAATCATACCATATGTAGACTTTTACATCTGGTTTCTTTCACTGATTTGGAATGATATTTTTGAGGTCTTATCTCTGTTTTGAGATATATTAGAAAGTTTTCTTCTTTCTATTGCCCAATTGGTGTACATTTCACACATTTTATCTATTTTTTTCACCTATTGATGGGCATTGTCTATTTTTTCTAGTTAGGGGCTGTTGTGAATTGTGTTAACATGCACCTTTTTTTTTTTTTGCTTTTGGGTCACACCCGGCAATGCTCAGGGGTTTCTCCTGGCTCTGCACTCAGGAATTACTCCTGGCGTTGCTTGGGGGACCATATGGGATACTGAGGGATCGAACCCAGACTGGCTTGGGCTGGTAGTGTGCAAGGTAAATGCCCTACCCGCTGGGCTATCGCTCCGGCCCCCTTAACATGCACTTTTATGTTGGTGTAGATCTGTTTTTTTTCCACCTTAGGTAGATTTGTTAAGGTAATTTGTTAACAAGTTGTTAAGATAATTATGGGGCCAAGTGGTAATTTTAACTTTTTAAGATTTCAAAAGTGGTAGCACCATTTAAAACTTTTATTGGCATTACAGAGAGAGTGCAGTGTGTAGAGTGCTTGCCTTGTACATGGTAGACCTAGGTTTGACCCCTGTTATCCCATATGGTACCCCAAGGCCTGCCTGTGTTTTAAAGATAAACTTTAGTGTAACAGCACTGTGCTAGATATTAGGAATATAACTGTAAGCAAAGTTATCACTGTTTCTGTTTGTATGAAATTACTTGGTCATTTTCCGACCACAATTATTAGTAAACATTGAAATGTATGCATCTGGTCTTACTTTATTTTAGCTATAACCCCAACAATGACTGATACAACTGCTTCACTTCCTTCTCCCTTATTTAGTATCTTCCGTTGGAGTCAAACCATGAACATTGAAGTCTTTCTTTTGGAGGTGGGAGGAGACTGGGGTCCACCTAGCAGTGCTCAAGGCTTTGTGACAGAGGGAGGGCTTGTTCCCAGCAGTTCTTGGGAAGCATGTGGTGTCAGGGGCCCTGACTAGGTTGGCTACATGCAAAGCAAGTGCCTTAATGACTGTGTTATCTCTCTGACCCCAAGCCTATCACATCACTTCCTAAATGTATTAATTTAGGGAAAGGACATCACAAATTTAGATATTCAACTTTTCCTATAGGTTTTGTATTAGAGGCTTTTTTTCCTCATTTGACTTAATGCTAGAAAAATAAAATACCAGTAAGCTTCCATTTCACCACTCAAAATCTGTTTAAGCATAGACTCAGCAAAGCTGTGGGGAAGGACATCAATTATTTATTTGAACCAATGAATTATTCAGTTGACACCAATCCTTTCTTCATCTTGTCCCTTCATTAATTTTTTTTAAAAATTTGATATAGGATGGTGGGGATCCTATATATCCCCACCATCCTATATAGGCCCCCGTACCACCAGGAATAATTCATGAGCACTGCCAGGATTTTCCACATCCGGACTTCCCTCTCATCACAACTCCACCCAGCAGACCAGACTATCAAGCCGGATCATCGACAGCCACCCTGCAGCAGTTTCTTTTCAATCCGGCCCAGGTATGCTGAACCAGAGACTCTCAGACATGGGGGCAGAGCTGCTACTTGCTCTCCCTGTGCCCAACAGCTCGTGAGGCACCTGGGACACATGGCGGGTTCTAGCCCTGGCCTGCCACCCCAGCAGAGCCTGACAACAAGCCAGACCACCCTCCCCTACTCCATGGGGCCCGCCATTTTCCACATCCGGACTTCCCTTTCGTCACAACTCCACCCAGCAGACCAGACTATCACAGCCCAGATCATCAACAGCCACCCTGCAGCAGTTTTTTTTTTCAATCTGGCCCCGGTATGCTGTGCCAGAGACCTCTCAGACATGGGGCAGAGCTGCTACTTGCTCTCCCTATGCCCAGCTGCTCGTGAGGCACCCTGGAGGCATGGCGGGTTCTAGCCCTGGCCTACCACCCCAGCAGAGCCTGACAACAAGCCAGACCACCCTCCCCTACTTGATGGGGCCCGCCATTTTCCACATCCCGACTTCCCTCTCGTCACAACTCCACCTAGCAGACCAGACTATCATAGCCGGCTCGCGACGGCCGCTAGCGGCCGCACGCGTTTCATCAATAAATGCTTTATTTAGAGGTGACTACAACAGTATGCCACCCGGCACGGCAAGCCTGGCAAGCTGCTCGTGTAGTATTTGATATGCCAAATACCAGTAACATTTATATTAGGTCATTCCCTTGACCTAATATAATTGTTTGAGGCTCTTTATGTATCAGGAGCAAGCAGATAGATGCCTTTGGGTTCTACTAGCTTGAGACAGGACATAGGGAGATATTACTGGTGCCCGCTCTAGCAAATAGATGATTAACGGGACAATAGTGATAGTGATAGTGAAAAATTTGAACCACTCTGAGTGTTCAAGGCCTATACCTGGCTCTGTGCTCAGGGATCACTCCTAGTGGAGACTCGGGGACCCTATAGACAGCTGCAGATAGAACCTGGTGGGAACATGAAAGACAGGTACCTTACTTCTATACACTCTCTCCTCATCAAACCTATTAACCTGAAGGCTGAAAGTTTGACACTTGCTCTTCTCTGTCTTCATTCCTTTGTCCTGAACCTTCTCTGACACTTCCCACCCAATCACCCCTCAGAGCATTCAGTTATTATAAAGGAATATTCTACAGTGTCTCCCATTGCTGCAGGTGAGTGCTGTTATGCATCTCTCTCTGCCTTTTACCCATCCCTTGGTCCATGGAAGGATTCCATCTACTAAGAGGCTCTCAGCACTCAGGGAAATGATGGGGCTGGCAGAGGGAAGGAGAAGTGGGACTATTGAGCAGAAAATTCATTTAGTGGAGCATGGCACTGGAACCCTGGAGAGGGGAGTGATGACGAGTAACAAAGAGAGAGGTAGAAAGCCTGACCCCCTAAAAAACTGTTTCATTTTCTAAAGTTTTTAAAATAAAATTATTTGAATTTAATTTTTTTTAAAGTTCCAAGCATAGAATCACTAATCTCTTCACTGTCTGGGCCCAATCAATCAGCATAGGAGATTGTGGCTAAGTGAGTCTGTTTGCAAACTCTGGCTCCCTCAGTGGACTGTCCATTTGGAGTGGCAGGACATGTGTGAAGGAGGAGCGAAGAGAATGTCCTTCTTGTTCATCAACATTGCTTCCTCCAGCCTAACTCTCCTGGTTGTAGGCTGATATTCTGATTGCCATCTGGCTGTGAGGCTTATTATCTTAGGTGTTATGATTTCAAAGTGCATGACTGTTTCAAAACTTATCAAATGAAACACCTTAAATAAAGGCATGTTTAATTATATTTCTGGATAGCTTCAATAAAAATCTTTGCAAAAGGAATTGAAGTAAGAAAAAAAAAGAGAGATTTTCAGGGAATAAAAAACCCTACTGCACTGTAATCTTGAAAGAACTCAGAACATGAGAATTATTCTTCAGTAATGGAGGGAATAAAAATCCCTTAAATTAAGAGATGTAAGGGATAGAGCTATCAAATGACATGCATGTGTTTTCTTGGATCTAGATGCAAGCAATTCAGCAGTAAAATAACACTTATGAGAACATTAAGGAAATCTAAACATAGTCTAGATTTCTGATAATATTAAAGGACTGATGTTCTTTGGTGGGAGGAGTGGGGCATAAGTAATGGCCTGCATCTGCCATTCAGCTTCATCCACACTAGAGAGGAAGAAGAGAAGGTGTCTCCTGGGGGTTCCTGGTGTGAAAAAGTCACAGATGGTACGGACTCACTCACAGCTGACCTGCCACCTTCCTGGCCTGGGAGAATATAGGTGGGGAGGGGTGGTCAACAAAGTCCAGCATTCCTGCTCTTAGGACAGACTTTCCCAGGAAAGTGTCCCCACACTCACTGAGCTGCTGTTGCCATGGTGTGGCATTGCGGAGGGTGCAGGGTACAGGGCCTTGCACGCAGACAGAGCCCGGATGGAACTGTTGTCCAGGAAACACCTTGGCCCTGTCGTTACACCTCCTCTTGCCTGGTTCTGTTTCCTGGACCGACTAGGACTGAACGTGGAAAGTTAAATATAACCCTGAGGTAGCATTTCTGGACAGGAAATGCTGCTTGAAAGTGAGGAAGACAACAGCCGTATTGACAAAGGGGACACAAACATGAAACTGTAGCCAAAGGAAACTATGCTAGCCTTCGTTCTGAAGACTACAAGAGACGTTTTAGAAAGGGGGGAGCGTTCAGTTTCTGTTCTCATCTGCGAAGCCCTAACACAGGATGTGATGTGATGCCTGTCTGGACAGATCCAAACTTCAGTTTTCTACCAGAAAACCACCCCCTAATGGAGGTGGGATTTCAGAAACAGTGTTTACCAGTTTCTTACATCTATGCTTTGTATTGTGATTATGCCTTTTGTTTGCTTTCATTTTAATTGCTGACATATGAAGGCTTCTGCTGATAGTAGTTCTCTGGATTCTCTCTGACCCACACTGAAGTTCTTTCTTGCTGGCCTATTTGAATGCTCACTGGGTAACCCCTTTAAAGGGTAGTGCAACGCATGTATGTGCGTGCATGGTCCTACCTTTTCACCTTACAGTAGTGTTTGCTGCTCTGCTAGCAATGTGGTTCCTCATACGTCATCAAAGAGTGGCTTAGGCATGAGCTCATAACTAGACTGGAAGTGATTCTCCCATGTCATTAGTTTACAACTGCTATCCTTTCAGGAGTAGTTGTAGATACTAAACACCGAAGGACCTTCTAATTGCTCATGTTCCTCAGTGATGACCATCATTTGTCCCTCCCAACTCCCTGCTTCTTTTGTAGAAATCATGTCTTTTCATTTGTAAATATTCTAATACACATCTGAAAATGCAAAAAATATATTAAATAACCTAAAATATAATTTTCACAGAAAATCCTTTTCATAATCCCTTAACATTTTGAATGTCTTCCTTAAATTATTTTATAGTAAATAACAGGCATCCTAACATTTTATTTGAAATATAATTCCAGCTATATCACTAATGAATAAACATATTTTCTTAAATAAAACTATAATTCCACTATTGTGCTTAAAAGAGCATTAATTTTGAGGCTGGAAGGATGGTACGGTGGCTAAGCAGTTGACTTGCACCCAGTTGACTCTGCATTTGGTCCCAAGCACCACATATGATCCCTCTAGCCCTTGCCAGGAGTGATGCTGAGCTCAGAACCAGGAGGAAGCTCTAATAACACCCTACCCACAAAGAATATTCACTTGATCACTTGACATGCTGTTATTCGTCGATTTGCTCAAGCGGGCACCAGTAATGTTTCCATTTGTCTCTATCATGCCAGTGTAGCCCAATGGCATCTGCTTGCTCCAGGAATACAAGGAGCCTCAAACTGTTCGTTCAGGGTCTTTCACGAAGAAGTCTGACCATCTTGTAGGTGGAAGGCCACATGATCTTTTGACGTCCCATGGGATCTGGGATCCAGTTGGTAATGCTCTAGTGCAGTGGTCTTCTCCATGTTGCATTACATGTCCAGTCCATCTGATTTTCGACGCCTTGGCAAATGAGACAGCATCCCTGACTCTGGATCGTCGATGGAGGTCAGAACTCCAGATTCCTTCTCTCACTTGAGTGATGCATGATATTCCAAGCACAGTTCTTTTCGATTACTCTTTGGGAGACCCAAATAGAGTTCTCATCCTGCTTTTGCAGGGCCCAGGTCTTTGAGGCATATGTAATGCAGGGAGAATGGTGGAGTCAAAGAGATGTTCGCGGAGCCAGAGGTTCTTTGTCCTTTTAGCTATTTCTTTGATGCTCTTGAAGGTGTTCCATGCCGCTCTTTCCTCCTGTGCAGCTCAGGTTTTAGGTCATTCATCATGTTGAGTTCTCAGCGTAGGCTCACATAACTGCTGCATTCAGAGATGTTCCATTGAGAGTGAATGAGACCTCTGGAACTAGTTCATTTTACATTAACTTTGTTTTGTTGAGATTCAGCTGTAGATCTATCTTTCCTCATTCTCGGTCGAAGTCAGCCAGCACTTATGCTGCCTGGCTAATGTTTGGTGTTATTAGAACGATGTCATCAGCAAAGCGGTGGTGGTGTAGTTGCCGACTGTCTTTCTACACTCCCATTCCTTCCCATTCTAATTGTCGCATGATGTTCTCGAGGGTGGTGCTGAAAAGTTTTGGTGAAATGGTATCACCCTGCCACGCCCCCTTTTTACATCAATGATCACTTCCTTGTAGAATGGTGAAATCCTGGTGGTGAATTCGTAATACAGTTCATGAAGCATCTTGATGTATTGGGTTTGAAAGACCTGTTTGGCTAGGGCTTCGATGACCGCTTCAATCTCAACAGAATCAAAGGCATTCTTTAAATCAATGAATGTGAGACAGAGTAGCATCTTGAACTCCCTACAAACCTCAATGAGCTTGGTTACCATGTGGATATGGTTGATTGTGCTGAATTCTTTTGTTTTGGGAAGCCAACTTGCTCACAAGGTTGTCCTCATCTAATGTTCTGCCAATCCTGTTCAGGATGACTCTAGTGAACAGCTTGTAGATGACAGACAACAGGCAGATCAGATGATAGTTGATGATGTCGTGGATGTCTCCCCTTCTTGAACAGTAGAACTGGTTTTCCATTGGGAGGGCACCTTGCATTCAGACAGGTCGCAACGTGAAGAGCCAAACCAGTGTATTGATGAGTACTGACAGCAAATTCTTCAGGTGTTTGGGTCTGACTTTGTCTGGGCCGAGTGCTGTTCACTTCTTTACCAATGAGATGGTGTGTCAAATTTCAGAAGGGAGAACATTGGGAATGACATATCCATCCTGAGGAATTTGTTATGTGGGCAGGTGGACGTGGCTATCAAAGAGACCTGTGTAGAAGTCATGGATAATCTTCTCCAAAATGAAGAAAGACAATATGACTGTCTGTACTTTCAATGCACATATGCTAGCATCAGAAGCATATATTGAGGACCTGATGGTGCAAGCGCAAAAGATCAAGTATGACATCATTGGTCTGACCGAGATGAGAAGGCGCCAATTGCATCACACTGTTTTTGACACTGGAGAAGAACTCTTCCTCCGAACATGCAACGAAAGAGGCGTTGGTGGTGTTAGTGTCCTTGTCAACACAAACTTGGCCATGAGCATTGATTCATTTGAATGCCTACCAAACCAGATAGGATGATTATACTCGAAGAGATGTGACTCTTCAAGTTTCTATCTTTGCCAGCAGTTTCTATCTTTGTTGTCTACTCACCAACATCCACATACAAGGAAGAAGAAATTGAGAAATTCTACATGGAACTGGAGGAATTCTATAAAGAAGATCACACCTTCTACACATCATAGTCGGTGATTTTAATGCCAAGATAGGACCGAGAAGATCAGCCAAAGAACTCCACATTGGGACCCATGGTCTAGAATGGAACGAACAGGGTGAAAGACTATCTGAGTTCATCATGTCCACCAAGAACATTCATTGTAACTCACAGTTCCAGAAGACTGAATTGAAACATTGGACATGGGAATCTCCTGGTGGACAGTTCCACAAATGAAATTGACCACATCCTATTCAATCAACTGTTTTGCCTGAGACAAAACACAAGACACAGGTACACCCACCAGAGCAGAAAGCAGCTTTTTTATTGCGCGGCCGCACAGTGGCCGCGCAATTTACCTCCAAATTACCATAAATATTCTACCCACCCCTCTGAGAGAGCCCCACAAAGTCATGAGAATATAACGCCCGCATGGCAGAGCCTGGCAAGCTGTCCAGTGCGTGTTCGATATGCCAAATCCAGTAACAAAAATGTTTATTTTCCTGACCCCGAAAGAGCCCTTAATACGGCAGCAGTAAGAAAGGCAAACAAGCAGTGCCTGATAAAATTTCACGGCTGTCCTAGGCTGCCAAAACGAAGAAGGACTAAAATGACTGTCTGTACTTTCAATGCACATACGCTGGCATCAGAAGCATATATTGAGGATCTGATGGTGCAAGCGCAAAAGATCAAGCACGACATCATTGGTCTGACTGAGACGAGGAGGCGTCAGTCGCATCATGCTGTATTTGACACCGGAGAAGAATTGTTCCTTGGAACATGTGACGAAAGAGGCGTCGGTGGCGTTGGTGTCCTTGTCAACACGAACATGGCTGTCAACATTGATTCATTTGAATGCCTAACAAACCGAATAGGACAATTACTCTTGAGGAGATGTGGCCCACTGCCAGCAATTTCTATCTTCATTGTCTATGCACCAACATCCACATACAAAGAAGATGAAATTGAGAAATTCTACATGGAATTGGAGGAGTTCTATAAAAAGATCACACCTTCTACAAGATCATAGTCGGTGATTTTAATGCCAAGATAGGACCGAGAAGATCAGCTGAAGAACTCCACATCGGGACCTATGGCCTAGAATGGAACGAACAGGGTGAGAGACTATCTGAGTTCATCATGTCCACCAAGACTATTCATGGGAACTCACAGTTTCAGAAGGCTGAAGCGAAACGTTGGACATGGGAATCTCCTGGCGGACAGTTCCACAAATGAAATTGACCACATCATCTTCAATTGACGGTTTTGTCTGACCGATGTTGCTGTCATCCCCAAATTCCAGACAGGATCAGACCACCGTCTCCTTCGTGCAAAATTCTACTTCCCGCAACGGGGAGAAAAAGCTGCAATGTTCAAGAAGAGAACTCCCAGAATGACCACCAACTGGGAACTCTTTGGCACCATTGCGGCAACATGGGAAGATACCATCATTGATGACATCGATGAAGAATACAACCGACTGGTTCAGCACCTCCATGATTGTGCGAAGAATGCCGAGAGAGAGAAAGACACAAAAGGACACTTGTCTTCAGAAACTCTTGAGCTCATTCACCAATGTGGCAAGGCGCGAGCCTCAGGAGACCAAATGCTAACGTCCAAGTTTGCTAAACGGTGCAGAGAAGCGATAAAAGCAGAACTCAAAGACAGAAGAGCAGAAATACTGGAAGATGCAGCAGAAGCCGGAAAAGTATTCGCACTGCCCGCCTGTCCTTCGCCAACTATAAGACCAAGATGACTGCCCTCCGACGCCCTGATGGATCTATCACATCTTCCAGAAAGGCAATGGAGAAGATTATCCAGGACTTCTACTCAAATCTCTTTGATAGCCACATCCACCTGCCCACATACCAAATTCCACAGGATGGATATGTCATTCCCAACGTTCTCCCTTCTGAAATCCGACATGCCATCTCGTCGGTAAAGAAGGGAACAGCACCAGGCCCAGACAAAAGTCAGACCCGAACACCTGAAGAATCTGCCGCCGGTACTCATTAATACACTAGCTCGGCTCTTCACACGCTACCTGTCCGAATGCAAGGTGCCCTCCCAATGGAAAACCAGCAGGACAGTTCTACTGTTCAAGAAGGGAGACATTCATGACATCGGCAACTATCGCCCCATCTGCCTGTTGTCTGTCATCTACAAGCTGTTTACACGAGTCATCCTGAACAGGATTAGCAGAACACTAGATGAAGGACAACCATGCGAGCAAGCAGTTTTCCGGAAAGGATTCAGCACAATCGACCATATCCACACAGTAACCAAGCTCATTGAGGTTTGTAGGGAGTACAAGATGCCGCTCTGTCTCACGTTCATTGATTTACAGAAAGCCTTTGATTCTGTGGAGACTGAAGCAGTCATCGAAGCCCTAGTCAAACAGGGTGTTCAAACCCAATACATCAAGATCCTTCGTGGAACTGTATTACGGATTCACCACCAGGATCTCACCATTCTACAAAGAAGTAATCATTGATGTCAAAAGAGGGGGTTCGACAGGGTGATACATCTCACCAAAACTCTTCAGTGCCACCCTCGAGAACATCATGTGACAATTAGAATGGGAAGGAATGGGAGTGAAGATAGATGGTCGGCAACTACACCACCTCCGCTTCGCTGATGACATCGTTCTAATAACACCAAACATTAGCCAAGCGGCACAAATGCTGGCTGACTTTGACCGAGAATGTGGAAAGATAGGTCTACAGCTGAATCTGAAGAAAACTATGTTCATGAGAAATGAACTAGTTCCTGAGGCCCCATTCACTCTCAATGGAACAAACATCTCTGAATGCAGCAGTTATGTATACCTAGGTCGAGAAGTCAACATGATGAACGACCTAAAACCTGAGCTGCGCAGGAGGAAGAGAGCGGCATAGAATGCCTTCAAAGGCATCGAAGAAATAGCTAAAAGGACAAAGAACCTCCGGCTCCGGGCACATCTCTTCGACTCCACCGTTCTCCCTGCATTAACATACGCCTCAGAGACCTGGGCCCTACAAAAGCAGGATGAGAATGCTATTCGGGTCTCCCAGAGAGGCATCGAAAGAGCTGTGCTTGGAATATCACGCCTCACTCAAGTGAGTGAAGGAATCCGGAGTTCTGACCACCGTCGCTATTCCAGAATCAGGGACGCTGTCTCGTTTGCCAAGGCATCAAAAATCAGATGGGCTGGACATGTAATGTGAATTGGAGACAACCGCTGGACTAGAGCCATTACCGACTGGATCCCACGGGATGTCAAAAGATCACGTGGCCGCCCACCTACAAGATGGTCCTTGTTAAGACCCTGAAGGAACGGTTTGAGGCTCTTCATATTCCTGAATCAACCAGATGCCATTGGGCTACATTCGCAAGTGATAGGATCCAATGGAAATGTTACTGGCGCCTGCTCGAGCAAATCGATGAATAACGGGATTCAAGTGATCAAGTGATCAAGTTTTGCCTGACTGATGTTGCTGTCGTCTCAAAATTCCAAACAGGATCAGATCACCGTCTCCTTCATGCAAAATTCTACTTCACACAATGGGGAGAAAAGGCTGCAAAGAATAAGAAGAGAACTCCCAAAATAACCACCAACTGGGAACTCTTTTGGCACCATTGCGGCAATATGGGAGGATGCCATCATTGATGACATCGATGAAGAATACAACCATCTGGTTCAGCATCTCCATGATTGTGTGAGGAATGCTGAGAGAGAAAGACACAAAAGGATGCCTGTCTTCAAAAACTCTGGAGCACATTCGCCAACGTGGCAAGGTGCAAGCCTCAGGCAACCGTATGCTAATGTCCAAGCTTGCAAAGCAGTGCAGAACAGTGATAAAAGAGAGAAGAGCAGCAATACTGGCCGATGCAGCAGAAGCCGGGAAAAGCATTCACAACGCCCGCCTGTCCTTTGCCAACTATAAGACCAAGATGACTTCCCTCAGACATCCTGATGGATCTATCACAGCTTCCAGAAAGGCAAAAGAACATTAATACTTTAATATAATCAGACATCTAGTCAATATATACATTTCCTTAATGTTCTCATAAATGTTGTTTTCCAGCTGAATTGCATACATCTGGATCCAAGCAAACACATACATCCTATTTGATATCTCTATCCCTTACATCTCTTAATTTAGAGGTTCCCCCTCCTTCTTGACTGAAGAATAAATCTCATGTTCTGAGTTCTTTCAAAATTACAGTCAAATTTTTTTGTTTGTTTTGTCTTGTTTTTTGCATTTTGGGTCAGACCCAGCTATTCCCAGGGGTTATTCCTGCCTCTGCACTCAGTAATTCTCTTGGCAGTTCTCGGGAGACCATATGGGATGCCGGGATAGAACTGAGGTTGGCCATGTCAAGGCAAATGCCCTACCTACTCTATTATCACTTCAGTCCCAAATAGAGGCTTTTATTCCCATGAAAACATCCCTTTCTTACCCTTTCTTCATTCTTTATTTTTTAAAGGTATTTCTATTGACGTTTACCAGAAATATAATAAATTCACTATATTTAAGTTGTTTAATTTTGTAAGTAACAAAATATTAATCACTTTGAAATCATCACACTAAAGATAAAGTTTGCTATAAATTTTCTGTAAACCTTCAATAAATTTCCTTCTCAAACCAGGAGCAGACCTCTCTGAAACCCAGTTTCTTCCTAATGAGGACATGCAAAGACAGAGGTAGTCGTGATTGGCCCGTATTTTTGTTACTATTTTTTTTTTTGCTGGTTGCTCTCTCAGTTGTTGGATATATGTGATTTTCATCTCTATTCATATACAATCCACAGACAGAGTGTGTACCGTTAAGTGATTTCTTTTATATTCCACAGTTCTTTGCCTTCTTTACCTAAACCAAAGAGGTTCTGTAGATGCTTTCACTCCTATACACCAGAAAGATCTCTAAATTGGTTTCGCCTTTATGAAAGCTGCTGTATTTCTATTTAAACTTCTGCATCACAAATCTCCCATTTTGAACCGCTGTGAAGCTTCACCCTTCTCCAAGCTAGCATAAAATGTAATGTAGCTTCAGAGTCCTGCAGTCTCTAATTTCCCCTATAAGATGGATGGGTACAGGGCGGAAGGATCAAATGCCTCTCAGAGGTGCAGGAGCTGTGTCCATTTTCCAATGTTCAAGAGGTGACAAAAATGAAAAGAACACGAGGGTTTAAAACTGAAAGGGAAAGCAGTTTGAATAACATGTTCACAATACCCTCAGGTCTTGGCAGAAAGGGAAGACGGGAGCAAATTTGAGCCTATCATACTAATATTGCTATATTTTCCCTAGAGATAGAAAAATGTCATGGAGTCTAAAACCTAATGAACACCTAGACTTCACTTATTCTGTTACGTGCTACCAGGTAGCTAGCTGGTAAGTCTCGGACTACTGAAATAAACACAACAGGGAGTTTTAAGAGCTTACTCTCTTACTGGAGTTAGACATGTGTTTGAATTAAGTGCCTCTGTGTACTAAGCACTCCACCATCAGCACTTTAGTTTCTCTTCCTGAGAGGGCTGAACTTGAGACTCTCAAAGCCTAAATACCCCCCAAACCTTTAGTTTAGTTTCAGATGGAAGCTAAACGTTTTAGCTCTTCAAACACATTACATAAGCACTTCATGATTCATCAACGATGTCTCTAGATTCTGGAATGTTTCTTCTCCCTGAAAACTTTGCCACCCCTTCCCCTGACTGCTTCCTTCCTGTTCACTGGAATGTCATAGTTTTGGGGTCACTCATTCTGAGATGTGCTCTCAGCACCTCACTTCTGCTGAATGCTCTTCCCTTGCCCTCCTCACCCTACTTCCCAACCCCCATGACTCCCTGGGTCCAGTCTCTCCCTACAATTGGGAAGAGGGATGTCATGTAACTGTCTCTGAATTGGAAAGCAGGAAACAACAGCTCTTTCACTGGCTAACAATTCTCCTGGGATTGGTCATCAGATGCCTATCTCCATTGAGAGCTGAGTGACCTAGGACCCTTGCCTGAGACCTTCTCCCTGCTCAAAGCGGCCTCCCTTTCAGCCCTCCTCCCTACTCTGAGCAGCCTCCCTTTCAGAACCTCACCACATCCTTTAGGCCATGCTGTGGGTTATGAGTCCCAAGAGCACCCCTCACTCATACAGACGTTTGAGTCTATTCGGCTCAAATGCCATCAAATAGACATTTCCTTAGATCAAAGAAGTTTTAAAAATACTGTGGCCAATTTTTCAATCCACTGTCATGATTTGATTGATTGATTGATAGCAGTACTAGGAATCAAACCCAGGACTTCGCCAATCTGGCAGAAATTCTACTACTGAGTCTCACCTCTACATTTCCACCCTCATTCTACCATACTAGTTTCAGTTGTGAAAGCAAGACATTCTTTTACATTCTTTTATTTTTCACTTGTTTTGTTAAGAAATGTTTCATTTTTTAATTTTATTAAATCATTGTGAGATACACAAAGTTGTTCATGGCTGGGCTTCAGTCATGCAGTGTTTGAACACTTGTCCCTTCACCAGTGTACATTTTCCTCCACCAATGTCCCCAGTTTCCCTCCTTTCACCCCACCATCCCCAGTCTGCCTCTATGGCAGGAACGTTTCTCCTCTCTATCTCTCTGTCTTTCTGTCTCTCTCTCTTTTGTCTTTCTCTCTCCCTCTCTTTCTCTCTCCCCCCTATCTCTTTCCTTTTTGGGATTTATATTTTGCAATACAGGTACTAAAGGGTTATCATGTATTTCCCTTTACCTATTTTCAGCACTTAATTATTGGTTCTGAGTGATCATTTCCAACTATCATTGAAATCAAGACATTATTCAGGGAAAAGCTATGCTTTGTGGAACTGGAGGTATAGTGTAGCAGGTAAGACACTTGCCTTTATACACAGCTGATACAGATTTGATCCATGGTAGCACTGCTAGGAATGATCCCTGAGCACAGATGGGTGTGACTTAAAAACCAAAAATTAAAATGAGAGCTATGCTTTGTACAAGATTAAGGAAGGGAGGGGCTGGGGGTAGCTAACATGCTGGAGTCCATACCTTGTATGTGCTGGTCTCCAAGCTCCATCCCTGGCATCTCCGGCTATAGCCCAGAGGCCCCATAGCCCCAGGCCCATGAGGTCTTGTGGGGTCTGAGCACTGAGCTGCCAGCGAGCACTCAGATTGCTGGGCATTGTTTGAGAGTCAGAATCAAACAAGGAGAAGAGCACTCAGGAATCTTCTACACAGACTTGCCATAACAGACCTTTTCAACAAGACACGTATGTTAACTCCACTGGAGCAGAAAGGCACTGAGAAAAGGGCAGAGTTCTGCTCTGGGCTGACCCATGCTCTGCCACCACACAGACCTCCAGACTTTCACCAGCCTGTGCTTCAAACCGGCAGCACTGGGAAATGGAGGCAGGCGAACAGGTTCCTGAGCAGCTAGGACAGCAAGCGTCCTGAAACTCACCCGATCAGGCTTCTGACTTGTCCTTTTGAGACAAACTGTGCTTGACAGGTGTTGGCTCAAATTGTTCCAGGCCCCACATAGCAGAGCTGCTCCAGCAACGGGCAGCATGGCCCAGGGGGATCAACACTGCTGGCTGGAACACGGAACCCATGGAACAGTCCCTACAGGAGAGTTCCCAAGAACCCCACCGACAGGGCACTGCTGAGCATGGCCCAGGAACCCCCAGGAACATAGAACTGTTGATGTGGCCTCTGGTTTAAAAGCTGTGCCACACTGCCAAAATTAATTCCTGAGTGAGGAGCCAGGGGTGGCCCAAAAAAGCCAAAATAAATAGATGAAATAAAATTTGATTATAAATAAAATAAAAAGCTATGCTAGTTTGGAATACATTGTTGGATTCTTTCTCTCTTATTTTTTTTGCTTTAGAATATTGTATTTAAACACAGGTAAATTTCAAATCTACACTCAAGTAGAAGGATCTAATGAATTTCCACATACTCAAACCGCTGATCCAATTGAGCTCATGCAGGACTTCATCTTCCTGCCACTTGCCTGCCACCTACCATCATATTTGAGGCAAACCCAGTTTCTGCTCTCAGGAAATAATGCAATATGCACAGTAGAAGGGGAGAAATTGTTTTATAACACAGAACCACACTTCCAAACACTATTAATTCTTTAGAATGTAGCAAACACTGAGGACCCAAGAGAGAACAGTGGACAGGACACTTGTCTTGCATGTGCCTCAATGGAGTTTGGTCCCTGGTACCACGTATGTTCCCTAAAGTCCTACCAAGAGTGATCCCTGAACACAGTCAGGCATGTCCCCAAAACAAACAAGTAAAAACAACTATTTGTTATGATTATAAAATATACAGTATTCAAATTCCAAGCTGTCTCCACACATTGTGATTGCTGTGTTCTATTAACCTACAAGGGACCCTTTTTGCACGTTTTTTTTTCCTTTTCCTTCTAACACAGGGCTTACATTAGCCACATTGTTTGTCCTATGGTTTGCCCTGGTTGAATTCTGCAAACAGTGACTCCACACAGCCATGTCGCATGTCCTTCTGTCCTCTGTGTTTGCTGTGAAGGGTAAGAGGGTCTAGGGGCTCTATTATCTCCTTAATCATTGACTTTGAAAGATCTATTTCATAAGTGATTTTAAAATTTAGGTTTTTTTTTAAATTTGATCGTCTCTGCGTAGTGCTCATAATGCTCAGAGGCTACTCCTGGCTCTGAGCTCCTGAGATGATCTAAGCAGTGCTTGGGGGACTGTGTGGTTTGGAGGATCCAGCCCCAACCTCTGGCAAATAAGTCGTGTGCTTCAGTCTTTTGTGTTATCTCTCCTTTTTTGGTGTTTTTTTTTATTGGATCCATTTTTTCCCCTCCAAGATTTCTGTCTATCAAATTGTGTGCCAATGTATTTTGAATAAATAAAACATTAAAAAATATATATCCTTCTAATTCATGATTAAGTTTTAGTTTTTCCCTGTCCCTGTTTGCAAATATACATGGATATATTATATATAATATATATGTGTGTGTATATATAGGCCTCATTCCCATGACCTGATGGAATGGTTTGAGGCTCTTTATGTTCCTGGAGCAAGCAGATGCCCTTGGGCTCTACTTGCATGAGACAGGTCATATGGAGATGTTACTGGTGCCCACTCGAGCAAATCGATGATGAACGGGAAGACAGTGATACAGTGATATGTGTGTATATACACACACACAGATTACACACAGATATAATGTATATCCATGAATATATGTATACATACATACATGCATATGTATAGTGCATGTATATGATTGAGGAAGAAGCAATATTTTAAATGTTAAAGTCAGACATTTTCAGATCACTTTAGTTTGCAAGGACATTTGGTGTCCATGATCTCATTTCCTGCCCTCAGCAATGAAACTCAAGGAGGAGGCCTAACAGAATTGCATATACTGTGTGAGCAGGAAAATGGAAGCAAATGGCGACTGAAAATGGGAGCCAAGATCACAGGAAGTCTCGGGAAGAGGGAGGGAAGAAGTCTTACTGGTCCTTCTGGCATCACTGTCAACTCTGTCGGTGAAACTAGACCTTCCTGCTGGAAAAGGGCAGGGCCAGCTGGTCACTAGTACCCTCCTTACTGTCATCAGCATCCAGAGACTTGGCTGTTGGCATTTGTAAACATGCTAGGCAGGGAAAACTGCCTTCTTCTTTGAACTATGCACCTCTGCATGGAGAGTGAGACTTTCTTTGCCAACACCCACTCCATCTGGCATCTTGCTTCAAGATGGTTGGAGCACATGGAGTCCCAGGTGTGAAGACAGAAAGTGCAGGCTAAAGCAGGCCATCTCTTCTAGAGGTTCCTGCAAGTGGGTATAGGCCCCAGAGTGGAAATGACCTGCCGAAAAGTATGGTGTGTAGGGGACCCAGGAGTCGAGGCAGGGAAGTGAGATGTGTGTGAGACACACAGGATATGTGACCCTGTAGTTGGGACCCAAGGGAAAAAGTGCATGTCCTACAGCTAGCGCCACCCAGCTGTGGCCTGCTTCGCTGCACCGCAAAATGCATGTCCTACAGCTAACTCCACCCAACCGTGGCCCGCTTCACTGTACTGCTGGCCTGGGTTTTTATTTTATTTCTATGTGGAATTTTTTATATCCCTTGAAATCCTTTATTATTTCTCCTTTTAAAACAATTACATTTTTTTCTTGATTTTAGGTTGCTGCCAACTATGGAGAGAGGCAGCTGCAAATGTCACATTTGAACTTGATACCAGGGAAGTTGGGAAATGAACAATCCCTTTGACCAGCAGCTGCATTGCTGGCTGCTACATGGACCAGTCTCACAGAGTCCTGCCTGCAGGAGGAGCATGCAGCTGAGGAAGGACCCACAGGAAAAGGAAGCAGCCCTGGGGAGTGCCTGCCCCCACCTCTGGAGACTTGGGGATTGGGCATTGGTAAACCTATTAGGCCAGAGAATTGTCTTCCTCTTTGAACTATGCAGCAGTGGAAAGCTAGATTTTCTTTGCCACAGTGCAGTCCATCTGGCATCTTGCTGCAAAAAGCAGTGACTTAAGAGTGGTTGGAGTCCCAAGTAAGAAGACAGAAGGTGTAGGCTAAAGCAGGCCTCTCTCTTCTCTAAGTTCCTCCAGACTGTGCCAAGGCCTGTGGGCATGGGACTGGATGTCCTCAGCCTCTAGGACCAGAAATATGTGCTCTCCAAGTCCCTGAAAGTCTCTCACACTTCAGAATGTGAGAGCAATCTAATGCTCGCTAAGTCTCCTGCTTGCTGCTGTGACAAGCTCCCTCTACTGTAGAACCACACAGACATGCTGATTCCAAGAGCCAGAGCTCCCACAGGTGATTCACACTTAAGATCCAGGTGTCTAAAGGGCCATGTTCCTGGCTGGGATCTCTAGAGGAAAATCGTTTTCTGAGCTTTTCCAGTGGAGGATTCAAGACTACTCAGCTTTTCTCACTTGTCCTACCCCTACATATGGCAGTGGAAAGTGTTTGTTACCCTGTGAGGATGTAGATAAACAGGTGATCAAAGAGCCATGACTCACTCTTTTTTAATGGTCCTGCTATGGCTTATTTATTTATTTATTCATGTATTCATTCATTCATTTATTTAATTATTTATTTAGTTGTTTGTTTGTTTGTTTTTGCTTTTTTGGTCACACCTGGCAATGTTCAGGGGTTCTCCTGGCTCTGCACTCAGGAATTACTCCTGGCGGTGTCAGGGGACCATATGGGATGCCCGAGATCGGACCCTGGGCCAGCATGGGCCGGCTGCATTCAAGGCAAATGCCGTACCCACTGGGCTGTTGCTCCAGCCCATGGTTTAAATTATAATCCTCGGGGCCTGGAGCGATAGCCCAGTGGGTAGGGCGTTTGCCTTGCACGCGCCGGCCCATGCTGGCCCGGGTTCGATCCTCGGCATCCCATATGGTCCCCCGAGCACCGCTAGGAGTAATTCCTGAGTGCAGAGCCAGGAGTAACCCCTGAGCATTGCCGGGTGTGACCCAAAAAGCAAAAAAAAAATTACAATCCTCACCCTGGATTCTCATGCTGAAGTTCCCTCCCCAGTTCCTCAGAATCTGACTGTATTGGAAACAGGGTCTTTGCAACTGAGAAAACTTCAGATGAGGTCAAGATGGGGTGGTCAGTGCTGCAGTACAGTGGGCAGGTCAGGGTGTTTGTCTTGCATGTGGTCAGTGTGGGTTCAAGTCCTGGAACTCCATATGGTACCCTGAGGCCACCAAAAGTGATCCCTTAATGTATAGCCAGGAGTAATCCCTGAGCACCACTGGTGTGGCCAAAAACTGAAACAAAACAAGAAGTGTGGTTACCAGTACTATAAATCCCGGTACAATAAAAATATTTAAAATAAAATAACTCTGGATTTGAAAAAAATGTCAATTTTATTGATCTCTTTAATTCTGTTTTCTTTTTTTTTTTGATGACATCTGGCTGTGCTCTGAGCTTACTGTGACTCTCTGCTCAGGCATCACTCCTAGATGGCATCAGGGGACGCCATCCAAGATGGCAACACCTGAATGGTGCTGGGGATGGAACTGGCTGCGCCTATCTCCCGGCCCAGTTCCCACCTCCCTCCCTTTTATTGCTGGGAGTGTTCTGTGATGACTGGTTGTGGGGCCAGCATGTTATTTTGGTTGTGGGGCTCAATGGGGTCACAGCCATTTATGTGGGGCTCACATGTACCTGGTTATGGTGTGTCCAGAAATCATTTTAGGTGCTGAGGATCTCAGGTAGCAAAGCTATGAGACAGTAGGACTTCTGGGTCACATCAGCACATGTGAACCCCAGGGATTCAGCCTCGTTACCACACAGGGCTAGCAAGGCAGTTATCCTAAGCTGCTACTTTATTTCTCCAGTTCCTTCATCTTTTCAAAGAGCCAAATGTGGGTTTCATCTACTTCCTCATTTGGTTTCCCATTCTCCATCAATCCTGTCCAAATATTTATTTATTTATCTATTTGTTTGTTTGCTTGTTTCCTATTTATTGCTTTGGGTGACACCCAACAATGCTCAGGGGTTACTCCTGGTTCTGCTCTCAGGATTTACTCAAGGCAGTGCTTTGGGGTCTATATGGGATGTTAGAGATCAAACCTTGGTTGGCTGTGTGCAAGGCAAATGTCCTACCTGTTGTACTATGGCTCGGACCCCTGCCAAATCTGTACTACTTGTTTTTTTCCCTATTGTCTTAGCATTCAGTTTGTACTTCTTTTTGTACTCCTTTGCACTGAAATGTCTACTTTCAAAGTCCACCTTGTTCAAAAGTGGGTCTATTTCTCCTGGCCTAAACCTGGGTGTGCCTGTGACCTGTTCTGACCATTAGAATGTGGTGTGTAATTTCTGAGTGTCATCCCAAAAGCATAGGAACAATTAGACAGAGGAGAGAGACTTGGCTGCAGACAAACCAATCAACTTCTTAAGTTGGGGCACTTGACCACCAGCAGAGGCCTGGGATGAACTTCAGAGAGAAGACATGTAGTCCAGATGCACACTGGGCAGTCAAAAGGACATCACAGTTCTGCAACTTCACACGTTAGTGTTTTACTTTCTTCAGGAAAAGGTGAAACTTTCCTGAGAGGTGACCATGTTCTGGGCTATCAGGAAACTTACCTCTCACATGTACAGAGATGTCACCAGTGTGTGTCTCAAAGTCTGAACTGAAAGGGGAGGTGACCATGAGTCACAAAGAGCTTTTCTATACAGCTCTACAGACCAGCCGTGTCCTGCCAGGGCTCTGGGATGCTTATCGGCACAGAGGCCTTCCTAAGGCTCCATCCTGACCCAGTCAAAATGGTGAGAATGTCCTGGGGTGTCTTTCCAAAGAGGTCTTGGAAAGACCTTCCAGACTGTAAGCCTCAGTCTGTCTGTTTTTGCTCTCTTAACCCCAGAGCATCCTCTTCTTTTGGGAGAGAGAGAAGACAAAATTGCAAGAAGCTCTGATTATTTGATTACACAAGACAGGATCTAATAGTTGTAGCCTGCAACTATTCCTTCTTGGAATCCAGTCTCTGAGCTTTGAGAAGCCCTGGCAGTCATATGTGAAATGCCAAAGAGAGAAAAGCTGAGGAGCCAACTGCTTTTCCAGGTGGTCTCCCCACCCACAGTCCACGAGGCCATCTCAGAGCCTCCAGACATCCCACGGCCTCGGCAGATGCTTCCGAAATTAGAGCTGCTCCTTTGAGCCAGAGGATTGTGAGAGTAAGTTGTTATTTATGCTGCAATTTTTTGGTGTGTTTTGGGGCCACAGCCAATGATGCTTAGGGCTTACTCCTGGCTCTATACTCAGGATCACTGCTGGCAGGCTCTGGGGACTATATGGGGTTCTAGGAATCAAACCTTGGTGGGCTTTGTGCAACACAGTGCACAAGATCTCTCACATCTAGGCCACAAATTCTTTTTTACTAATATTTTATTATACCACCATGAGATATACAATTACAAAGATGTTCATGTTTGGGTTTCGGTCATACAGTATTCAAGCACCCATCCCTCCACCAGTGCCCATTTCCCACCACCAATGTCCCCTCTTCCCTCCTCACTCCCTAGTCTGTCTCAATGGCTGGTTCTTTATCTCTTCTCTGTTTCTCTGTCTCTCTGTCTCTCTGTCTCTCTGTCTCTCTCTTTCTCTCTCTCTCCCTTCTCTTACACATTATAGATTACAATACATGCTTATCATGTATATATTTTTTGCCTATATTCAATGCTCAGTTCTATGTGAGTATTATCATTTTTGACAATTATTAACACACTGTTCCCTTCTCTGTCTTACCTAACCTCTGACTCCCACACCCTTGTGGTAGATTCCACCTTTGACAAGACCTCCTGATTCATGTTTTAAAGCCACAAATTCTAAGAGGGTTTGTTATACAACATATTGCTAGAAAATTTAAAACAAACAAACAAACAACAACCAGTCTTCCTCATGCCACCACTTACCAGGGTCACAGAAAGGGAGTTGTTGGAAATGACTTCAGGAATGCCACAGAGATCCCTCAGACTGAACGAACATATAAGAAAATAAGTGCTAAAAAGAAAAAGAAAAGAAAAGAAGTGCTTTGGGGTTGTCTTTGAAATTTTTTGTATATGAAAACTTCAAAGGGTTAGAGCTAGATAGTCTGAGGCTCTGTTCAGTTGTTGCTTGCATGATCTTAGACAAAAAAAAAAAAAAGAGCCAGAACAATAGCACAGCTGGTAGGGTATTGCCTTGTGCACAGCTGACCCTGATTCAATCCAGATGTCCCATATGTTATGAACCCAATGTGTTCAAGAGAAACCAGGGGTAGAAACACTTCTTTCACGGGTTCTAAGGTTCTCTTAAGAGCATTTATGGTGTGCCAAGCACAGCAGTTTTTCAAGATATATTGAACGTTGCTGCTTCCTCTTCCTTCTTGCCCTCAACTGTGCTGTCTCAGGAGTGCCTAAGCAAAGAAAATGTGCACATGTTACATCTTTCAGTGGGAGTCATAGCAATAGTATAGCAGATAGAGCACTTGCCTTACGTGATCTTGTACAAAAGTAGGCTTACCCACCTACACAGTGGGTAGGGGGCTTGCCTTGCACATGGCCAACCCAGGGTCAATCTAATATCCCATATGATCCCTTGAGTCACCAGGAATGATCCCTGAGCTCATAGCCATGAGAAACCACCAAACACAGCTTGACGTGGCCCTAAACTCTAAATAAATAAATTTATTTAAATAAATCTTTGGAGACTGATTTTATTTCCAGTGATAAAACTAGTAAAGAGAGAAACAGAGTAGTCCCATAATAAAATTCAAAATATTTTCTTGAGACTTTTGGAAACATTATGCCTGCTGCACATTTATAGAATCAGCTATTTTATCATCATAAAATATAAATCAAATTCTAATTTTTAACTGTAGAAATGATAAAATTGCTGATTATTTTCAAAATTTAAAAAAAGTCAGAGAGGATCATGGCTCAAAGGTCTGGAGCAGATGTTCCATATGCATGAGTCTTGGGTTCAGTCCCTGACACCATTTGGTCTTTTGAGCATTGAACTTGGAGCAACTTCTTTGCATTTCCAGGTGTGGCCTAAAGCAAACAACAAAACCAAAGAAAACTACTTATGGCCGTGACTGAGTGGCAAATTTTCTGCCTTATATATATACATATATATATATATATATGTATATATAAGGCAGAAAATATATATATATATATATATATATCAGACAGAAAATTTGAACCCAGTACTGTGCCACCCATATCACACCAAGGGTAATCGCCAGCCTCACAATCAGTGCAGGCCCTTGGGGCGGAGCGATAACACAGCTGATAGGGCATTTGCCTTGTACGCGGCCTACCTGGGTTCGATCCCCAGCATCCCATATGGTTCCCTGAGCACTGCCAGGAGTAATTCCTGAGTGAAGAGCCAGGAGTAACCCCTGAGCATTACTGACTGTGACCCAAAAAGCAAAAATACATACATACATACATACATACATACATACATACATACATAAAATAATTTTTTTAAAAAAATTTTAAAGTATTTTATTATACCACCGTGAGATATACAAATAAAAAAGATATACAATTAAAAAGTTCATGTTTGGGTTTTGGTCATACAGTGTTCCAGCACCCGTCCCTCCACCAGTGCCCATCTCCCACCACCAACATCCCCGGTTCCCTCCCCCTTCCCCAGCCCACCTCCATGGCAGGTTCTTTATTTCTTTCCCTTTCTCTCTCTTTCTCTTTTCCTTCCCCTCCAGACTATGGATTACAGAACATACATTAAAAGGTTGTCATGTGTATCCTTTTGCCTCTATTTAATGCTCAGTTCTAGGTTGGCATTAGTACCCTCGACAATTATTAGCACCCTGTTCCATTTTCTGTCTTACCTAACCTCTGACTCCCACACGTTTGTGATAATTTCCACCTTTGACAAGACCTTCTGATATATGTTTCACTTGACCTTGGATATTGGTATCATAATATGTACATATATATTTATGCCATGCAAATAAATGCAGTCATTCTGTATCTGTCTCTCTCCTTCAGGCTAATTTCGCTCAACATAATCTTCTCCATGTCCATCCATTTATAGGCAAATTTTATAACTTCATTTTTAAATTTAAAAAAAATTTTAAAAAATCAGTGAAGGACCCCAGGAATCTACAACCACAACCATATAATAGCAACCATAAATTTTGAATGGACTTACCTCATGCTTCCACAATTAGCTGACCAACACTGCGGACATATGTATACATGTGTGTATAATTGCTCATGTATATCATATGTGCCTATTGTGTATATTCATGTCACATGTGCATATTTATGCTTGCCTGGGCCCAAGGTGCTTATGAGATGTAGGAGATGAAGAGTTACAAAACTTAGTTGCAGCGCCTTTCTGCCACGCACACAGCAAACCAGCTTTGCAGCAGGAATCTTTGGAGTGACAGTACATTTCATTGTGATTGTGCCCTTTCCTATGACTATTCTCTTTCATCCCTCATTCCAACATGCAGCCATTTTTAGTCCATGAGGTCATTGCCCAACATCAACCATTAATTCAATGAGACAACTGACCCCATTGAATCAAAAGGCAGAAATTGGAATCAGGGTCTGAATGTCATAAGTTTCTTGTGGGACTGGAGTTGGGATGTGAAGGTGTCTGAGGTCAGAGCAGCTGATACAAAGAGAGGCTCAATGAAGGGTGCAGAGTGAGTGTCTGAGCTTTTCACAGCTTCCTATACTGTTTCCGCTCTAACCTCATCCTTCCCACTGCATTCTATGAAACACCTTTGAATCCTTATAATAAACTCTATTTTTCTATTTCAAGAAACTGTGATTCATCTATGCTTCTAGTCAAATAGTGCTTAGCAGGCCATCTGGAAATTGTCTCTTTGTTATCTCTTCATCAAACAAGGACATTTGGCCAGATACCTTCCAAACTCTAGTTTGCATTACTTGGTATCTTGCTGGAGCCTTTTTCGAAGGTAAAGTTAATGAAACGGTAGTGTTTCCTTCTGCAGAACAGGCCAACCTGAAAGAAGCTGTCTTTCTACCCTGTAGATAAGGACTCCACCCACAAGGAGACAGAAGTCTCTATGCGGGAAGGAGTCTGCTAAAATTTGGGGCAAGTAGTTTTATTTCAAATGGGAATTAAATATTACATGCATGTTCTTTTTTCAAATGTGTGATCATGAATATTACATTTATAGTTAAATTAGGAATATCCTCCTAGAACAGAGGTCAAAATACATATTTCCCACTCCCATCTTCACTGTGCTTAGCCCCAACATATAGTCAAATTGCATTTACCACCAAAATAAACCATTGCTTAAAGTTCTTTCTAACATTAAGATTATTTTTTTAAGGTCACACCCAGTTATGCTCAAGGTTAGTCCTGGTTCTGCACTCAGGAATTACTCCTGGTGATACTCGGGGGACCATACGGTATGCTGGGTTTTGGACTCGGGTTGGCCACGTGCAAGGGAAACACCCTACCTGCTGAACTATCGCTCCAGCTCCAGGATTCATAATATGACATTTCCCACTTCAAGGAAGAACAGATTGAACATATGAATGATGCAAAAGACACTAGATTAATGCCAGGCATCAAACACACACTTTCCCCACCCGGTGCTCCCCCAGTTCAGCTCTCCAGGAACAAGGAGTGAGGAGGTAGAGGTGAGCTCTTCTTCACTCCTTAGTCTAAGAGGGAATGAGGGTGGAAGGAAGGATTGAGTGGAGGTCTGTGTGAACTGAGCCTGAAGATGGGGTTTAGAGCAATCAGGGAATGCCACATCTCCTAGGAAGAGGTCAGCCTTTGCTCACCTGTTTCGTTGCTCACAGTGGCAGCTCAGAGGAAGCAGCCCTTGTCCAAACCAAGGATGCATTTCAGAGTGGGCAGGTGGGTGCTTGATCAGTCCCACTGACTCGAGCTGGCAGTGCGCAAGGCATTCCACCACAGCTGCTTGTGCTCTTGTGTTTTACTCCTGGAAAGAGCTACATCCCTTCTCCTTTATTCCCATTCTCGTCACTGCAGAAGAGTCTTCATGGGTCAGAGCTATGGTACACAAATTCAGACATTTGCCTTGAATGCAGCTGACCCAGGTTTAATTTCCAGTTGGCCTCCCAAGCCCACTAAGAGTGATCCATGAGCACAGAGCCAGGAGTGAGCCCTGAGCACTGCTGGGTGTGGCCCCCAAAACAAGCAAACAAAAGTCTTCAGATCTCAGGGGATTCATGAATTTTACTGTTTAATTTGTGGGTGATGGACATGTTTGGCGGAATACCTGGTGATGCTTAAGACTTACTCCAGGACCTGTACTTAGGGATCACTCTTGACAGGGACTGGGGGGACCCTATATGGTGCCAGAGATGCAACCCAGATTGGGGGACCCTATATGGTGCCAGAGATGCAACCCAGATTGGTCTCATTCAAGGCAAGCGCCTTTAGCCCTGTACTGCCTCTCCGTCACATAGCTATTCAATTTGCGGTCTGAGTACTGTCCCATGCCAATCCAGTAAGAAGTCTGCAGGATCCATGCTTCCTCAGATGTCAGAAAATGCAGTTTATCATATATCATATATATCATATATGTTGAACACCCTGCATTCCACGGACCACGAGAGCGACTTCCACCCAAGTCCACCATCCCGATAGAGCCCCAGAATAAACCAGAGAAAGCCCCACACCTGGCTGGCAGCGATCTCCACCATCCACACTCCACAGCTCCTAAGATCTCCACCCAACAGATTAATCCAGTCTCCAGCCCGGCTTGTCAGAAACCCAGCCTACAAGGACCCACCCTTCAGAGACCCACCCTTCAGAGGAGAGTATTTCAAGCCCAGGAATGCTTGCGCCACAGACACAGATACACCCGGCAGAGCAGATACCAGCTTTCCACATTGCGGCGCAGCCACTTTGAGGCTACGCAATTTACCTCCAGATTACCATGAATATTCTACTCACCCCTCTGGAGAGAGCCCCAACAAGGTAATGAGAGTATAGTGCCCACACAGCAGAGCCTGGCAAGCTGTCCGATGCATGTTCGATATGCCAAAACCAGTAACAAAAATGTTTATTTTCCTGACCCGAAAGAGCCCTTAATACGGCAGCAGTAAGAAAGGCGAACAAGCAGTGCCTGATAAAATTTCATGGCCATCCTAGGCTGCCCAAAAAAAGAAGGACTAAAATGATTGTCTGTACTTTCAATGCACGTACGCTGGCATCGGAAGCATATATCGAGGATCTTATGGTGCAAGTGCAAAAGATCAAGTATGACATCATTCCTTTGACTGAGACGAGGAGGCATCAGTTGCATCACGCTGTATTTGACAACGGAGAAGAACTGTTCCTTGGAACATGCGACGACAGAGGCGTCGGTGTCCTTGTCAACACAAACATGGCCGTCAACATTGATTCATTTGAATGCCTAACAAACTGGATAGGATGATTACACTTGAAGAGACATGGCCCACTGCCAGCAATTTCTATCTTCATTGTCTACACACCAACATCCACATCCAAGGAAGATGAAATTGAGAAATTCTACATGGAACTGGAGGAGTTCTATAAAAAGATCACACCTTCTATAAGATCATAGTTGGTGATTTTAATGCCAAGATAGGACCGAGAAGATTGGCTGAAGAACTCCACATCAGGACCCATGGTCTAGAATGGAACGAACAGGGTGAGAGACTATCTGAATTCATCATGTCCACCAAGACCATTCATGGGAACTCACAGTTCCAGAAGGCTGAAGTGAAACGTTGGACATGGGAATCGCCTGGTGGACAGTTCCACAATGAAATTGATCACATCATCTTCAATCGATGGTTTTGTCTGACCGATGTTGCTGTCATCCCCAAATTCAAAACAGGATTGGACCACCGTCTCCTTGGTGCAAAATTCTACTTCACACAATGGGGAGAAAAGGCTGAAAAGTTTAAGAAGAGAACTCCGAGAACGACCACCAACTGGGAACTCTTTGGCACCATTGCAGCAACATGGGGAAGATACCATCATTGATGACATCGATGAAGAATACAGCCGACTGGTTCAGCACCTCCATGATTGTGCAAAGAATGCAGAGAGAGAGAAAGACACAAAAGGACGCCTGTCTTCAGAAACTCTCGAGCTCATTCACCAACGTGGCAAGGCCACGAGCCTCAGGCCGACCAAATGCTAACGTCCAAGATTGCAAAGTGGTACAGAGAAACGATAAAAGAAGACCTCAAAGACAGAAGAGCAGAAATACAGAAATACTGGAAGTTGCAGCAGATGCCGGGAAAAGCATTCGCACCGCCCGCCTGTTCTTCACCAACTATAAGACCAAGATGACTGCCCTCCGACGCCCTGATGTATCTATCACATCTTCCAGAAAGGCAATGGAGAAGATTATCCAGGACTTCTATTCAGATCTCTTTGATAGCCATGTCCACCTGCCCACATACCAAATTCTACAGGATGGATATGTCATTCCCAACGTTCTCCCTTCTGAAATCCAACATGCCATTTCGTCAGTGAGGAAGGGAACAGCACCAGGCCCAGACAAAGTCAGACCTGAACACCTGAAGAATGTGCCTTCAGTACTCATCAATACACTAGCTCGGCTCTTCACATGCTACCTGTCCAAATGTAAGGTGCCCTCTCAATGAAAAACCAGCAGGACAGTTCTACTGTTCAAGAAGGGAGACATTCACAACACTGGCAACTATCGCCCCATCTGCCTGTTGTCCATTATCTACAAACTGTTTACACGAGTCATCCTGAACAGGATTGGCAGAACATTAGATGAAGGGGCAACCATGCGAGCAAGCTGGCTTCCGGAAAGGATTCAGCACAATCGACCATATCCACACGGTAACCAAGCTCATTGAGGTTTGTAGGGAGTACAAGATGCTGCTCTGTCTCACGTACATTGATTTAAAGAAAGCCTTTGATTCTGTGGAGACTGAAGCGGCCATCGAAGCCCTAGCCAAACAGTGTGTTCAAACCCAATACAGCAAGATCCTTCGTGAGCTGTATTACGGATTCACCACCAGGATCTCACCATTTTACAAGGAAGTGATCACTGATGTCAAAAGAGGGGTTCAACAGGATGACACCATTTCACCAAATGAAGAGCGCCACCCTCGAGAACATCATGCGACAATTAGAATGGGAAGGAATGGGAGTGAAGATAGATGTTCAGCAACTACACCACCTCCGCTTTGCTGATGACATCATTCTAATAACACCAAACATTAGCCAAGCGGCACATATGCTGGCTGACTTCAACCGAGAATGTGGAAAGATAGGTCTACAGCTGAATCTAAAGAAAACTATGTTTATGAAAAATGAACTAGTTCCAGAGGCCCCATTCACTCTCAATGAACAGACATCTCTGAATGTAGCAGTTATGTGTACCTAGGTCGAGAAGTCAACATGATGAATGACCTAAAACCTGAGCTGCGCAGGAGGAAGAGAGCGTCATGGAATGCCTTCAAAGGCATCAAAGAAATAGCTAAAAGGACAAAGAACCTCTGGCTCAAGCACATCTCTTTGACTCCACCATTCTCCCTGCATTAACATACGCCTCAGAGACCTGGGCCCTACGAAAGCAGGTTGAGAATGCTATTCGGGTCTCCCAGAGAGGAATCGAAAGAGCTATGCTTGGAATACCACGCCTCACTCAAGTGAGAGAAGGAATCGGAGTTCTGACCTCCGCCTCTATTCCAGAATCAGGGACGCTGTCTTGTTTGCCAAGGCATCAAAAATCAGATGGGCTGGACATGTAATGTGATTTGGAGACAACTGCTGGACTAGAGCCGTTACCGACTGGATCCCATGGGATGTCAAAAGATCACGTGGCCGCCCACCTACAAGATGGACAGATTTCCTGGTCAAGACCCTGAAGGAACAGTTTGAGGCTCTTCATATTACTGAATCAACCAGATGCCATTGGGCTACATTGGCACGTGATAGGGTCCAAGGGAAATGTTACTGGCGCCCACTCGAGCAAATCAATGAATAAGGGGATTCAAGTGATCAAGTGATCAAGTGATCATATGTGTATATATTCGCATATATGCATATGTATATATGTATATACACATACATATGTGTATATACACACCATGTATATATACACATATATATACCATGTATATATACACACATACATATACATATATATGGTTGGGGTTCACTCTTGGCATTGCAAAAGGATCATTCCACATGGGTTCAGGAGACTACATAAGGTAAAGGACCTGGGCTAACCATGTGATGTACTTACTGTGCTATCTCTTTGGTCCCAAAAAGTTAATTTTGAAAATATATATGGATTTTTTTCTTCATATTTTAGCAATTTGAAAAAATTTCAATATCACAAGTCACTGACATCAAAATGCCCTCAAGATTAGTGCTAAGTAAAAAAAAAATTCTTTCTAGCATTAAAACTTACTTGCTATCAAACAAAGAAAATAAAACCTAGTTACTCTTATAAATTAAAATCCTCCATTTTGTGCCTTCTCAATTGAAATATTAGTTAACATGGCAACAACAATTGTGCAGACTGGAACAATATTGTCAATTCCATAACAATTCCACAACAGTATCAATTCTAAACATAAATCTTAAATAAAGGCCTAAGAACTTGCACTTGCTTTGATTATGTAATTTGCTTGATATTTTTTTCCCCTAGAGGACACTTTTGTTTTGTTTGGGAAAAGAAATCAAATTATACTAAAACCAAGTTATCTACTATTTCTTAGTAGATTAAACGCAATTATATGTGGCTTAAAACAACATGCACAATAATATTTGTTGAAAAGCCTATCTTTGGAAAATGAGGTCAGACAAAACATTTTGTATTCACATCTGATTATGCTCCATAACAGTAAAAAAAAGTATTGGTGGAAATACTGCTTGACTATTTTCCTAAGAACCTGTGTGCGCAAAGGTAGCTTGGTCAAACTCGAAAGGAATAGAAGCAGCCTAGAGAAAAAATATACATGTATGTATATATGCATACATATACATGTATGTATATGTATGTATATACATACATACATATATAAGCTATAAAACTAACCTAGTTGAGAATTCCCATAAGGTAGGAAAATTAAGAAAATACTTCTTCCCAATTTATATGATTATTCCTAACATTTCCTTCTTGTACAGTCTTTCATTCAACTGTACCCGACAACATTGCTAATTATATACGTCTGTCATTCTGTTAGGGTCTATAGAGGATACTTAAAAAAATGAAACACATTCTCACTCTTAAAGACTATACTTTTAGTTGGAGAAACAGGATACAGACATAGATACTTATGTGTTATCAGTGAATAAAAAGTTCAGATTGAGGGAGAGAACATGTGTCCTTTTTCTCAGGCTGCATATGAGGAGGAGATGTGGTGAAAGGTGTGTCCAGCAGGAAGGGAGGCAGATTGCAAACACTAAGGAAATTTAGGGGCATAACAAATCAGAGAGAAAATGTAAAGCACAATTGCTCTTGATCAAGATAAGGCCCGTCTAGCAGAGTAATGAGATGTCAAACAGGAAAGTTATCTTTTTCCTAGGCACATTCTACTCCCTGGTCTTGATTTCATGGCTTGAAGCCCATCCTTCTCTTTTTTATTCCTTAAAGAAAGATCCATATTACTCTTTTTTTTTCCTTCTATGCATATCTTCTCATCTGTATTCTGGTCCCTGTGGATCTTATGCAATCAAGGGACACAATTACATAACCTTCCCATTTCAAGTTCATCTTCCTAAAGATAATGTAACCTCTACAAAGTTTCAAATCTATTACACGGGTAGACTTTTATATTATTAGGCCAAGATAAATGTTTCCCCTTTCCTTCCCCTGCTCAATCTTCAGTCGTGGGTTTAACTGTGAGATAGCTGTTTTCTGAACAAAAGATGATCCACCTTTCCTCAAAAACCCTGAAAACACTGTAAAGCTATAATTGTCTTATAAGAGGTGCTAAAAATAGTACTCAACTAAGGTGGTAGAGACCAGAAAGTTGAAAGAACCAGGAAAGCAAAGTTACAATTTAGGCCTAAGGGCCAACAAAGATTTAGGACATAGTAGGTCACAGTTTTCTTTTTAAAAAAAATTTTTTGGACATAACCAGTGGTGCTCAGGGTTTACTTCTGGCTCTCTACTTAGGGATCATTCCTGGCAGGAATTGGGGAAATAATCTGACAATATGGGGTGCCAAGGATCAAACCCAGTTCTATGTGCTTTGAATAAGTCAGCATATAAGAGATGGACAAAAATAAGAAAAAATCATTGCTAAACTTAGATGTCATTGATAAGTAGCCATGTCTATTTCTCAATAGAAAAGAGGGGTTGGGTGGTATCAAGCAGAAACTACAGAGGGAATGGATAGCAATGAAAATAAGGAAAAAGATAAGATAACAACTTTGACGGGTAGGATATTTGATGTAAGGCTTTAATTGGGTGTAAAATACCTTGAAATAGTTGTAACCAAAAATAGGAGAGATTGGAGATAGTCTTCTAGCTGACAAAGATGATGAATAGGAATGACTGGAGTTGAGAAACTGAAGCCAAGTTACCAAGAGTAGACCCATTTTATTTTGAGAAAAGGCAGAAGTAGTCAAGAATGTAGGAAGAAACAAAAATAATCACATCTTTAAAAGTCAGTATTGCAACAGATAAGTCATTGGGAAAGATTTGCTTCGTCAATGAAAAAAAAGTCAAATCATCTGTTCAGGCTTTGAAGTGCAGATATTATTCTAGAGAACTCAACATCTCCTTAAAATTTTTTAATTAAATTCTGTTAGAGCACCATGATTCACAATGTTATACATAGTTGAGTTCTAAATATTCAATGTTCCAACACCAACTGACCACTAGTGTCAACCTCCCTCAATGTCCCTTCCCACCATCCCCACATCCACATTTTATGCTTCTTTTTTTAAATTTTGGTCACAGCCAGCAGTGCTCAAGGGGGTACTCCTGGATCTGCACTCAGGAATTACTCCTGGCAGAGCTTGGGAGACCTACGGGATGCTGGGGATCGAACCCAGGTCAGTCTCATGCAAGTACTATGCAAGAACCCTACTGCTGTATTGTTGCTCCAGCCCCAAGCCCACACAGTAAAGTTCAATTATTATAGTTTGAATGTCATGTTTTTAGCATTGTGGGCTCTGTGGTTTGGATATTTAGCTATACCACTACTTTACACACCAATATATATAAGACTCCTTGACCCCTGCCCCCACTACTTCCCATATGTCACTTCTTCCCCTCTCAATTTCTTTTCTGTCCTCCTTTATACTCTGGGGCCAAGGACAATCTACACATTCTACCTTTCATTTTTTTCACTATCACTGTCTTTCCATTGTTCATCGATTTACTTGAGCGGGCACCAGTAACATCTCCATACATCCTGTCACAAGCAAGTGTAGCCCAAGGGCATCTGCTTGCTCCAGGGACAGGAAGAGCCTCAAACCATTCTTCAGGTCATAGAATTGATGAGATCCATTATTGTTACTAGTTTATTTATATTTTAATCACCATGCGATGGACAATTACGAAGTTCTTCATAATAGGGTTTCAGTCATACAGTGTTTCAGCACCCATCCCTTCACCAGTGAACATTTCCCAATAGCAATACATACTCCGTTTTGGAACATTTCATTTTTCCCCCTGTCCAGTTATACTATATACCACATATAAGTAAAATAATCCGGTGTTTGTCCTTCTTATGACTTACTCATTTGATGTATCTTACAATTCCATCCATGTTTCAATGAATTGTGTGATTTCATAATTCCCTATAACTGCATAGTATTCCATTATGTGTGTGTATATATATACATATATATGTATATATATACACACACATATATACATATATATGATTCATTTATTTATTTTTGGACACCTAGGGTGATTCCAAAACCTAGTTATTGCACTAAATGCTGCAACGATTAATGGTTGCATTTGTCATTTTGAATGAATGTTTTTGTGTCCTGAGGTATAGATACCCAGAAGTGGAATTGCTGGGCCATAGGGCAACTCGATTCTTAGCTTACTGAGAAATTTCTGTACTGTTTCCTCAACAACTTTTATGAGAAATTTGAGAGGCAAAATGAAAAGGTCAATGAGTTGTCAGTCACATATTGGAGCATAGTTCATGAACTGAAGAAGTTAAGGCACTTCTCCTGGGTGCAGCTACTGAAGCTCCCATCCAGGGTGAGCACCACCAGGCATTGCTCCCGAGTTCACACAGAAATAACCCCTGAACACCACCAGGGGTCACTCATGAGCACAGAACCAGGAATAGCCCCCCTGAATACTATCAGATGTAACCCAACTCACCCCTCCCACCATCACCACTGATAAATAAAATTTTGTATTTTTTCTTAACAAATAAGGAAGTATAGTTTCCATGCAAAATTCATCACAACTTTCCCACCACCTTGCTTTCCTAGCCTTAAATTTTCAGTTGCTCTGGTTGTATCTCTTCTATTTTGGTTGTCTCTCTGCCATTGTTCCAGGACCCTTCCTTGCAATGGTTACAGGACCCATGCAGTGATTGAACTCGAGTCTCCTGAATTCAAAGCCTGTGCTTAGCCCATTAAGCTCTCTCTGTTCCTCTCTTCAACTCTTCTTGGAATCCAAGAAGATGTAAAGTTTTTCTCTTTTTTAAAAAATTTTGTTTTTAGAAAGACTCTGATTTACAAAATTGTTTATAATATATTGACAGCCACCCAAGCACTAAGAAATGGGTAAGACTAGTGACTTATCACAATAAAAAATTTAGAGGTGGCCAGAGTGTGAGGGCAAGGGCACATGGTCTGCATGTGTTGTAGCCTGGCTTTGATCCTGGGCACCCAAGGTGCCTAGCAAAGCACCACTGGGGAAACACCCAAGCACTGAGCCAGGAACACTCCCATGTACCACTGTATGTGTCCCCCAAAAAATTAAAAAAGGGAAATGCATAAAAGCTATAAATGAAGAAGTAATTAAGATATTCACAAATTATCAAAAGCTGAGAAAACTTGTTATCACTAGACATAGCCTGCAAGAAACAGTAAATATTGTCCTTTGGAATAAAATAAAATAGGACAGTAACTTGCAGTAATAAAAATAAATAAAGATAACCAATAAAAATAAATGTATAGGTAATTATAATCCAGTATTATTGCAATTTTGGTTGGCAACTCCACTTTTTATTTTTATTTGTTTTTTGGTTTTTTGAGGGACGCCACATTTGCCATGCTCAGGAGTCACTCCTGGCTCTGAACTCAGGAGTCGCTCTTGGCAGTGTTTGGGACAGGGACCATATATGGTTTAGAGAATTAAACTGAGGTCTGCTGCATTCAAGGCAAGCATCCTAACCCCTGCACTATCTTTCTGGCCAGATCACTTTTAACTTTCTACATGATTTAAAGAAATATTAATATATACCTTTTATTAATATGCAAATGCAATGTATAGGATCAGACCTCAGAATGTGAGGGTGGGTACCAATTTCATGTGCCCTTGAAATTAAGTTGGCATAAATTCAAATTAGAATGTTATAACTTTCATACATTAAATGGAAACTCCCAGGCCAGAGCGATAGCCCAACAGGTAGGTCATTTGCCTTTGTACGCAGCCCGCCCATGCCAGCCCAGGTTCGATCTCTGGCATCCCCATATGGTCCGCCGAGCACCGCCAGGAGTAATTCCTGAGTGCAGAGCCAGGAGAAACCCCTGAGCATTGCCGTGTATGACCCAAAAAAGCAACAAAAAAAAATGGAAACTTCCCTGGCAACCAAAAATAAAATAGCTATAGAATGTACAATAAGGATGTGAGAATGGAATCAAAGCATTACATTGCAAAAAATATCAAAACACCAGAAGAGAGGGTCCAATATACTCGATGCTTGTTTTGCACAGTGGAGACCCAGATTCAATGTCAGCACTCACGTGGGCCAATAAGCATCACCAGGAACAATCCCCAGCACCACCAGGTATGGCTCCAAAGTGAAACAACAAAAATTCAAATACCAAAGGCAGTAATGGAGGAAGTGAGGGAGCAAGAGAAAAGCTATAAGCAAATGGAAAATATGTTTCTTATCAGCTATTACTTTAAGTGCAAGGGGTTAAAGCTCTCCAATCAAAATATAGAAGCTGGCAGTCTATTTTTTAGTTACTCTGTATATTATCTCCTAAAGCCTCATTTTTTTATTTTATTTGCCAAAATAAACCTTATTACTCTAAGAGAGGAAAAATTCCGTTAGATAAAACATTATCTCTTTGACTTCTTGGCATATTTTTCTTCAACTCAGAATAAGGATGTGAAATTCAGGCCCTACATAACTGTTCATGGCAGGGCCAAGAAGAATATTATCGCTTTAAAGTATCACTTACATGGATGACAGCCAGCACTGGACCAACAGACCAAGGTCATTCTTCCAAACTCTGAACCACAAGGTGTTCTTCTAAGTTCTGAACCCTCTGAGCCAGCTCCAAGGGTAAAAGAGTGTATAGGACAGAGATTCCTCTTTGGAGTCTCCATCTGAAGAGACTATTTTCAGGCATTGTGGATAAACCATTCCCCAGGGCCACTTCCCATCTACTACCTTTGTTTCTGCCCTCCACAGAACATAGTTCTTTGTACTCACACTCCTTATAATAAATCCCTACACCATACACAAAGCAGAGATTTGCTTAAGATGCAAAGATAAAAATAGGCTGAAAAAGCGAAAGGATATTAAAAGAAATCCTATCCAAATGGAATCAAAAGAAGTCTGGGGTAAGGAAACTATCAGACAATAGACTGAATCCTGAGTTCATTTCCTTGGATTCTGGACCACACATGAGACCCAATTCTAAGAGCTTTGCACCTACTCATTCATAAAGCATTCAGAGGTTGATGGTATTGGCCACCTGTCCAGTTGAGGGAACCAGTCCAGAAATGCCCAATGATTCATTCATCTTCACTCTGCTTTAGGCTAGGCCAGGAAACCAGCCTTGAGTGTCTTGTGATGGTTGTGCTCTAAACACAGTCTACAACCCGGTCTTCTTTCTCTACAACCAGATTAGTTCCTTTCTCCTCTTTCTGTGGCTAGGAGCCTGCTCTGTCTTGACTTCTCCTCCATGGAGTTATCTTATTTGTCATCCATTAAACCCAGCTCCAAGCTGTCCTCTCTGTTGTCTTCTACAACCTCTTTCTCAGGCTCACGTCTTCTGTCCTCTCAGGCTTCCTCTTTCATGCATTTCTCCTGATGCCCAAATGCCACAATGTTCTCAGGGGCAGCATTGTGGACTTACTTGTTTACTTCTCTTTCCCAGATCTGTCACATGTGAACTCTCAGACAATGCTAAATTCAAATCAGAGGATAAAGGTTGATCTTCATTTAGTGGTTCAAATACTGGCTCATTGAGTTAGAAGTCAGACAGATCTGTGGAGTGTGAAAGACCCAAGGACATCTTTGGAAAGGAAAAGCCCTGGTCTTTGCTCTGCAGGATGAGCAAAGCAGAGTTTGGGATGCTGGCGTGGGGGGTGGGGGAAGCAGCTTAGGCCTCATAGATATTAATGTCCTGGGGTCTCTAGGTGCTGATGAATAAAACAAACAAATTGGAGCAGAGGCTGTGGGCAAGGCAGTCAGAAATCGGTGGTAGGAAGTCAGAATCCTACCAGAAACACTGACCCCAGCATCTTCTTAAAGTTCTGCTTCTTAAACAAAAATACGAAACATAAAAACAAGAAAGCTGGGTTTAAAATACTTTTTTTCATTGAACTAGATAGAGATACTTTAGATAATTTTTTTTGCTGTTGTGCTCATTAGCGGCAGTGTTGGGATATCTGCTGTACGTAAAGGTGTTGCTACCTTTTCTTTGCAACCAGGTTCTCTGCTGCACTGCCATTGACATCTGTCCAAGTCAAGAGCCAGATCTCCCCTAGTTGCCCACACTTGGGTACATTCCTGGCATGCAATGCACTGGCTGTGCCATGGATCACTCCTCGAGATGACGCAGGAAAGACTGCAGAGTAGGCTGGGGCCTGGGCTGAGACATGCACGCCATGGGTGACTAATGGATGTCTCTACAAAGTCGACAGGTTATTGGCTTGTGCTATCTGAATTGTGCCATCTTTCCTGCTTAATCTTTGCTCTTATTATCACCTTTCTTTTGACTCAAGGTGAGGAACATAAGGAACCTATAAATATTCTTCTCAGCAGATATCAGCAGAAGCAGAAACTCCCCACTATTTCACAGAAAATCCCAGACCCCTCAAAATTTCTTTGAGGGCAGTGGGAGACAATGCTTCCCCCAATTTGCCTACTTATACCAAATGAGGTTCAAAATCAGGAGCAAGGAATGATTATTTGAGGAAATGTTTTCTTTTACTTCTACTTATTTGCCTTCTATGCTTCACAAAAGCAAATAACATTTTACAGTCACTTTTGTGTTTAAAGATTACCTTGATAACCTGGAGCTCCAGTAAACTCCTTTTGCAAATGGGCAGTGTTCTACACATTTCATTTACTTGCCTTCAATTGCCAATCTGCTAAACCAAGAAGCCTAGCTCATGCCTCAGATTTCAATTTCCAACTCTGTCCCTCCTCAGTGTAAACACATTGCAACATCTTCTCATCCCACAGAACACATGACATTGTCACAATATTATTACTGTCATTCCAATATGGCATTTTCTTACAAATGCTTTCTGGAAATTCCAACTGTTGGCTCTATACCCATGGATCACTCTTGGGCTTCAGAGGTCTATATGCAGTGCTGGAGTCAGACTTGGACTGGTCAATACAAGACAAGTGCTTGCCTGCTTTCTGACCTACTAACAGAGATATGTTAAAGTCATCATATGCTGTTCAAGTGAAGCCACCACCGACTGACCCATGCTACATTTTGGTGTTAATCTTAATTTCGTGTTCAGGAACTAGACATTTTCCTCCATGGATGGAGATACTGCTTGTGTCCTTAAAAGGTCTTGACAAGGAAGTCTGATCATCTTGTAGGTGGGCGGCCAAATGATCTTTTGACATCCCGTGGGATCCAGTCGGTAACGGCTCTAGTCCAGCGGTTGTCTCCAAATCGCATTACATGTCCAGCCCATCTGATTTTCGATGCCTTGGCAAATGAGACAGCATCCCTGAATCTGGAATAGAGGCGGAGGTCAGAACTCCGATTCCTTCTCTCACTTGAGTGAGGCGTGATATTCCAAGCATAGCTCTTTCGATTCCTCTCTGGGAGACCCGAATAGCATTCTCATCCTGCTTTCGTAGGGCCCAGGTCTCTGAGGCGTATGTTAATGCAGGGAGAACGGTGGAGTCAAAGAGATGTGCCCAGAGCCGGAGGTTCTTTGTCCTTTTAGCTATTTCTTCAATGCCTTTGAAGGCATTCCATGCCGCTCTCTTGAAGGAATTCCATGCCGCTCTCTTGAAGGCATTCCATGCCACTCTCTTGAAGGAACGGTTTGAGGCTCTTCATATTCCTGAATCAACTAGATGCCATTGGGCTACATTGGCACGTAATAGGGTCCAATGGAAATGTTACTGGCACCTGCTCGAGCAAATCGATGAATAATGGGATTCAAGTGATCAAGTGATCAAGTCCTTAAAAAGGCCACAGTCCTAAGGACCATGGCAGGAATGACTCCTGGTGACAGGCATTCTAGTTTCAAGTACCAAAACTATCCCCAGCACAGGGCATAATGGAGGCAAAGAGGAAGGTCACCCCTGCAGGCTGAGGACTGAAGACAGAATCCTGCAACATCCTCCCTAAGGCTTTTCCTGGGACACACCAAGAATGTGTGGGGTGAGACTAGGTTCTTTGCTTTTTTAATAATTTTTTATTGAATCACCATGAGATACACAGTTACAAAGTAGTTCATGATTGGATTTCAGTCATATAATGTTCCAGTACCCATCCCTCCACTAGTGTACATTTCCCACTACCAATGTCTCCAATTTCCCTTCAGTCACACCTCACATCACACCTCACACCCTGCTTCTGTGGCAGGCATTCTCTCTCTCTCTCTCTCTCTCTCTCTCTCACACACACACACACACACACACACACGCAAGCATATGCACACTCTCTCTCTCTTTCTCTCTCTCTCTCTCCTCTCTTTCCTTTTGGACACTTCATTTGCAATACACATACTGAGTTTGTCATATTTGTTCCTTTACCCACTGTTAACAAGCTGTCTTGTCCAGACTGGTTATTTCCAACTATCTTTCATAGTGTTCCTGTCTCTTTCCTAACTGAACTTCCCCTTTCCAAGGGCCCTTTGTTTCAGGAGCTATGAATCCAGAGGGGAAGCCTGGATCCTCAGAAGGGTGTGAAGACAATCAGAGGGGGAAAACTTGCATCTATATGTCAGTGGGGTTCTCCCTGACATAAACCTCCTCCTTCCTACCGAACTCCCAACCCAGAGATTACTGAGGCTGGGGGAACCCCGGGAGTACTTTCCTCTGTTCCCATGGGGACGCGGAGGTTTACCACCTAGCCCAGTCCCTATTGAGTGACCTGTTTTCCATGGCCAGCCTCACTTTGTAAGCAACAAATTGCCCACGCCTCTGACAGTTGAGTCCTTGACCAATGCATTTAAAATATCTAGGCCACGGAAGCCTAAATATTTTAAAGGTCTACTACTTCAAATATCTGGGGATAAAAGAAAATCTTTACTAGTGTTTACAGTTGCTCCCGAAATTCTCTCTTCAGTCTCTGTATTTTTATGCTCTACATTTTCATTCAATTAGAATTCATGACCGTATGTGGTTGCCAAAACCACCCCACAGCAGGCCTTGAATTTAGAAAGAAGACAAGTGGCTGAGGCCACACTTCTGTCCTTCAGTCATGGAGCCAAATGTAAAGACAGAGACTCTGTGGCTTGGGCAGACCTGTCCATGCCTCTACTCCTCCCAGCTGCCACAGAGAACAGCAGTTGTAAAGGCATCTTGAAATAAAGGTGGCACGAGCTGAAACCTCTCTCTGTGAGGTTGGGCAGGAGGAGGCAGGGGGAGAAAAGTCTCTGTGGCTCTGGGCAGCGAATACTCAGAGGGACACTCAAAGGATCTGTGAAGAGACCTTGCAAGGCCTGTCCCAGCCTCAGGATTCAGTCACAATCCTCAGACTACAGGCTTCTGTGAACTGCTTCTTCCTACTGGCTCCTTGGGCTCTGTGCACCCACTCCGGCCTACACTAGGCGTCACTGTATGGCCTCACTCATGGCAGGAAAGTGTCTGACTTTTTGACTTAGCTCTGATGCTCCATGACTATGGTTCCTGCGTCTGAGCATTCAGCCAGCATATGCCCACCATCAGCTGTCCCTGTGAACATGGACTATCCAGACAAGAAAGGAGTTACACCTCAGTGAGTCACACAACTTGGACCTGTATGACTCAAGGGAGCCACTGACTTCTGCCCTCCATGTGCAATGAACCTGAAGTTTTTACAAACATGGCCCACCTCTTCCCTGCTGCCTCCCTCCACAACCTCCCTTTGGTCATCTGTCTAACTTTTCTGTGGGACGTTATTATCAGTTAACCTGTTTTCTCTTCCTGCCACTTTATATAGGAACTATTTCTACACCCATCTGAAAGGGGTGGGAGGAGGGAGTATGGGGGGACCCTTCCTGAAGTTTGCATTATTTGCTTACACGGTTGACAATGATGGTAGTTAACTGACTGCCAAGAAGAAAGTATCAGTAAGGTAATTTTAAAAAGGGCTTCTGCTGGCTGGCACATATCATGAAGAGCAAGAACAACAAATGCTGCCGGGATTGCGGGGAAAATGGCACTCCTCATCCATTGTTGGTGGGAATGTCGGACTAGTACAGCCTTTCTGGAAAACAATATGGACATTCCTCCAAAGACTAGACATTGAGCTCCCATTTGACCCAGCCATATCACTCCTGGGAACATACCCTGGGAAGCCAAAAATACACAGTGTAAAGACCATCCCTACTTTTATGTTCATAGCAGCATTATTCACAATGGCCAGAATCTGGAAACAACCAGAGTGTTCGAAAATCGATGACTGGATAAAGAAACTTTGGAACATCTACACAATGGAATACTATGCAGCTGTCAGAAAAAATGAAATTGTGAAATTTGCCTATAAATGGATGGACATGGAGAGGATCATGTTGAGTGGAAATTAGCCAAAAAAGAGAGATAGATATAGAATCACTGCATTTATTTGCATGACATAAATATATATATACATATATATGTACATATATGTACATATTATGATACCAAAATCCAAGGTCAGGTGAAGCATGGAGCAGGAGGTCTTGTCAAGGTGGAAATTATCACAAATGTGTGGGAGTCAGGCTAGGTAAGACAGAATGGAACAGTGTGCTAATAATTGAGACGAAGTGCTGATACCAACCTAGAACTGAGCATGAAATACAGGCAAGAAGATACACATGACAACCTCTTAATGTATGTATTGTAATCTACAATGTGGAAGGGAAGGAAAAGAGAAAGAGAAAGAATTTAAGAACCTGCCACAGAGGCAGGCTGGAGGAGGGAGAGAGAATCGGGGACATTGGTGATGAGAAATGGGCACTGGTGGAGGGATCAGTGCTGGAATATTGTATGACCGAAACCCCAAATATAAACATCTTATGGACATCTTTGTAACCGTATATCTCATGGTGGTATAATAAAATATTTTTTAAAAGGGCCTCTGCTGTTTTGAGTTATGTGGTAAAAGGTTGGGCAGAACCACTGTGAGTCCAACCTGAAGAAGTAGACGCCATATTGTGCCTTAGGGTCATAAGTTTACAACCTAGTAAGAAAAGCATGCTAGACCCCAAGAACATAAACATAAGTGCCCAGACATCAGGCCACAGATAACAGGATGTTACCAGAAACTGGGTCAAAGAAGACAGGAGCAAGAGCACAGGGGAAAGGAGGAAGCGAGTGATGAGATGTTTCATGACTGTTTTGAGGTTTGCATGTGACATGGCTCCATATTTTGAAAACTGGAAGTCAGAAAGTTAGATGGAACTAACTTCTCAATTTGTTTTCCATATTTTTTGCTTTGGATTAGATAATTGTAGGAAAGCAAAAACTCATCCTGCTCATGTAACCCTTAGAGTGTATAAAAATGCAAAAGCTTCAGTAGCTCTGGGTTCCAGGTCTCAAAGGTTTGAGAACTCTCAGCCTCAGTGCTGAGCCTTTCTGTCCTAATACATTTTTCCTTTCTGTCCCAATATATCTCTTTATGTCTTCTGTCTTGTTCTTGGTGTCTCAGTTGCAGTGTCTTAACAGTGGTATTGCAAATATGTGCACGTGTGTGCCTCTGTGTGTATACATGTGTGTGTGTATTTGAAGCTGTGTCAAACCCAGAACTACATCCAGAGGAAGCATACATCCTACCCAGCTATACCCATAGCTATCACATAATTTTTAAGTAAAAGTTACCTGCCATGTGCATGGGTATTGTATATTGTTCGATTATTTTCTTACTCTGGGAAATTTTTAAGGTGTTGTAAATGATCAAAGCAAAATTCTATCTTCGTTCTTCCACTGTAGTGCTTTTCAGAGACAAATCTGCCTCAGTATGTCTTACCTGTACTCCCTGGATAGGGAAATGTATTAAAGAAACAATTACGTAGGGGAGCCTTGTTCGCCCCAGAGTCTGCAGAGCGTTCCTGGTTCAGAATGAATGAGGTCTGGGTTTACAGTGGGCCTCTGTCACTGCCTGTCCAGCTAGTCAGGAGAACCAGCATCTCCCTTGCACTCAACAAGTGCACTAGACTGTTCTGCAGCAAGGACCCAGTCTGCCTTTTGCTGGCTCTGCCCTGACAGCAGTGATTTGATACAGGATTGACAGAATACCCTCAACCCTTATGTCAAAGAAAGAGGTGCTATCAAGCATCTGAATTCCCCAAGCACAGCACAATCAACACTGGGCTGTAGCATCCAGGAATCTGTCACTGGTGACTATTAAGGGCTGGATGGGCTGTCTCCACCCCCCCATGCTGGAGTCCTACCCCACCCAGTACCTAGGGCCCGACTGCAGCTGGAGACAGGCTTCACAGAAGTGATGGAGAGTAAATGCCGCCATCAGCCAGGATCTAGTGTGACTGGGTCCATTTTAGAAGAGGGGAACTGGACACAGCACAGGTAAGACAATGAGAAGGAGCAGGTGAAGCGGGCCAGGACAAGCCCCAGTCAGAGGACTCAGGATACCTTGACTTTGGACTTCTGACCTCCCAAACTATAAGGAACACACTCCCACTGGTTGTTTAGGTCACCATCCTGTGGGACTTTGCTCTGATTGATCTGGCAGACTAAAGTTGACTCAGTCCAGCATTTGCCTTTTCCCTGAGCACTTTACCAGTTGTCATGTGCGGACACTGGCTAAGGACTCATGTTCCATTTAACATCCATAGCAAGCCTCCAAACAAACCTTAATGACTACCACTTAAAGAGTAAGAAGACTGGGGTGCAGAGAGGTTGAGGGACTTACCAAAATGATAAGTAAGTAGAGAGGCGGGAGGGAGTCCAAGGCCAGTTGCAACAGCGCTCCCACTAGTGACCGCTTTGCTCCTGGGCCCAAGACAGTCTTGTTTCTTGGTTGAAAGGCTGCAGATTCCCCTCTGCTCCTGCCTCCTCCTCCTCCTTCTGGTAGGATCGAGGCCAGGACCAGGTGGAGGCAGGTGCGGCTAATGAGCTGTGAAGGTTATTGTTCACAGGCAGCCTGGTGAGGCTGGAGGGGTTCCCAGAGACATGGTCCCCACAGAGCAAATGCACAAGGCCTGCGTCAGACCCCCTCATAAGCCAGCCAGCATCTTCAAGGGCCTTTGCCGGCTCCAGCCCACCCGGCCCCATGTAGTGCCTGGGTAAAGCCAGGTAAGTCCTATAGTAGCTCACATGCTCTACCTGACTTTGCAGAACAAATAAAGTCATTTTTCTAAGTTTTCCATTATTTCTCTCTTACATATTTGTTTAAGTTTGTTTTTTAATAGACCAAACCAGGAAGTTCTCAGGGCTTACTCCTGGCTATGTGCTTATGAGGGATCCCTGGCATAGCTTGGGAAATCATATGTGGTGCCAGGGAAAACCAGAGTAGACTGCATGTAAGAAAATGCCTCACCTTTGTACTATCTCTCAACCCATCTTTTTCCCTTTAAAAAATTATTTTATGGAGTGATATCAATAGTACAGTAGATAAGGCGCTTGCTTGCCTTGCATGCAGCCGGCCCGAGTTTGATCCTCAGCATTCCATATAGTCCTCCAAGAATGCCAGGAGTGATACTTGAGCACAGAGTCAGTAACTCCTGAACATTTCTGGGTGTGAACCAAAAAGCAAAAATCAAATTATTTCAGGGATCAAAGTGATAGAACTCTGGGTAGGAAAGAAGAAAGAGAGAGAGAGAGAGAGAGAGAGAGAGAGAGAGAGAGAGATGCCTTCCATAGTGGCGGGTGGGGAGGAGGGAGGGAAACTGGACACACTGTGGTAGAAAATATACACTGGTGAAGGAACAGGTGTTGGAACATTATGCTTCAAATACAATCATGAACAATTTTGCAACTGTGTATCCCATAGTTTTTAAATTTTTTAAAAAAAAATCAGTGGGTAGGGCACTTTTCTTGCAGCCAACCAGGATTTGATCCCTGGCACCCTATGTGGCTCCCTGAGCACTGCTAGGAGTGATTCCGTGAGCACAAAGCCAGGAGGAAGCCCTGAGCATAACCAGGTGTGACCCCAAAACAAAGAAACAAAACATTATTTCATAGTGTGATACCAATATCCAAGGTCAAGCAAAATATAGATCGGGTGCTCTTGTCAGTGGGTGGAATCTACAGCAAGTGTGTGGGAGTCAGAGGTTAGGAAAACAAAGAAGGGGTCAGCGTGCTAATAATCATTGGAAATGATAATACCAGGCTAGAACTGAGCACTAAATATAGGCAAAGGTATAGGCAAAGGGATATGCATGCTAACCTCTAAATGTATGTATTGCAAGTCACAATGTGTAAGAGAAGGGAGGAGATAGAGAGAGAGAGAGAGAGAGAGAGAGAGAGAGAGAGAGAGAGAGAGAGGAGGCAAAGTGCCTGCCATAGAGGCATTCTGGGGAGGGAAGAGGGAATCAGGGGACATTGGTTGTGGGAAATGGGCCCTGGTGGAGGGATAGGTGCTGGAACTCCACATGACTGAAACCCAAGCATGAACACCTTTGTAATTATATATCTCACGGTGGTATGATAAAAAGTTTAATATTATTTCAGAGCTGAGAATCTAGCTCAAAGGGCTGAAGCGACCCTTCCCAACTCCAGCACCAACCGGAAGTAGCCAAAGAAAACAAAACAAAAAACTGTTTTATTGCATATTTGAAGAACATTTCATAAAGTAGAATTGTTTTTGTTTTTATTTTTCTACTTGCATGCCAACGTTTATTTAACACCTACTTTATATAAAGACCCAGGTTTTGCAGCAAAGATGGATTCTTTGCTTAACTCACTGTTCAAAATGTGTTTCCTTGAATAGCCACTGTCGGCAGGGTTGTGGTGAGAAAGGAACCATCATCACTGTTGGTGAAAATGTTGGCGGTCTAATCCAGTACCTATGGAAAGCAATATTGAAAATAGTATGGAGATCTCTCAAAAAAAAATAGGAATAAAACTCCCACACAACCCAGTAATACCATTTCTTGGCATCTGTTCCCAAAACATGAAAACATTAATTCAGAAAGACATATACAAACCTATGTTCATCATCACCACACTTAGTACAATAGCCAAGATATGGAAACAACCCAATGCCCAACTACAGATGAATAGATCAAGAAGTTTTATATATATATATATATATATATATATATATATATATATATATATATGTGTGTGTGTGTGTGTGTGTATACACACATTTAACTTCTTGATATATTTATACATACATACATACATACATAAATACACTGTGGAATACAATGGATATCATGCGATCATACTGACTGGTCAGAAGGAAAGGGATAGATAAAGAATGGTCTGTCTTATATGTGGGACTTAAAGCTAAAAAAGCAAGGTAAGAACAAAGGGTCAAGAACAAAGGCCTTTAATGGGAGAACTGATCAATACCACGGAGTTTGTGGGGCCAGGGACATTGAAAACTTTGAGGTAGAAAGGTGGTTACATTGGCAAGGAGTTTGTTGTTGGAATTTTGTACATAGGAAACCATCATTATCAATATCATAAACCACAGAAACTCAATCAATTAAAAAATTTTAATGTGTTTCCTTGAAGAACTAATAAAAGAAAAAACACATGGTCAAAGCCACATTATTGAACTGAAGGATGCTTGGCAGTCATCAGTAACTGGATCAGAATTCATATGATAAGGTGTCAGCTTTTAATATAACATTTTAAAGATATGCTTTCTAGAAGGGCCTTACCAGGGAGTATTCAGTATGGAAACTTTATAGGTTCCTCAAACTGCAGAGAAAATAGTCTTGTGCCTGCCTTCAAGTCTCGGGATACTTTATGCTCTTTAACACATAGTCACACAGATGGCAAGGAATTTGATTCCTTTTGATGTTGTTGGAAATAGAATTCTTTTCTTTTTTTTTCCTTCCTCTTTTAGGTCATACCTGGTGGTTTTCAGGTGGTGCTCCTGGCACTGCTCAGGTGACCATGCAGTGTTTGGAGCCACATGCAAGCCCCCTGCATGCAAAGCATGTGCACTAGCTACTTCCCTAGTCCTATCATTGTTTTCTTGATCTCTTTCTCTTCTTGTTTATTGTTTGCATGTAGAAATGCAACAGATTTTGGTGTAGTGATTCTGTGGTAAGGCACAGATATCTATTAAAGCCACTAGATGATCAAGTGTTGCACCAGGTCAGAAACCATTTCTTTAGTCCACAAGAATCAAAATAAACCTAGAGACTGTTCAAAAGCTTCCCGAGTACAGATGACTATATATCTGAAGATATGACTATGCTTTCTTATCTTCAAGAACTTCTACAAGTGTCCTTAAAAACGTGCCTCATTTAAAGATGGAGTATAGGAGCTAGAGAGAAAGGATAGTGGGTTGGGTGCCTGCCTTGCATGTGCCCAACCTGGATTCAAACCCCAGCACTCCATATGGTCCCCTAAGCATAGAGCCAGTAGTAAACCTTGAGCACACTATATCACTGTCTTCCCGTTCATCATCGATTTGCTCGAGCGGGCACCAGTAACATCTCCATATGTCCTGTCTCATGCTATTAGAACCCAACGGCACCTGCTTGCTCCAGGAACATAAAGAGCCTCAAACCATTCCATCAGGTCATGGGAATGAGGTCTATAATTGTTACTGGTATCTGGCATATCAAATACGACACGGGTAGCTTGCCAGGCTCTGCCATGCGGGTAGTATACTCTTGTATCACTGTATCACTGTCTTCTCGTTGCTCATCTATTTGCTCGAGCGGGCCCCAGTAACATCTCCATATGTCCTGTCTCATGCTAGTAGAGCCCAAGGGCATCTGCTTGCTCCAGGAACATAAAGAGCCACAATCCATTCTGGAATGAGGTCTATAATAGTTACTGGTATTTGGCATATCAAATACAACACGGGTAGCTTGCCAGGCTCTGCCGTGCAGGTAGCATACTCTTTCAGTCATCTCAAAATCCAGCAAGTACCATACCACTGTACTATCACACGGGACCCTATTTAACCATTCTGCATTTCAATGTCCTCTTCCATGAAATAAAAATCCTATTTTGAATCAGTATCATGATGTTGTGATGATTTAGTAAATGAATGTGTGTAGAGCACTTAGATAAGTGTTTCACCTTCCCTCTACTGCTGTTTCTTTCCTCCTCTGAATTTTCCATTGCAAGACTAATCTACTTAGAACTTGCGGCTATTCCTCTTGAGTCTACTAGTAAACCTTGAGCACCACTGATTATAAACTGAAGACAAACAAAAAACAAAACTGTCTTTTTTTAAGTGAATAGACTGATAAGTCACTTATATGTAACTTACATGGCAGAATTATCAAGGCATGTATTTCCATTTCTGCTTGGGTCTCTCACGCATCCATCAATTCTGGATCACCATGCTGTAAAGGTACATGGACCAAGAGGCCAAGAGCATCCCTTGAAGACTGTCCAAGAGGTGATGACATCCTGCTCCCTCTGGGCCAGCCAGTTACCGAACTTCACCAAGGAATTGTTCCAGGAACCAGAGAATGCTGACTACGCATCCAGATTCCAACCCACAAATTCTATGTGCATAATGAGGTGGGAATGGTAATTTGTTGATACTTGTGATACTTGTAACTCTGGGCCTATTTATTACACAGCAATATAAATTACATATTAGCAGGTTTCCTTCCTTCCTTTCTTTTTACCCTCTTAGTCTTATTTCTTTCTTCCTTCCTTTCTTTTTGGGTATCAAACCCAGGGCCTCACACATGCAAGGCCAGTGCTCTACCAGTAAAGCATGTGCCCAACCCTAAACAAGTGACCAGAGTGCAGCCAAAGGGCAGAGTCAACCCCTCATGTCCCATGACTCTAACTAGAGCTTTTGCCCCTGTTAGTGACTCCCTGTGAGACTGACCTTGTTCTGCCCAGGTCCAGGTGCTACCCATGGGCCAGCTTGTCACCATCACCCCTGTGATGAGCTCCAGCCCCTGGATTTGCAGGGTAACTCTACCAGAGAACCTGGTATACACCCTCAGCCTCTCCGCCTGTTGCTGTTCATAGCGCATCTCTCCTGCTGAAGCCGCAGTACACAGAGGGTTCCAACTCTCCCACATCTGCCCTGGGTGAATCTCCCCCAGCACCTTGTCAACCATGGGTTATTCTTTCTCTCAGACCCCTTCCTTCCTGGTGCCACTTTCTGATTCCTCTCACATGGCAAGTAAACTCACGTGAGTCACTGAGACTCCCCTAAGAACTTCTGTCACCTTTCTGGAGGAAAGAAAACCTTGAAATACAACATCAAACATGGAGGCATACTGGACTTTGGTTCAAGAGTGTTGTCGGTTCTAACAGCTCTGGGCTATCACCAGGATGAGCTTCTCACTTGAGTTCTTTTGTGTTTTTTTTACCTTTCTTGCTTTCATTCTTATTTGGGAGCCAGACTCAGCTGTGCTCAGGGCTAGAGGTTACCCAGATGGAGCTCAGGAAACCTTGTGGTGCCAAGAAACCCTGGCCACCTGGATGCAAAGCCTGGACTCCACCCTTTGAGCCATCTTCCTGGCTCCCCTTTTGCGTTTTCAAAAGAAATAAAGTGTTGTTCTTCTGACTTTCCTCCCATCTACCCCTTATAAACCCTGTGCTCTGGTTTACTCCAGCTCCATTTTCTGGACACCATTCCAATACCACCCACTTCCCTCGCTTGAGCTTTCCAAAGCTCCTCCCCTGCACCATCACTCGGGCAAACTCAATTCTCCGGATCACCTCGCCCATTGTGCTGCCTTTGGCCCTTTGTTGCTGCCTTGCTGTGTATCTTTAAGTGCCACATGTGAGAGTTCTGTAGCTCTCCCGTCCTTCTTTGAGCATGGTATTTAATCTGTGTTCCCAACACTTTCAGCCACAGGGGCTCACTGACCTCAGCCCTGCCAGGCTGTGGGTAGCATCACCCCCTTTTTGGGAGACGGGAACCGGAACTTTAGAAAGGCTTCCTGGGGCAGTGTTCCCAGGCTGGCCCAGGGCCAAGTCATGGACCCTGATTTCTCAAGGAAGTTAAGCAAGTGGTTTTCTTTATAGAGAAGCTTGGCTTTCTGCCCTGGTCTTAAACTTATAACCCATGGAAATGAGCTGGTTCGGTTAAGTTTTCTTGGCAGCGTTTCACTTCTCAGCTTATACTGTCTTCTGCTTCCCCGGGCATGCCCTAGCCCCTGTTCAGGAATTGTTAGGCTGTATCCTGTTTCAATACGATAAGTTACCCTATTATCTCAGATCCAGAGCCCTGTGGCCAGCTGCTCAAGTCTCCACAATAACGCGAACAATACTTACTTTTGTTCTCCTTGCTGATCTTTTCAAAAAAAGAAAAAAAAGAGATTTTCTGTGCAAAAGAAGACTGAGTTTTCACAGGTGGGGAGCTGTGGTCTTTCTTTTCGAAGTGTGACATCTGCCAGCAGGACAAGGCTGGCAACACAGCCAGGAACTCAGGCGTGGGCACCACTTTCGGCAGCCGGGAGAAGCACCCACAGATGTCAGGGGAGTCTGTGGCACCACCTGCGTAGCTGGGGTGAAAACGTGCCCAGCGGCTATTCACGTAGCTTCAGAGAGCAAGGTAGCCCAATGGCCAGCGGTGGAGTGCAGGTTAAAGAGCTTGATTGCACCACAAATGGTTCCCCATCACCACCAGAGACAACATACAGGGTCAGGCCTTCAGCAAAGCCGCTAGGTCGACAGACATTGCATGAGTTCAATACTCCTCCTCACATCTAACAATCAATATCATCTAACAATGGCATTTTTGTTGTTGCTGTTTACCAGTTTCTGGATACTTTACATTAAGTATCTTTAAAAAAATTCATTTTGTGTTAGAGTTTTTAAGTAAATGCACAAAATATTGTAGGGGTTTGCTTTATTTATGTTTTTTCTGCCACAATGGCCCATGACATATTTCTCCCATTTTTGCTGGTTGGCAAGTGTCAAGGGTAAAAATTGGTGACCCAGAATCAGGGGATAGCAGAGGGGTGAGGGTGTTTGCTTTGTATTCCGCGAACCTGGCCAGCCCACAATTACGTGCCTCTGAATGTCACTGAGACATGGTCCTAGAGGCCCCATCACTGCAGGGGATGTCTCAGGTGGTTCCCACACTTCTGGGGACCCTGCTCCCCCCCAGGTCTGAGCACTACCATGTTCTGAGGCCCTCACTCTTGATCTCTTTCTGGATTGACATAGACCCATCAGGCTCATGGCCCTGGGACCCTCTGAGCACTCCATGGGAGGAGTCTCCCCAAAAAAGTTGAAAAACACTAGCCTAAAGCTTCACCAGTGCAGGTCCTGCTAGAGCAGAGCCTTTACCAGGTCTCAGTCATCTTCTTGGTTCCCTGTTCGAGACAGACCCCAGTCCTGGAAGGCACAGAGGAAGGCTTGAAGCCCCCACCCCCCACCCCAATCCCCACTCTAGCTCTGCTGGTTCCCACCTGAGATCTGGTATAGGCTCTTATACCCTGTGGAATCATAGCCATGTAGTACCTCTTCTGGGTCTGGTGGTTTCCAAAACTACTGTTTTATCTGTATAGAGTAGAGGAGGGGGCCCTCTACTGCTGATCACTGCTGATTTGGGCAGAGAAGCTCAGTAGGTGTTGGCAGCATCTGAAGAAGAGACCCGTCATCATGGTGTGTGTCTTCTCATATATATATATATATATATATATATATATATATATATATATATATATATATATATATATATATATATATATATATATATATTTCATATATATATATATATATATTTCATATATATATATATATATGAAATATTAAGGCATCAAGATTTGCATAGTTACTTACAGGTGGGTTTCAGGCATGCAGTGTTCCAGCACCAATCCCACCACCAGTGTCCTCCTCCCTCCACTAGTGCTCCCAGTCCCCTCCCCTCCCCTCCAGCATTCTGGGGAATGCCCAGATTACCTCTGACCTTGGCATAGTTTTCTGTGTAGCACTTAATATGATACAAAAACTCATTTATTTATCTGCAGTTTGTTTGTGAACCACTTCACCAGCCCTATTTTACTTCAGAACCTGCCTAGGTCACAGGGTGGGAAGGACCCTGCAGAGGGACTGACCAGAGCAAGGGGGAGGAAGGGGCAGAGGGACAGCACAGGGGCAGCTCTGGGATGCTGCAGTTACTCGTGGCCATTACATCCCCCACACATATGCCCTGTGGGACTCTCACTGGACCTGCTTCAGATGTGA